>LPNX010841950.1:95524-109164 GCA_001517045.1 Pseudotsuga menziesii
AATAATAAATTACTATAATTATCAATTATTTAAAATAATTAATCTAGTCTATATGCCTATATCTTTTAAATTGATCGCATAGCATCACGAACCCTCTCATCCATATATCATATGGTATGGAGTGATCAAATTTGAAGGGCTCCTTTTAATTTCATATTGAAGGGTATGTATCTACCAAACCCTTCAACTTTGAAAATTTGAAAAAATAATTATACTTTAATTGAAAAAAGAAAATTAATTATACATTTCATAAAAAAAATGCCTAATAAATATTTATACTTTCAAATTTTAATAATGTTAAAAAATAGCTAATGAAAATTTTGTAATTTCAATTAAACTATAAATTAAAAAGTTTTTTTTAATCAAATTTATCCACAAAACTACTATTTTACACAAATGTACACAATTCTAAAAATATTGATCAAGAACTTGCTTCCCTTTATTCTTCAAAATCATCAAATTTACATCATGGGAGAGATGAAGCTATTTGGCGTGGAAGAGCTTTTCAGGATTTCATTAGTTTCCCTACATCACAAATGGCATTCCAATCTACCTCATTCCAAATATATATATTTTTCCAATTCCACAAAATAATTTTTTCCAAATTCCAAATTATATTCAAATTTGAAATTCCAATATATAGATTTTTCCACCCACAAAATAAATATGATAAGTGCACAGTAACAAATTAATGAACTGTTATTCTCTCTTTTTAGCCAGAAAACAACAACTTTTGGCTCTATGGGTAGGTAACACATTCACCCAAAAAAAAAAAATGTTTGGCTCTGCTGGTACCTAACACATTCACCCAAAAAAAATTACACTTATGGAAAAATCACCCATGAATCAAGTTACAATTATTCTTTCTTTTTAGCCAGAAAACAACAACGTTTGGCTCTGCAGGTATGTAACACATTCACCCAAAAAAAATTACAGTTCTGGAAAAATCACACATAAATCAAGTTACAAAACAATCAGACAACAAATAAAAAAACAAAGAAGAGGATCAACTTCTAATGGCTGAAAAAAAAAATTGATGCACATGAGAAGCTCTGAAGCTCTGCAACCCCCATCACCTATGCTAAACCAATTAGCTCGCAAGTCGTAATATCAACCTCACCAATCACGATCTCATAGTAAAGCAGCCACACAACCATCTCTTTAAATAACAACTCAACTTCACTAATTTTGAAACGAAATTATTATTTCCAATATCAAATATGGAATCTTTTCTTTTCTTGAATACAAAAATAAAAAATCAAGGCCGAGATTTAGCTGGAAAAAAATAGGAAAAACTTAGAAAATGCTATAATTTAAGAAAAATGTTTATTTTAGAAAGATGTCAAAATCAATTAAGTAATTAATATGGATTAATTAATTTAATAATATTAATTTATGTTTTATATCTATTTAAAGAAATTAAAATAATATTGAAAGACTATTTCAAATCTTTTGAAATTAATAAATATTTTTTTTCTTTCTTCAATGAAGGATAAATTTGAAAGATTAAATTTTATTTGAAGTATATTTTATAAAATGTACTTGTGGGAAGAGCTAGACCCCCTAGGAAGGGCTATGAAGGATTCAATTTTGATCACTGATCATATACACTCAAATGGCATATTCTTATCCATGTTTCTTTTAATATGGCATGTACTACAATAGTAATTCAATCAAAAGTAATAACATATGGTAATCTAATGATCTTGATGTACTATAATAATAATTTAATCAAAAGTCATAGCATATTATTGTGAATTTACATATGAGACTCTTTTAATTGTAAGATTAAAAATTTTATGGGGTTCAATCAAAAGTCATAGCATATTAGTGTGAATTGATGTATGAGATTCTTTTATTTGTAAGATTAAAGATTTCATGGAGAAGAAAGTTAAACATTTCTATATCAATATTATTAGAATCTGAGTATGTAATCTTTGTCAAAATTTAAATTGTAATTTTAGATTAAGAAAATTATTGTTGTTTTGAATAAAATGAATTCAACATCTTTGAATAACTCTAATACAACCAAAATGTAATATATGATATATGTAATTTCATTAATTCTAATTAGATTTCAAGCTAAAATTATTAGTTTTCATTTAAATGTGAAAAAAATCAAATTTATAAAATATTTAGACTATAACTTTTATAAAAACTTTTCCAAACATGTATATATTTATCGATTTTATAACCACTATCTATATTTATCAATCTTAAAAAAACAATTCCAAAAAGTCAAACAATTCCATTCAACAAAACTGGTTGAAACTTTATATTTATAATAATTTTAACCTAAATTCATTTAGAAAAATACCCATCCCAAATATTAAACTACATATTAAAATAACATAAAATAAAAATGTAAATAATCAAATATATGAAAAAAATCAAATTTATAAAATATTTAGACTATAACTTTTATAAAAAAATTTCCAAACATATATATTTATGGATTTTAATAACCATTATTTATATTTATCAATCTTAAAAAACAATTCCATTCAACAAAACTGGTTGAAACTTTATATTTATAATGATTTTAACCTAAATTTATTTAAAAAAATACCCATCCCAAATATTAAACTACAAATTTAAATAACATAAAATAAAAATGTAAATAATCAAATATATAAGCACATAGCTAAGAATATAGCTAAATGAAATCATATAGCTAAAAAAAGAAAAACGAATTCCGAAAAGTCAAACAATTCCCTTCAACAAAGTTTTATATTTATAATAATCTTAACCTAAATTCATTTAAACTACACCTTGAAATAAAATAAAATAAAATAATGTAATATTAAAATAAAATAAAAAGTAAACACACAAAAATGTACCTTAATGAATAAAATAAGATAAGGTCGACACCTTTCCAAGATCCAAGGAATTCGGATAGGCCCAACATCACTTTGAATATTTGAAGCTGAATGTACAAAAGGAGAATGAGGAAAGCATAATTAATGGTCTAAAAATGTACCTTAATGAATAAAATCGGATAAGGTCGATGCCTAGGCTCAACATCACTTTGAATATTTGAAGCTCATGGTACAAAAGGAGAATGAGGAGAATGGTCTAAGCTAAATTTTAAGCCCCACGTTTAAAGTGGTGTATGCAAATGGGCTTATAGTTAATTTTTTATATCACTTTGAATATTTGAAGCTCAAGGTACAAAAGGAGAATGAGGAAAGCATAATTAATGGTCTAAGCTAAATTTTAAGCCTTATGTTTATGTATTATTTTTATCTGCATCGAAATCGATTTTATTTGGATGAGATTTCCTTTAGATTTAGCACTTTCCTCCTCATACTCCCAGTGGGGTGGGATTTGTTGTCACATTATTATTCTTGAGTGGGAATAAAAATGCAGATAAGAGAAAATCAACAGAAATTTAGTCAATGTAGTCTATAGTTTGTAACGTGTGGCATAGAAAAATGAGAAAGACATCTTGGAATATCACTTTTATCCCATACACAAATCTAGATAAGGAGAATCAATAGTCTAGATAAGGAGAATCAATAGGTTTTAGTCTATCTGAATCAAATCTTTATTTGGTATAACAATGAGAAAATCACATTCCAACGCAAGGTGATGATGCTACCTCCCAACGTGAGCTTGCAAACATTACAAACAAAAGTAACTGGAGTCAAAGAAATGAGGGTATTGGGGACATGGGCAAGTTAATCAAATCATTATAGTTTATTTGGAAAAAAAACTATTGGTTTAATAACAAGGAAATATAATTGATAATATGTGATTCACAATTATTATTAATTTATGTATATTTTATTCTCAAAATTGTATTTATCTTAATCTTTAATTGTAATTTTGGTATAATTAGTAGTTTTTTTAATAACAATTACAATAGGAGTCAAATGAGTTTAAGTTTGAGTGGTTACAAGGAAATTGTTATCCTCTCCAAATTCAAATCCTACATTGTGACATGATGTTCTTCATAAGTCATTTGTTGAATATTATGATCATTAGGAGTTGTTGGCAAAGTATCGAGCTTTTGTAGAATCTAGTTTACCTTAGGTGCCATCCTTGAAATAAGGGGAAGTGCTCCGTACATTTACCCAAGATATATATTTCAAAATGAAAAGGTCAATTGGGTTTAACTTGGGTGGCTAAAGGCATGTTATGCTCCCCTTGCAAGTTACATGTTGAGCTCTTAATGAGTATATTGTTGTAATGAGCTTGTGATCTATAAACTAGGGACTTATAGTCCTATTGAGGCCTAGAAAATCGCAGGCGACAACAGTTAGGGATTCTCCCCAATAAACGTTCCCAACTAGCCCATTACTGTTTGGTATGGGGAATCCGTTCGGTTTATGGTATGGCTACCGCAGGTCAAGTAACCAAAATAAAGGGTTTTACCGGTTACGGCTCGGTCCACCGTGTATGTTTTAGTTTTTTATTTTTAAGTATAATATGCAAGTGCCTAACTAAAAATGCAGATTGATAGAAAATACGAGGAGCGGTCACAATGTGATGCGCAGGTTCTTACCTCTCGTCTTAACTCTCTCGCATCTAAATCACACATGGCAAGAAACGAAAACTAACTATCTAGCCTATCCTTAGGGAGCAAGATTATCATTTATCAATGAGTAATGTATTTATGCACATGCATTAAGAAAAATCACAGATAGTTGTTACTTATTTCAAAATACATGAACAGTAATAAAGATATATCAACAACCAGATAGCTAATTGTTTACGAACAACATTCATTACTCGTAGTGGAAATTCCATGAAATAAACTAGAGATCATTCATACAAGAACATAGGTTCAAAGAGTTAGAACGATCTCACAGTTCATGGACACAAAGCTGAAAACAAAATAGTTCACATTCAACCCATCCATGGTACAGCATTTGAAAAGTTCCACCAAGCTTTCTCCAACAGGAAACTTGTAATTTCTTTATGCAAAAGGAAATAGTTCTTCTTACATCAGACTCACAAATCTCAATGGGAAAAAGTCATGTATTCCCTCTAATTCTCCTCTATTTATACAAACAGCAAAACCTTTGGGTTGCCCCCTCGGGTGACCTTTGGGCTCCCCCAACCGTTTAATCTCACAATTTTGTCCTTTGTGAGTGCTCATGATTCATACAATACGTTACATTTTAGATTAAGATTTACAACCACTTTGTAAAAAGGGACCAGCTTGGTAACTGATGAGCCATTTCCAATCCTAGGCCTCTGCTGCTATCAATTATGTTCAATAACCTGTTGATCTCAACCTTTTACTATCTTCCTCTGTGAGCAACATCTCTGCTTCTGACTTTTCTTTTAGAGACGTCTTCTTCACAGTAGCAATCATCAAACTGGATCTAAAAAATCTTCTAAGTCTATCTGCAGTTAAACAAAAAACTCAACATTAATATGGACAGCATTCAAGAAAATGTAAACCACACTATTAATGAGACTAAGCATCAAACATGCGACCCTGCGTTGTGTTCTCATCACAAAAAACCCTAACAAGAATCAGAAACTGCCACCGCCCAAAAAAAAGTGTAAAAAACTCACAAAACGAAGGGAAAAATCCTTATCGACAGTCTAAACCATTAAAGCATCGACATGATAGTTTTGTTCACAGCCGCAATGGCGGGCTTCAGACAGACAATGAGTTCCGCGAGGCCATTAAGTCTATCGGCGTTGGAAAGACTAAATACTAAAGCATTGGGCGGAAATATAGTTTACTAGAAAGTTGCAACGGCAGATGTCAAACCAACTACAGGTCTTGGTAATCATAAAACCATTGGCGATTGGAGTAGTTGTATGGCGGACGTTTAGTTCGCTCGGGAGCCGCAATGGCGGAAAGCAATCAGACTACAGCTTTCGATCAAAGTCATAAAACTTTCCGATAGCGAAGAGAAAAACAATAAGACATGGAATCAGGGAGGACAAAAGGAGACTTGACCGGTTTAGGACTTGACCAGTTGGTTTCTTTGTTGCTTATCACGAGACATGCACACTGGGATTGGTTGTGCTTCTCTACTTCTAGGCTTGAATCTTTCATGCTTATAAAATGAAAGCCACATTGGATAGCCACTAATCATCGAACTCAAGTAATAATAAGTTGTGATGTTACCCAGAGCTTGTATATGTGCAAGTGAATATAGTCTAAAAAATATATATATGTATTGATCCAATTATGAATAAAGAGTAAAATATTCTAGCATGAATGAGGACAATAATGCTTGCTCAATGGCCTAGTTTCTTAGTAATCCAACAATAGGGACACCGACACTTTGCTCAACGACATAGTTTCCCAACAATCCAACAATAATGTAATCAATTACTTCACCACTAAAGCCAAACCAAAAAACAAATAAAATGTATTCCTCCATTAATAAGGAAGTGTTCTATCAAAAAGGAAGAACATGCTTCAACTCAATATTACAAGGCAGAGCTCACATACATATATATAGTCTTAAATGGAGTTCTAAGGATGAAGCTTCCACCTGTAAGTGGCATATGGTTCACAGTGGACTAGAGTGTCTCATATAGTGCCTTTGTATTCTTATAATCAAACTCTAATTCAAAATTAAACACTAATCATCAAAACATATATGAGGGCAATTAATTAAATCATGTATGTGTTGGCTTCTTGATGAGGGGAGGAATAAGAAAAAACCACACTATACATACACTAATCATTAAAACATATATGAGGGCAATTAATTAAATCATGTATGAGTTGGCTTCTTGATGAGGGGAGGAATAAGAAAAAACCACACTATACAATACATATTGAAGGAAAATATGCTTAAATTACCTAAACCACAATGCCAAAAACAATTTGAAGGAATGGGAAATTAAATAAGATTCATGGTTACACTTCTCAAGTGAACTCTTCATTCTGCACACAGTCTTATGTTTCCAGTCACATGCCCAACAATATTTAGATGTCTTTGGGGAACTAAATAAATTGTACTAGGTTGTTGTGTATTGTTCGTACATCATGCATACAACCTCAATGAGTTGAAGAATACTTGGGAAAATGTGTGTGTATCCCTAAGGAAGATTATCATGCAACATACGACCACAACCATTGATGTGTACAACCCATGGTAAGAAGTTATTGTTGTGTATGAGAGTGGGCAAGAAAACACATTGTTATTTATGACTTCCAAGGTCACCACATTGGCTGGAAAAAACTAAAACTCAGCTGAAATAGTGCAAGATACAATTAATAGAAACCATGTATCTCCAATTTCATAGTAAATCAAATTGGGTAGCTTAGAGTTGTCCGCATTCTTCATTTGCTAATGGTGAATGGAATTATAATTAAACTATTAGAAGTATAGCTCGAAATTCATTATTCAACCATTAATACATCATTTAACCATTAATCCAACTACATGCATCATATTAAACACATATAAAAACAATAATGGCTCATACCCAAAATTTCAACACAACAATGGAGAAAACTCATAACATAAAGAAAATGTATTTACCTTGGACATCCAAACGGGAAAAAACAACTTATGATGGTTGCTCAATTTTTATTTCAATACTCTCTAGTTGCAATGTAACTCATAGCTCTATGGCATCCTCACATCTAGGCCAACAAAATCTCTCTGTGTGGAATTACAATAATATATATGTAATGCTAGCATAATGGGAAGACCAAGCATTCTTGTCCTTTCGTTTCCCATTTCCCATCTTTCTCTCCTATTTTTTCTTTCATTTAATTCTTGGTTTTTTTTGTTTACTTTTTCTTTCTTTAATCTTTAAAACTTGCATGGTCGTTTTATTTTATTTTCATACACTCATCGATTGTCACATTGCACTTAGGTATTGAATCTTACAACCATTTGTCTTGTTCAAATCCATTTTGGATCATCTTGAGCCCTTGTAATGTACCTAAGGAGGATAGTATGGGGTACATAGGGAGGTACTCGAGGGGATAATGCTATGTATTGAGGTAATCTCTATTAAATCAGGCCCGTGAAGTAGTTGTAATGTGAAAGCAATAACTGTAAAAAGGCTCCCTAGAAGGTTCTGCCTTTTAGAAAGTTCATAGAAATTATATAAAAATGTTAAAGCAATATAATGAGATGTCTTTTGAAGTATTGATTAATTATTTTGTATCAAGCATGGCTTGTGGAGTGATTCCTTCCATGATGAATAATTAATGGTGTGACCTTACCTTAAGGCCCGATCTTCTTTCCATTATTTGGTTCATTAACTTATTTATTATTGTGTAGATTTATTGTGTTATGTGCAAGTTAATTCATATATTCTATCTTCAAATATATTAAGGAACACAACATCTGGTAGCAGAGCCCTTTCTTAGGCAAAAAGTGGGGAATATTGTTTCTCTTTTTGTAGTTTTTTCAAGGAAAAAAGGATAGCAATATTTAGATCAATTTTTAAAACTTTGCGTAGAATTTGAAGAACTTGGCTATAGATCCAACTTCCTCTCACAAAAACAATTGAATTAAAAAAAAAATCATTCAAGTTAGAGTTCAAGAAGTGGAATTATCGTTGATTTAAAATTTGTAGTGTAAGGGTTTTTCCAATGACAATCACACAAATCACAAATCATATATCTTTTGATAGAGTGCACAAATTTCCACCAAACGAATTTCAAGAATAGATACAAAATTACCACAACATTTCATCATTTTGGTCATAAAAGAGATTCTAAGCAATATTGATGAAGTTATGGTCATTTTAAATTGGTTGCCTCAAACCACATTAAACATTATGCTATAGTTTTGGTTGTGGGTTTTTTCCAAGAAAAAAGTATTTTACAAGAAAAATTGATGATCCTAATATTCAAAAATACATTGCACATTATAAGCAAAATGTGTCCCTTTGGAGAAGTTATTGGTACTCTCATTTAAAATATGAAGTAGTTATATGGGGTCGTGTTCTTTTCTTTAAGGAGCTATTAAAACTTTTAGATGAAGCATATGAACAAGTATTTTTATATAGGTGGTCTCATAATGTGAAGAATGGTAAAAACCCGTAAATTTTGGTTTATTTCCATGTGACAACTTGCTATTACATGTTTGTAGATGTAGTCAACAAGATAAGGTAGTTGTTTCTATAAACCCTCATAGTAAGCATAATTCCATAAATGTTAATGTGATCTAGGAGGATATTGGTGGCCACCCACCTATTCCACTTGGACCCCCACCATTTTTTCTTTCAGTTTTCCAGTTTTCTTAATTGTAGCACAATTTACTATTTTTGGCAGTTTTCGGGTCCAAAACTTCCAGAGCCGTTTTGAGGCCCTAAATGACGTTTTTTTGGCATTGAATGTCGGGCAAATATGAGTCTATTTT
Source organism: Pseudotsuga menziesii (assembly GCA_001517045.1). NCBI lineage: Eukaryota > Viridiplantae > Streptophyta > Pinopsida > Pinales > Pinaceae > Pseudotsuga > Pseudotsuga menziesii. The sequence goes on from LPNX010841950.1 coordinate 104,830, forward strand.
AGACTTAATATTTACTATTTTTGGATGTATTCCTTGAAGAGATCTTTCTAATGATGTATCATGCGTGTCAAACAGAGGTAGTATGCCAAAGTTACGACCCCGAGAAATTGATGTACCAGGTTACCCAACGGAGCCCACATTTTGGCATTTCACCTCCTAGGGTTAGGTTTTTGAATGTGTATGGTTTCCATTGTTTCTCAATAATATATAGGCCTTCGAGCCTCATTGTAACATGGAGTTCAAAGGCATGTAGCCGCCACATCTCTTCTCAAAGATAAGCTACCGGCACTCTAGCTAGTTTATTTACATTATGTATGTAAACAAGTTTCAGTTCTTTGATTAATGAAATGAAGTGTTATTTCTGCTGCATATTTGTTTCTATGGTTATTTGTGTATTTTTTTGCGTTCCTACATAAATCTAGATCATAATCTGGATAAAAGATTGCAAGTCCTTGTAAAGCATATGCAAAGTACATAAATTGAGGGTGAAAATGTTCAATTTTTAAAGATTTAAAGAATACTATGGACAAATATGTGTTGCATTCATATTTTTATGCTATAGATATGGATGATGTAGATGTTGTTTTGAGATATTTTTTATAGACTGTCAGTACAGTTAAACTAAGGTGCAAAAGAAGTTCTTGAAGTTTTGGTACAAGAAAAAGGAAATTATATTGCATGATATTTCTCTTACTAAACAAGAAGGGCACATCAAGCAACCCTTGCAAGTAAAATAGTTAAAGTATCTGTACACACAGCAAAAAATAAAGAATATGAGTTTAAATCAAAATAAGGATCCACAAAAGCACATAAAAATGAATAAGAAACTAAGGAGCTATGTGCATCAAAAGAACCACATGTTGAAGAGTCTAAGAAAATAAAACAATGAATAAAGTTGTTATATATCGCCACCCATACCAATATAAAAAACAACAATCATCGAGCAAGGTTGGAAGCATCAACAAGCATGGCATTGGTTTTCCTTGTGATGGACCAACATACTCTTTTTTATCAATTAAATTAATATATTATAATATCTCTATTAGTTTGAAAATAAAAAACAATGCTCTATAAAACCCTAGTTGACAACTATTATACAAAATAAGTTATTATAGAAATAGGAAATAAACACTTTTACATCGCATTCAAGCGAGTAATCAACACCCACCTCTCTAATCTATGAGGAAAATTGCTTAAGATCCTTGACTTGCTTTGGAAGACAAAATACAAAAAAAAAATTCCAAGAAAGAAAGTCATAGTTTTTATTAATAAAAAACCATATGGTTCAAATCAGCAAAGCCATACATCTCTGGTGAAAAATCAGATAACAAGATTGGCCAAAAAATCCATAATCATCAGAAAAATGAGATTTATGATTGTAGTTCTGTCAGCTTCTAGAAAAAACTTAGAAACGTCATAAAACACAGGGGAGAAAGGGACTAAAAGCAAGAACGGCCCAAAGGCCTAGAGATGCCTCCGATCACCTCCCATTTATCCATGAAACTATCCGGCAAAAGAAGGCCTTTCTTAGAGAGAAAATCAATCCTTTCTTAGAGAGCAAATCAACCTCAATATTGTTCTCCCTGAAGGTATGATGGAAGACAATCCAACTGAAAAAGAGGTATGATCCTATTAATGGCCTCATAGAGAAGAAGAAGAATAATGTTCCAAGGTGTCTTGCACAACTTGAGACAATCAATAATCAGCTTGGAATCGCCAAAAATCTTTAGTTGGTGAACCCCAAGCATGTGGGAGAGTCTCATTAGGATGAGACAAGCTGAGAATTCAGCACAATTGTTCGTCACATCACCCAAACCGGCTGCAAACTTAAAAGATAGATGGTTGGAGAGATGAAGAGTCCCTTTGGCACCGCCGGCCCTAGGCCTGCCTTGCGAAACTCCATCCACGAAGGCCCAAGGGATAGAAACATCAATAATTGGAGGATTGATGATCGGCACATGTTTAATAGAAACCTCCTGAGGAAAAGCTTTCAAGATACCAAAGCAGCGTCCCACAATAATCTGAGCTGGGATATAATTTCCATAAAAATAACCTTATTCCTAGCAAACCAGATACCCCATACAACAAATGTAGGTAAGGCGGCTAGGGAGCTATCACGTGGCCAACTCTTCCATGCAGAAGAGAAGTTGTTCCCATCCCAACATAGTCGAGAGCCAACAAGTGAAGAGAGATGACACCAAACGTCACATGCAAATTGACAATAAATAAATAAGTGATCAATGGATTTAGCGAAAAATTTGCAAAGAAGACATCCACTGAGACCGAAATAGAATCTATAAACCAAAATGTCCTATACCGGGACAAAATACAAACTTGCACTATATAACCATCCATTGACAATATTTGGAGTAACTATTATGCACAATCTTCTACTTAGATTTTTGAGTGAATAGCAAACACCAATATGACATATAAACACAACATCCAACACAATAGTTATTGAAAAAAGATTGATTAAATTAATACTAGTTAATTTTTTAATTTTTTCACCGGAAGGTTAATCTATTTAAGCCACGTAGTTAATTTCTTAATTATGAGCACTCGAGTCGGCCGACAACCGCTTGTGTATCAATCAATCATTTTAATGGGGTTGCGTTGATTTATTCAAGCCACATATTAGAAGGATATACATAAATATAATTTCGATGGGTATTTCTTAGGGAGATATGTATTGGATAGAAGTAGTTATTATTATTACTAAAATTTTGTTATATACTATTTATTTGTATTTACAATTCTAGAAATTTTAAATAAAAAAATCAAAATCTCAATAAAATAAAATAAAAATATATCAAATTAATATTTAAATTAAATTCATTGAAATATGGTTGTGTTTGATAGCATATTACATCACTTTAATACATTTGGGATATGATTGTTTCTTGTGCAGCTTTGGTCATATAATATTTATTTTATTTATAATTCTGTTAATTCTTAAATAAAATCAAAATTAAAATTTCAATAAAATAAATATATATATATATGTATATATATATATATCAAATTAATATTTTAACTACATCATTGAGATTTAAACACGTCATTGGAATATGGTTGTGTGTGATAGCAAATTACATCACTTCAATACAATTGGGATATGATTGTTTTTTTGCTTAGCACATTGCATCACTTAGCGCAAAGAATATTAATGTGTTAGCTTGAGCGTTCAAGAGATTCTCCACTTTGTAAAAACAAAAAATATATGTGCCTTCATCCTCAAACTGGACTTGATTAAGGCCTTTGATCGTGTAAATTGGATCTATATCCATCTCATTTTGATCCAGGTCGGGGCTCCTCTCTTGGCTGTTAATTGGATTATGGGCTGCCTCACCTCTGCTAAATTTGCTGCCCTGATCAATGGCACCCCATCAAAGTTTTTTTTCTGCTTCTCGGGGCATTCGACAAGGCTGCCCTTTATCTCCATTACTCTTCATCCTTGTCATCGAGGGACTCAGCCTATTAATCTCTGATGCTCGGAATCATGGTCTCATCTGAGGTATTCAGATCACTTCCTCCCTTGCTCTTACCCATCTTCTTTTCGTGGACGATGTGATCTTAATGGGCACAGGCACTTTACAAGAATGGGTTGCTTTTGATGTAATTCTTGGTACCTTCTGCAAAGCTTCTGGTATGTGTATCAGCCTAGATAAATCTTGCTTTCTGTATAATAATATAGATGAAGACATTTACTTGGACATTGTCAGGGTCCTACCATATCAGATGGAGCCAATTTCTTCCGGTTTTAAGTACCTTGGTTACTACATTAAACCTCTTGGCTATAGGGTTTGTGATTGGAATTGGCTGGTACAAAAATATGAGAAGAGGATTTGTCTCTGGACCCACAAGCTACTCTCTTTGGGAGGTCGTCTGATACTTGTTCAATCTGTGCTTTCCAGTATTCGGGTTTATTGGTTGGGATTAGCTCCCATCCCTGCTTCTGTCCTGCACAAACTCAGGAGCATTACCTTTGCTTTTTCATGGGGATCCACTGAAAATAACCGCAGATATCATTTGGTATACTGGCAAAGTCTCTCATGGCCAAAGGAGTATGAGGGCTGGAGGATAAAAAATCTAAACTGGTTTAGCATTGCTCTACGTCTCAAAAACTTCTGGAGGGTACTGTTGAGTGATGGATTGTGGCATCGGGTACTCTCCAACAAATACTTGAAACACCTCATGGTGGTAGCTTGGCTCAGAGGTAAAAGGTTTTGTACTTGTTATCTCCCAAATTGACCACCGTCATTTTGGATGATAGAATGGGTAAATTTTTTTTTATTTCTATAAGTCATGGCCTTCAAAATTCAAAATCTCAGC
>LPNX010841950.1:109815-139993 GCA_001517045.1 Pseudotsuga menziesii
GAAAACTGTTTGTAAAGGCTTTAAAAGCCTAAGAACTCAGACTAAAAAAAGGAGGAGGGCAGTTCAATCTTGGAGAGAATTTGGCCTATGTACTGATTGCTTATCTTAATACAATCACAGTCTTCTTTTGCTGCTATTATCAGACTTTTCATCTATCTTTCTGTTCTGTACTCTGTTTAAGTTTAGCTCAGCTTTATGCTCATGAACTTGAATGAAGGAATCCTTTACTATTTAGTATGACCCTGCATTCAAATGTACTTGGTTATCTTTGACCCTGCATTCCATGTACTTGGTTATCTAAATAGTATTCTTCATACCACTCACTGTTATATTGCATCTGATTTATAGTTTCTAAAAGCACTGGCTCATTAAGATGTTCTGATAAGTTAATCTCTTCATTGTGCTTTCTTGGTATCCCATTGATCCACCTACTGAAAACATAATTTCTAAGTTACCAAGCATACTCAGCCATAACCACTGAGTAGTTTCTTGGAGAGCTAACAGTACTCGTGGGGCATCTACTATTTGGAGGGGTTTCTTACAGACTCTCCCCTGGCTGGGAAGTCACCTTGCTTGGCAGGTGGGTAACAGTAATGATATTTTGATTGGTATTGACCCGGTTATTGGTGTCCCTTCCAGTCGAGCTGAGATCCTTTCTGGAGGATTTGGACATCAACACTCTCTCGCAGGCTCGCAATACTTTACCGGACTCTCAGCATTACTGGTACACAGCCGAGGATTTGTGTATTGATGGGGTTTGGAAAGATGTCTAGGATGCACATACGAGGGGTCTGGATCTCTATGGTATTCGTCTCACAACACAATCTGACACTCTTTTATGGGACTTTAACAAACAGGATGGCTCTATCTCTGCTAAACTTGTATATGACTGCATAGTTAAATATTTTTCCCCATCTTTTGGCAATCGGCTTCACACTTTATTATGGTCCAGTGCACTCCCAAGCAAAATTGGATGCTTTATATGGTTGGTTTTAAGGAACAAAATTCTTACCTGGGATAATCTTCAGAAATGGGGTCGGTCTGGTCCAGGTATCTGTGCTTTGTGCTATGCTAATGAGGAGTCAGTCATACATATCTTCTCACACTCCACTGTTTGGAAGAATGTTTTTTATCACATATGTGAACAGTTTCATTGGCCTCCTCCTCCTCGCGCTGACTCTCTTGTTATATTTTTGGAAAATTGGGCTGTAAATTTCCCCAGACACTCAACACTTTGTACAATCCCATTCCATATTATGTGGGCCATTTGGAAAGCTTGGAACTTGTCCATATTTGAAGGGAAGAAGCTGACTGTTCTTAGCATTGTGCACCAGATCACTAATTCTATGCAATTGTATTCTTCTCAGACTGTCAAAGTTAAAAAGGTCAGGAAGATTGGGCATCCTCCCTGCATGATCTACCCCTGTGGATTTTTTGATGGAGCCTCCGCAATAAATGTTGCCAGTGTTGGATACAGCTTGTACCTGAATGAGTCACACTCCTTTGAGTTTGCACTGGGGTTTGGAAATGGCTCCAATACAAAAGAGGAATTACTTGGCCTATGGGCCCTTCTGCTTTCATCCCAGATGATGGGGATTCCCTTATCCCACATATTTGGTGACTCTTTAGTTATCATCAACTGGGAAAAGGGATCCACTACTCTTTCCCCACCAGATCTCTTTCACTGGTGCTGGGAAACACGAAAGCTAATTACTAGCTTTCAGGATCTGTCTTTCAGCCACATCTTTCGTGAACACAATCGGATTGCAGACCGTCTCTCTAAAACTGCTCTCTCTTTGACTCTAGGTTTTGGTTGTTTCTCAGAATTTATGGAGGACCATTTGGTCTCATATGAAACCTTCCAGCTCTTTTGAGTCTTGTTTGTGGAGCTTACTCCCCTTTCTGACTAGTTGATTTGCTGCTCCTTGAGTGGCCTCTTTTAGATTGTTGATCTGATCCCTTCGGCTCACGGTATTTGGGGTTTGACGAGACTGATCCCCTCCATGATGAGACAGTTAACTGATGGGAACACTCACTCTATTGTCTAGCCTCTCCCCCTGGCTGCATCTGGATGTGACTTATTATTGTATGAGTTGTATTCTCTCTGAGATGTAACCCATATTTGCGATGGTGCTATTGATGCCCTTTGATTCTTAATAAGAATAACAAGGACATGCTTTTTTCTTCCTAAAAAAAAAGGTTGATGTTATAGCTTGGTTTATTTGTTAGGTTGATATTATAGCTTGGTTTATTTGTTAGATGGTGTATTTTTTAATTAAAAAAAGTGTTAGTTTTTAAATAAATTATATTTATATTTTAGCTATTATAATAAATTGATTTAAAATATGATTTGATTTAGATTTAAGAGGGAATGAAATGAAACATATTTATATTAAAAAAAACAAAAATATTTTTTTTTATTAATAAATGAAATATGTAAGAATTGTAACAAATTGTAGGGCGAAATGAACTTGCTAGAATGGTGATAACTTATCTTTGAGAAGATATGTGATAGCTACGCGCATTCCCAAGAAGTTAGTTACAATGAGGTCAAAAAGGCCTTTAAACATAAAGCGTCAATGATAAAACCCTAAACATCCATGAAATGCCAAAAGATTTGTGGGCCTCGTTGTGGTTAGTTGATATGTCAAATTCTGAGGGGCATAACTTTTGCAACTGATCTTTGTTTGGGGAGTTTGGTAACCCCTCGGAAAGGGCTAGCCGAGAAGTACACATTCTGAATAGCCTAATAAATAGCCAAAAACTATTCTCAAGGCATTGGTGTGCCAAAAGAATGTCATTTACGGATTCAAAACAACCCCGAAAGTTCAAGACTAGAAAAAAAACATAAAAACTACCAAAATAGAAAACTATGTTTTAAATTAATAGACTAGATAAATAATATTCACCCAGATAAATAATGTCCACCAAAATTATTATTTTTATTAAATTATTAAAATTGTTTAATATCTTAATTTAATTAAATATATATATATATATATATATATATTGATTATTAAACAATTTTTTAACTACTAAATGAGATTATTTCATTAAAAAACCATCAACATAGAGTTGATTCAATTTCAACGTAAATAATGTCATTAGATGATAAAGCTCACTTCAATTTCGTTGTAAATATTGCTATTAGATGAAGATAAAATTAACTTCAATTTCATTGTGAATGTTGTTATTGTTGAGTTTGTTCGAAATAGGTCTCCGACTAAATGTATTCACATTTATCACTTTAAAGTCTAAAACATTTTAATCGTGAGAAGGCATTATGACTTAGTTGTAAAGCCTTACCATGTCTTTTTATTTGTGGTAAATGGTGGATTAGAAATTAGATGACGTTTCAAGAATCGAATATCAAGCAATAGTAACCAATAGAATTAGACGAGCCATGGAAAATAATAAACATAGCTCAAAAGAGAAATCAATTAGAGGTTTAATGATGTCATGGGGTTTCTTTTACAATGAAAGTTGAGAACCAAGTTTATGTAGTGTTGGGTTTATGTGGTATTGGGGTTGTTCTTGATTTAAACCATCAACAATACTACCATTATATGTATGTAGTAGGTCAAGGTACCAACAACACGACTTAAATCTATGCAGTTGGTACTACAAAAGTTGTAATTTATTAACAGCTCGTCAACATGAGACAAACTATAGTATTGCATGTACAACAACAAATCTTGAAACTTTCCTTTTCATAAAGAACTACGGGTCATTGAAGTGCTCTTCAAATGAAAAATTTGCAGAAAATAAACAACACCTAAAACTATTTATGAACCCTGCAATATTCCCATGAGTATGTGGACGACCATCTATATATAGCAGGTTCTTCGAATTAATTTTTTTAGAAACATAACCATTCATGCACATACTATACATGGAAATGTTATGCTTGTATTTAACAATATTCAAGTAATCAAACCGACAATAGATAGGACCGCAAAATCGCATAAGTGCTACTGATTGTTTGGGAGGAACAAGTACATGTGAAAGGATAAACAACCCATTATTTGTAGCATCAATATTAGACTTTGCAATCATAAAACGATTACCACAAAAGGAGAATCCAGTCCCAACATCAGGTACGAGTAGAAAAGACGGTCAAGCGCAATACAAAGCACGGTTGTAAGAGTTTGATATTTACTTTACAAATTCACAAGAAGGGATAAATCATTGCTACTCTCCAACAATTGGACGGACCTCGTGTGTACTTGGACAATTTTGCTCTCAAATCATGCCTTTTTGGATCTTCTAGTAGAGATGGGTTGGGTGACATTGAAAGCATACGTTGGATCACTAGAACTTTCAGTTGACTGAACATAAGAAAAGGGGTTCATAAATTTAGGATGAGACATAGTTGTTTTGGATTCCATCTTTTTCAAAAAATAACATAGGGAAGTGTTCCTATGTGTATTTTCTATATCACCTATTGGATTCTTTACTGCAGTAGGGGGTATTAGACCATCAACATTGTGTAATATATCATTGGTGTAATGGGTGAGTGTGACACGCGGAGGGTTCTCCGTCAATCCTTGGCATTTTGAATAGCCACAAACTACTAGGGTGTCATAAAAAAGTTCTATCTCACGATGAATTACCATCGATGAACCAACATTGCAACTTGAAGATGACATGTTATAATCTGTAGGGTAAAGAAGCTTCCCATGTTCATCTATGAACTCCTTGCAGTTTATTGCTCCCGATAAGAGCTTACGACATTTTCAAACTGATGGAATATCTTATGCATCCAAACTCGAATGTGAATCAGGATCCTGCAATAAACAATACATTGATATTCAGATTCACATGGATAAGTAACATAAATTCAAATAAATAGTCAAAATATAAATAAAACATGAACTTACTCGGGATGGAAAGGTAGAACTCGTCGAACTTTGAACATGATGGACTGAGCTACAATATGAAGAATTGGCCATCTGATGCTACACAATTTTCTCTTTGCATTTGATCCAAATCAACAACCAATATATGTCTCTACAATTCTAATTTTTTTTCAAGAACTATATTCCAATCTAACTCCCAATATAGTTTGGAAACCATTCTATAAGAACAAGGTGAGTTTAAGCAACATATATATACTATGAAATATTGTGTTTGATGTTGTTGAATAATTAAAGAAAACTTTGAGATGATTATATAGTTTTAAGTGGAACCACAAAAACCCAACATTAAAATTTTTTAGCGGTGTGTCTATTCCAATATACACGCATTGGTGCGGTTAAACAAACTAAATGCACCGATGCTCAACAACAATAAATGCACCATGAAAGAATCTCCACAACATCCCCCTTAGGATAAAATATCTGCTACTTTGGTATCAGATATGTATACATGCATTATGCACAATATTCAACATGACGTGTTTCATAAACACAACCGCAGTTGTGTGTTACATGTATACGCGCACCGATGAACGAGAACTTTTTTCAAGTATAAATATGTTGGTCTATAACAATGATAAACACATCATGAAATATCCTTCACAAAATCTCTCGTAGTAGAAAATATCCCCTACATTTGGTAGTAGATATTTATACATGCAGTTTTACAACTGTTTTCACTGCAATGTGTTTCTTAAATACAAATGCACCGAGGTGCGTCATAAGTATACGCACATCGAGTGATCTTTTTTTTTAATTGTGGGATATCAGTGTGGTTTATAAAGTAACACATTAGTGCATCATGGATACAGGTGCACCAAACTACCGAAATTTCAAAATTAAAAAGAAATCATAGAAGCTATTTTTCCCTAAATTGAAAAAATGGAGTCAATTTTAAGTTCGAAAAAGTAATTATAAATTGTGTTTTAAAGAAAAATACCTAAAAACATCAATTCATTTTTTATCGAAAATTTCAGGGGAGATATTTGGAACAAAGACTTATGTATAAGGCGTTTGGAGCAACTGGATTATTCTAAAGATCGAAATTTGTCAGGTATGGTTAATAAAACAAAACCTTCCATAGTAAAAATTTCATGTAAATATTATTGTTGATCTTATTACCGTATTTAGCAATTAAGTATATTTAGAAAAAAACTTCATGCGTACCTTCAATGTTTCAACCCTTCTCTTCTCGGTACTTCTTTTCATTTGTTGTGGCTGCAAAATTTTACATTAGGGTTTAAATCGCTCTATTGTTTCACAAAATTGCAATTTCACCTTTTAGGGATTTTAGATACGTTGAATTTGTGAATATATAATGAAATCTTAGAGCGAGATGGATCCATTATTTAGATTGAATTTGTAACCATGTCATCCCTGGAAAGTTTATATTTATTTATATTTTTGTTTATTTTAGTTTTTTTTTAAATGAATGCATCAAAATCGGTGCGTTTGGTTTTCCAAAACACACGAATGTGCGTATTGTCATGGCGCATCGCTAATGACATACGACACATAAATTTTTCTTGTTTTCTGTTAAGCAATTGTCTGTTATCGCTGTGTTTATACAAAAATAGCATCGATAATGGTAGGAACTTCCCGTTTTGTATTTCCATAAAATGATAAATATTTTTTGGTCGTTCATGGTGCACTTGTGTTGGTATAACAAATAGGGGAATCTCAGTTGTTGTAATGCACTTGTGCCTCTACGTGTATATACGCAACAGTGAGTTTGATTTTATAAAGTGCACCGATTTGAGACTTGTTTTCTATTTTGAAGGTCTGTAATTTATTTGGATAATATATTGATAGTTTTTGTATTTAATGGTTGAGTTTGCTTATTTATAAAAATGCATGGTGTGAGTTCAAAATGAACAAAAACTTTATTCAACATGATGGAAGCACATCCAAGATTACAAACAAGGCAAGTGGTTCTAATTAGTTTATGTATTTAAATTAATTTATTTAAGTTATTTGTAAATTTCACTAATATGTCTTCGTTAATGTGTGAAATGCAGAGCCAAAAAATGAGGAAGCTTGATAATATTTTTACCAATATAAGTCCATAAGAGTGTAAAATGTTGATAGAGAGGTTGCAAAGCAATGAGTCAGGTGAATAAAAAAGAAGTCAATATGAATTATTTCTTCAAATTTGAGTAATAATGTAGTTATGATTATTCACTAATATGTTTCAAATAATCTAATACATGTATGTTGAATGTTATGGAGGGACTTACAACAACAAAATTCAATGTCATCATAAGAAGAAAAAAATTATGGAAGATGCAAATGATGATCAATTGGTCCTTGGCTCATTTGGAGTGGTGTTGGAAGTTAATAGAAGGTGCAAAGAATTTTATAATAATACGAGGGATATAGTGCAAAGAAAATACAGATGTAATTTTCACTTGCAATACAGAAACCAATCAAATGATTCAAAAAATCAGATCATATGCAAACTGCAAGAGGCGTTCCCAGAGCAATGATCAATGAGACCTGTCAGACTTTCAATAGAAAAAACATACAACAACAAAAAAATTCATTGAAAAAATAATATTCCTAAACATGTTTATGTAGAATATGTATGTATAACTACCACAAAGCATCATTCCTTCAATAATTTTAATTCTGCTATATTATTTATTTTTCGTATCAACAGAAAAATTGTTTATTGCAGTCATTTTACGTTTCGAGGAATATTATGAAAATCTCAAAGGATGAATGAGGTGATATAAAAAATTTGCCCATAGGGGTGTCCAAAAAAGTGTACAAGGAGATGGTCAAGCAAATAGACACAATTGCATCGCAAGAGGAACCGTCTCAACGGAAACATGATTCAAATGGATGAAATCATTGATTCTTAGGATTATGTAAATCTCATTAATTAATTCAACAATAAATATTATTTTTCAATTGTTTTGTTAATGCGGAAAATGAAACAAAATGGAACCCAATCAACACATTAGAGAGGATGGAAAGCAAAAAAGGGGTTGATAGCAAAGTTTGTGAGTATTTGTGATTTGTATATTTGAATTTTTTGTTTTCACTATCAATCCTTGGATGTCCTCAAATAGGAGTTAACATACAAAGAGGAACCATCAGAAGAATTGATTGGCATTGGGTTAAGTAAGGGTTGTGAGTATATGTTGGCGTATCAAAAATTAATTGTGGATTTTGTAAGTATCTATATTGTTTTACCTCTGTCATTTTATAATTAATAAAACAACAAAAATACTTTATATTAAATCTATGATTTATGACGGGGCATAAAAATTGTAGGAAACAAAACATGGAGTGGAGCCAACAGAATACTTGTTGATGGATGACATGACATATGGTTTTGAAAGAATGTGTATCATTCATGACTCAATTATTATGATGCAAGTACGTCGCTTTTCAAATTACATTCATGTATACTATCTAATTTTTTTCATTGTTCCCAACAATGTAGATACACTCAGTGCACTTTAGTTTTATGTTTGCAGATGGAAGCTGACAAAGAGGGAAACAATTATGCCAATAACCAAAACATTCGGCCAAATAACCCAATTAATGCAAGTGGCTCGAGTGTCGATAACAGTTCCAGCGAAGAATGATTATTCATATTTAACTTTGATGTTAATGCAAGTTGTTGTAGTTTGTTGTGTATTTTCAAATAATTGTCTATGAAAATCAGAGATTTTGTATAATAATGTACTGGACATACTATCCGAATTGAAAAACAATGGGTTACCAATAAGTGTAACGATTACATGCATGAAGATGTTTTGATTATTGTTATCTCTATGTTGTCCTATTTTTTATGACAAAGGGAATGTTATTGTTGTATAATAAAATAAATTTTTTATTCATTTTCCGCTCTTCAATGTTATTGTCAAATGTTAGATGTGAAACGGTACATTGTTAATTAATTGTATGGATGATTAAATTTTACAATAGATGTTTGCATCTATGATACAAGAAATTAATCCAAACAAACCCAATAATCAAAATTGAAATGAATAGTACTATAAAATAAACATTTCAATTTCAAATAAATATTGTAATTAATATGTATATATATATATATATATATATATATTCACAAGCCCGCTGGGTTAGCTCAAGTGGTTGAGAGTTGTTTATGCTAGCAAAAGATCTCGAGGTCAAATCCACAGGTGGCTATGTCGGGGCCTCACTCGATGTCCCCACCAGGTTAGGCCCAGTAATCAGGGTCGATGGTTTGCCTTGGGTACCATCCTAAAAAAATGGGGGAGTACCTTAGGGCTTCCCGAGCGATGTTCCATCAATATATATATATATATACAAATTCACCACAATGTCAATAGTTGTTGTTCAAAGAATCATATGCAATGTTTTTGCTAATTATTATCGCTTTGGTCCGTCTCCAAGAACACTAATAAAACTCACAAACTCAATCATTAAAATTGATGTATTTGGCTGCAACGACAGTAAACATTGTTTGAAGATTCATATGTGGCTCCTTTTGTAATCGATGACACATCGATGCGTCTACCATAACTAGGCTGACCTCTATGTTTACCCTAATTCGGTGCATCAGTGTGTCTACAAAATTTATATGCACCGATGTGGTTATGCAAATTAAATGAACAATTGAATTTTAAAAGAAAGATTCTCACTTGTCAGATGGAGTCACCAGTGCGTTTTCATTTGTTTTTTGCACCAGTGCATATCATTGGTTTATATGCACTAGTGCACTGATATCAATTGAGCACGCTAACAAAGCTATAAAAAAAATTATGTGGAGCATACGATGTGACATATCACATCAGTGCGCTTGTTATGTAATAAAGCATCGATGCAGATAATCAATATGCAAGCATTGGTATGTTGTTGAAATCATGTTATTTTCGGTGCTCTTTATGTTTGAATGCATCGCTGCAAATACTTTACATTGTACAACACCAATGCGTTGTGTTATGAAACACATCGGTGTGCCTATTTTGAACAAAACACATTGATAAAAAACATTCTCTAAAACATCCGTTCGTCAAGTTTTTTTAGTTATAAATTTTTTCTATTATGACCTCCGTTAAGACATTCGCTACCATTAGCAGAGGTTGTAGTGGAGATTTTTTTTAATATTTTTTGCCAATCTTGTAACACTAAAAGCCTCCTCTATGACCTTCGCTACAAGGGATTTTCCTTGTAGTGGATGTAAATCTTTGAGTACTTTTGGGGATGAGGGGCTTGTGCATATTATGTTTTAGTCCCATGAATTCTATCTAGATTGTTGATTTGATTTCTTTATCAGAAAATCAATATAAAAAAAAAGAAATTTTTGGAAAAAAATAATAGTTTTGTTTAATATAGGGAAAAACAAATGAAGATATTTTTAGTAATGTTCAATTTTTAATGGAGTTCTATTCTATTTCAACTTTCACTTATAGATTTAATGTAATTTGTGAATGTGAACCTTGAGTTGGTTTATTTGCATAAGCTTTTGAGGATTGGGGTTGGTTTATTCAAGTTCTCGCGAAGGCTTATTTCACACTTGGTTCATCTTGCTCTCATAATTCTAGTAACAAGCCACATTATTGAGAAGGTTTCCTAGTTAAAGAATGCAATCAAAGTTAGAGTGACAACCAAACACACCACAATTAGTTGCCTCCTTAATTTTAGAATGATAAGTTTCTCCGAATCAACTTGGTTTTTTCATTGAAAAAACACCTAAAGTATTATAATGACAATGATGGAGGCCCTTCCTCCTTGTTCGGTAATGTTAGACCTTAAACCTTGATCAAAATAAAATATGTAATTTCTATTAAATTTGTATCATTATCTTTATAATAATTAGATTTTGTTATTTGTGTTTTAAATTTAACATTAATATACATAATTCTCATCGAGTTTTTAGACTCATAATTTTTTTAATGGTTTAATCTTTACCTAACAATTGCATTATAAAACATACACACGTAACTGATGATGATGATGGTTACCGTCCACTAAGACCAAACTTGGTCTATCAGATCTAAATAAACGAATTAATTAGTTTTATTTAAAATTGTATTCCTATGCTCAAAGAGCTTGGAGAGAAGCGTCCTGAGCTCACTATAATTTTGACACGTTAAAAGGCCATGAAGGTCGGTATTACAACAAAGATTATGAATCATTTGTATATCATTGACAAAAATCCTTAAGCTTACTAACATACTATGTAAGTGTTCATCTTATATATTGACCACATATAATCATGAACCCTTTTATGTTATTTTGTTTTTTTGTCTATTGTATTGACGTATTTTTATTAGTTCATGCTTTTACAAGATGAGTGATTTGATACCAGTAATATGCTTCTTTTATTTTTATTTTTATTTATTATTATTATTTATTTATTATTATTATATACTTTTATTATTATTATAAATATTAAAAATAATAATTTTTTTAATGTAAAAATGAAATTTATAAAAACAAATTTATTATTATTATTTATATTTGTCAATATTATTTGAAAAATTCAAACACCTCTCTCAACATACAAATTTAATATTCATAAAAATATTAACCTACATTATTAACATAAAAATATATCACCCCATATACTAACTATACCTTGAAATATCAATTAATAATAATATTTTTACATTTTAAATTAATCAAAATTAACTTAAATATATAATTATATTGGAAATAAATAAAAGATTTAAAAACAATTTAGTATATTAATTTCAATGATTAAGAATTATAAATAACAAGCAAGAAGCCCTTCTTATAAAATCAACGTATAATTATTAGACTTTTACCATCAATACTATCCATAAAATAAAATTACCTAAAATTAAAAAAAACATCAAACAAATTAAAAATTTATATAATAATATAATATAATAAACAAAATAATATATGGTCGGCGCCTTTCCAAGATCCTTGGAATTCTATTAGACCCAATCTCTTACTTTGAACATTGAAAACTTATAATAAAAAGAAGAATTTAACTTTGGACATGGGAAGATTCGATGTACATAACGAGAATGAGAAATCAAACATAAGGTATTAAATTTATTATGATAAAAATTAAATCAAGATTAAAGGATCCATTTTTTTTCAAGAAGAGAAAAGCTTGTTTTTGATATTCAAATTGAATTAAAGAGTATCTAACGTGCCATCTCAATATATGGGTAACATACATGATAATGAGTACAATGTATATATGCCATTCTGTTGCATCTTGAATGAGTAAGATTAAAGAATCCACTTTTTGAAAAATGGATCGATGAATTTACATTTAAAAGTATTGAATGAGTTAAATTGTTCATTTATTTTAATTTAATTTACAAATTATACTACCATATAACATAATATAATATTTAATATTTAGCATCTCCCATAATGAGATTTTGTTATGCTTGATATTTCCTTCTTTCCAAGGTAGTACTTTCCTCCTCTTCCTCGAGGGTGGGGATTTGATGCCACGTTCATATTCTGCTCCCCTCCTAAACAGAGCACACAAGGAAACATCAACATCAGGAAGTTTAGTGTATGTGTAATTATATTCTTGAGTTTGGAAAAATTAGGAATATTCTTGAGTTTGTAAAATAGAAAATGAAAAAATAAGAAAAGAATATTGGAATCAGTAATATCCTATGTTGATAAAGGAGAATCAAGAAGTTTATTCGAAGTTGAATCTTGTAGAACATATATTCCCAACACCAAGGTGATGACACTACCTTAACAACATCATGAACAAAATTAATCATATGCCTAAAGGGTGAAGTGTGACCATGGACGTTAATCAAACCAACCATAATAACATCATGATTTATTAGAATTTCTTTTTTGTTTAAATAAAAAGGAAATATAATTTATAATATATGATTTATAGTTGATGTATGTGATTTTTAATATGGTTTACATTTTAATCTTTAATTTTTAATAGTATTATGTATTGTATTAAAGATTCGGCTTAAATTTCGATCTATCAAAACATTAAGAGAGATTCATTTTTTTAATGTGTGATTTTTTTTAATTAATTTTTATTTTTCAATTTATTAACCAACATGAATTTTCTAAATTATATATGTATGTGTGTAGTAACTTATGAGCCAACGTTTCCGGATGCGGGTGACTTCTCCACATAACAGCGACGCCTTCCCTCGATCCGAGCAACGGACGCGTGGCGACCATCATGATAGCCTTGGTAGTCAAGTCATTCTCGAGAACCTTCATCGTCCTCCAAGCATGGGAGCAGAGCAGTCTGTCACCTCCGCACCCACGACATGGGGTGGTGAAGATATGGTCTAATCTTAGTCTTCAAGGCTCTGCATCGTTATTGAATGCTCGTAGGTACCATGGTAGGGAGGGAGAATGTTTTGAGCACCACGGTGTGGTATTTGGACATAAGGGTTTGGCTCTGCTCGGCTATGCGCACTCCTTGGCTTGTTGAGCGTCTGAAAACTTACTATGTGTCCACCACCCCGGACTGTATCATGCTAATATTTAACACTTCCCAGCTCGATAATCTCTGGAAGGAGAGGCGCAAAAGGGTTAGCATGTCGCGGCAGCGTAGAACTCTGAGAAGAGCTACCTCGGGCAGAGGCAAAGCTCAGCGAGGTTGCAGTTTTCAGGTGGCGGCGGACTATGAACCCCATATCTCTCACAGGTTTCGCATCCTCATGGAAGCTTGGGAGGGCCACGTGCTTAATCAGAAGCTTGCAACGGGTGAGGATGGAAGTCAGATCAATCACTATTGGCTCATGAAGAACATGCTCTACAATTTAATGGAGGATATGCTTACCAATTGGGCTGATGCCAGAGACACAGTTCAGACGATGAAGACCAAGATCTTAGAGATTGATGCTCAGCTCACGACGATGGAGAGCTCGTTTGCATGGAAAGGCAACGTGGGAATCTCAGGCCATGGCAGTCTAAATGGAGGCAGCCGTGATCGGGGTGGTGGAGGAAGTGGTACCGCCAAGGGTGGCATGGTTTTGCCCAATTGTGGAGGTAGTGGCAATGCAACGGGGTGCACTATTGCGCCTCCTCCTGCTTTGTCCTTCCCCATTCCCTCGATGGTGGAGTCGTTATTGAAGCGTTTGAAGGAGATGGTCGCCCAGTAGCCTGCTATGTAGCAGCAACAGCCTCACATGCCTCCGGAAGTCACCACCAACTCACCCATCCAGTCGCAAGAGGAAAGATGGGCCTACCCCATAACTAAAGAAATTACAGACATTCCACCTACCTGATGTCCAAGTCGTCCAGGTTTTCCCGTTTATTATCCATGCCTGTGTCTATTTTCAGGCCTATTTCTATGTTTATTTTTCGGGTCAATTCCTGTGTCTATTTCCGGGCCTATGTCTATGTCTATTTCTGAGTCAATGCCTGTGTCTTTTCCCGGGCTTATGTCTTTGTCTCTGTCGATTTACTGTTGAATTATGTAACTATGTCTGTATCTTGGCCTCGACCTTTACTTTCAAATTCGAAAAATGTAGCTTCTGGCTCTCTTAGACGACCATTTTTTGAGATGTCGAGGTGGTGGCTTCACCTCCTGAGACCTCCTCTGGTCATGATGACATCTGTAATTTTTGCCTCTGTATTATAATAGAATTAAGCAGCTTACTAAAAAAATTATGAGCCAACGTGAATTTTTTTTAAGCATCATGTTACATAACATTACATGACATATTCTCCACACTGGCTTGTAAAGCACCTTGCTACTCTCATAAAAATTTAGTAATTACTTTTAATAGTAACCATAACAAAAATAAAATGGGTCTAATTCAAGTGTTTTTGAGAAAAAAAGTTATTTTCCTCACAGTATTTTAAATCCCAAGTTTTGATATGATGTTTTTTTGTGAATCATTTGTATATCATGATCATTATAAGATCATTAACTAAAATCCTTGAGCTTATACAAAATTCATTTTATCGTAGGTGCCATCCTTGAAATGAAAGAAAATATCTAACAAGTTTCCTTGAGAAATATTTACGGATATATCTTGTATTTGCAATTCTAGTAATTTTTACGATTTTAATATCAAATTTCCAATAAAATGATAAAAAAAAGATTGAAAAAAATCAAATTAATGACATGTTTAAATTACTTAATTGGAATATCGTAGTTGTGTTTGATAGCAAAATACATCACTTCAATACAGTTGGGATATGGTTGTGTTTGGTAATACATTACATCACTTTAGTTTAATGAATATTAATGTGTTAGGTTGATATTATAGCTTAGTTGGGATACAAATCAAATGAATAACATGTTTAAATTACTTCATTGGAATATGGTAGTTGTGTTTGATAGCAAAATACATCACTTAAATACATTTGGGATATGGTTGTGTTTGGTAATAAATTACATCACTTTAATTTTATGAATATTAATGTGTTAGGTTGATATTATAGCTTAGTTGGGATATGGTTGGGTTTGGTAACACATTACATCACATCACTTTAATGAATATTAATGTGTTAGATTGATATTATAGCTTAGTTTATTTGTTAGATGGCACACCTTTTATGTGTAGCAATTGAAGGATAAATAGTGATTAAAATAGAAATACATAATAAGATTTTGGTTGAATTATAGAAATGATTTAATATTTTAGTTTAATTATAAAAATAAAGATTTTAAATTATCAAATAAAATAATTTAAAATAAATTATTATTAAATAAAATTGAATATTTTTTTACTAATGAATATAAGTTTTTTTTCATGTTGTTCATAGTACTTAAGATTGGTGCTCGCTATGTCTATGGAAACCTCCCCAAAATTTGTGAGGGAACATGGGGTGATCGAGAATTTTCAATACGTTAGGGGCTCAACAACAAGATCATCTTATAAACCCATTTAGGGGCTCAACATTCCTCCCAACCACCCAATCTACATCCAATGGACAATAAATAAAAGTATTCTATTAGTAAAGCCATCAAAATAATAGATGATAAAACTAACTTCAATTTCATTGTGAATATTGTCACTAAATAATGAAAAACCTAACTTCAATTTCATTGTGAATATTGTTATTGTTGAGTTTGTTAGGAATAGGCCTCAAACTAAATGCTTTCACATTTATCACTTTGAAGTCTAAAACTAAGTTTAGTGACAAGATTTTAACTTTTATCGTGACAAGGCATTACTATAGTTTCGTTTAATATTTTCTAATAAGGTTGTTCCGGGCTATAATAAGGCTCTACCATGTCTTTTTATTTCTGGTATATGGTGGACTAGAAATCAGATGACCTTCCAAGATCTTAATATCATTCCAATGATTCAATCCCATAGAATCATACTAGTGATGGCAAACAATAAACATATACCAAAAGACAAATTGACTAGAGCTTTAATGATGTCATGTATTGATCAACAGATGTCATAGGGTTTCTTTAATTTTCCAAATCAAGGAGAACCGAGTTTATGTGGCATTGAGATTGTTCTTTTTTTTATACAACCAATACTACTACCTATGCAGTAGGTCCATGTACCAACAATAGGGATCAAATCTATGTTATGTGGGTGTTGTTAAAGGTAGTGGTGGCCGATAAAGGTACACAAGTTCTCCAAGTGTTTGGGGACTCTATGTTTATGATAGTCTGGGAAAATCGTCGATGCAACATTGGAATTTTGGGATTGTGTCACATCATGAAGCATTCAAGAGAGATAAATGACACTTTTGAGAATATGAATTTCACTTGTATTTACAAAAATGGCAATACCCAAGCTCGTGCTATGCCAAAAGAGAGCTTGGTTATGTAGGAGGGTACATTAGAGGTTATGGAATTTAGAGGAGGCACACCTATCAAAATTAGAGTAATCTTTGTACTATTTTCTTTGTTTTTATGCTTTTGGAAATGTGTAATGTTGATACATTTGTTTGTGATGATGATGATGATGATGGTTAACGTCCACTGAGACCAAACTTTGGTTTATCGGACCTAAAGAAACAAATTAATTAGTTTGTTTTAAAATTGTATTCCTATGTTCAAAGAGCTTGGTAAGAAGCATCCCGAGCTCACTATAATTTTGACAAGTTGAAAGGCTAGGAAGTTCGGTATAGCAACAAAGATTATGAAACTGAGATCTAATGTGGGTGTACGCAGGGCACTCTACAAGGAAGTGATTTTCATCGTCAATGTTCATATTCTCATAGAAACGGTAGATCCTTTCCACCCATGGTGTTTTGGGAACTATCCAATAACCTGTTTCACTATGGAGCTCATGAGAGTTCATTCTTATCTTGGCTATATTAATTTTTTTCTTTGAGCTAGTTAATACAGAGAGATACTTTTGATCTTCTAGAGTATGGTTGATGACCTCCTTATAATATCTTAATTTTCTTTTAGCTTCTAAATCTTTCTCACACCACAATTTCTCTTTAAACTTAGAAGTAACAATATTTTTAATGTTATTAATATTTTTCAATGCAATATTTTCGTCGATCTCCCAGTGGTTTAACTAGGCCCTGGTATCTTTACACCAACCTTGCTTGAGCCTTAGGTGGTTTTGACTGGAATTAAAAGCTAGCTTAGGAAGTCTATGGTCTCCCATGTTATTGATTTTGTGTTTGTACAACAGGAGCCTAGTCATAGCTAGGCTCTCGATAGGAGAAAGACCCACTTCTATAAGGAGAATAGGATATGGTGTATTGCTTTTAATTTTGAGGTTATACGTTATAAAGTGCTTATGGATTTGCTCAATCTTCCTCCAGGATTCTCTAGAGATGATGCAATCTCAAACCTCACAACCATACAAGATAACATGAGTGACTAAAGTTTCAAAGAGGAGCTTATTTTTATCCCACGTCATAAGGTTTGCTACTTTATAATTATTTTCAAAACCAAAATAAGCTTTCCACCCTCCATTAATCCTTTTCTCAATGCTATAGTTCCAGTTGAGCTTGTGATGAATATCAATTCCTAGGTATTTGTAAGAAGACACTTCCTCCAAGTTTTTATTGTTATATACAAAATTAGCGTAAGTGTCCTTCCTGGATTTGATAATCATAACTTTTGTTTTGTCAGTGTTGATAGTCAAACCCATGGTAGAGCATAAATCCTTAAGAAGTCGAAGTTACTTATCAAGATCATATGGATCCATTTCCAGAAGAATAATATCATCAACATAGAGAAGAAAGATGATGGCTATCCCAGCTAAGAATGTGCCAGCACAACCCGCTTCCTCTAAACAGTCTTCTAGCTTATCGATGTAAATGCCAAATAGGGTAGGGGAGAGGGGGAAACCTTGTTTAACTACGATATTGCACTTAATATCTCTTGACCACCCCTCATTGCTCTTAAACCATTCTTGTATAACCTTATTGAGGCAGCTCTCAACTCGAAAGGAACCTTTAGCTCTTCTAATCTATTCCAAAGGTTATTTCTAGGTACTGTTTCGAAAGCCTTTCTAACATTAGAGGAAATTTGGGGTCTAAAATAGGCCTTATAAGAAAACGTGCCAAAATAAGTTTTTGTGAGTTGGAATTCAAGAACCAATAGAATTTCAATAAAATAAGCCAATCATAATGGTTGAATTGGCATATTTGTCATTAAAAAAAAGTACTTTTTTTGTTCGTATTTTTGACATATCTCATTGTGTTTTTACTCAAATTTCGATCGGGAGAGCTCGTTGGATGCGGAATTTGATTCTGCATTCAATGAGTACCCACACTGCATACTTTTGATGGACCCCGCTACCCCAAAAACAAGAAATACCTGGAAAAAAAAACGTTATGATGATGTCATCATCACATTTTTTCAGGTTTTTCTTGTTTTTGGGGTAGCGGGGTCCATCAAAAGTATGCAGTGTGGGACTCGTTGGATGCAGAATCAAATTCCGCATCCAACGAGCTCTCCCAATCGAAATTTGAGTAAAAACACAGGGAGATATGTCGAAAATACGAACACAAAAAGTAGTTTTTTTCTTTCTTCCTCCAAAATTAATTAATATTATTTTATTATTTTAACCATTATTTTATTATTTTAACTATTATTTTATTATTTTCCTTAGGAGGCCCATTTTAGACCCCAAAATTCCTCTAATGATTCCACAAAGCAACAAAAGAGATTGGATTTATCATTACGACACTCCTCCAAAATGATCCTAAGGGTAACAAGGTGGTTCGTTTTTTAGTGCTGCCTTCTAAAACCCGCTTGGCCTTTAGCTCGTTTACCTTCACTTTCAAGCCATATATTGATCTTATTTTCCAAGATCATACCATATAACTTGGCTAAGAGGGGGATAATCATAATTGTTCGATAATTAGAGGGGTTATTTGTATCCCCACTTTTAAAAATAGGGATAATGAGGCTCTGAGTCCAAGGTTTAGGGAACCCTTTCTTGAATGCTTGATTGAAAAGCTTGTGAATGTGGGGGATGAGGGCAGGACCTCCAATTTTTAAGATTTCTTCCTATTAACCTTGAATGTCCTTAGCTTTTCCATTTGCTAGACGCTTAACCCCAAAATCTATGTCTTCTAAATAGAAAAATTCTATGGTTGTGAGCAAGGTTTCAAAGTTGTCTTCGGACTTTCGGGGATTCATAAATATTTTTAAGATAGGAATTCCACTCGTGTAAAGCAATTCTAATACTATATTTAGTTTTTCTAGTTAGAATCTACCTCCAAAATTTCTTAGGGGCCACCTTAGAGAGGTGTAAGAGATTTTCTTGTCTTTTATGAATATATTGCATTTTTTTCCTTTTAGTTAGGGCTTTGTAAAATTTTACCTTGTCAATTTTAAGAGACTCATCAAGAGCTTCCTTAATTTCTCTCCTCGCACTTTTACAATCTTTATCATACCAAGGGTTGGTTTTTCTATTTCGTTTATTACTTGAGACTTCAATTGAGAACTTGTTAATAGAATGTGAGAGGGTTGTAGTAAAATTATGATAGAGGTCTTCTATGTTGTTTATACTTGATAAAGGAAGCAAATTAATTTTTAAATCATTTAGAAAAAGATCATTTTTATTTCTATAAAAAATCAAGTTCTTTTGGCTATAAGGATTATCTTCTATGGGATCTCTATGCATGACAAAATTGAGAGTTACAATTAAAGGTCTATGATCTGAGTCAAGCTCGTGGTCCTTTAGGATGTCAAAATTTAGTATTTCATTGTATAAAGGGATATCAGAAATAACGTAGTCTACCACGCTGCTACCAAGCCCATGGATACAGGCCATCTGGCTAGAATTGGACCACTTCTTTATACCATTGCAAATTATGAGATCTTGAGCACTACAAAGCTTAACTAGCTCAGACCCAAACAAATTTTCGCCTAGATCTTCAAAGCTTCTGTTGTACTTGCTAGCTGTATTAATATCTTCGTCTAACCAAAGAGGATTAGGGTTGGAATAATTGCTTAGAAGAATAGCTTGGTTGCTTGAAGTACGAGCATTAAAGTCACCCATTAAGAGGATATTACCTTCATTCCTTAGATTATAAATATCATTCTCTAAACCATTGTAAGGACAATTTTTATCTAAATTTTTTTTCTTATAGAAGTTAGAATTAATAGGGGAAAAATAACATATTACTATGTAGGTATTTTTATTAATAATGTCAAAAATCTCTATCCAAATATACTGGTTGTAAGGGTCTTTTTTATAAATCCTAGCATGGGGGGAGATGTTCTTCCTAATGTAACAAGATATACCTCCAATTCCTCTGCGATAGGATCGTTTGTTCTAGATTGACCAAAGTATAAAGCCATCTATGTTAGGAACCTTAGATTCTTTGTGCTCCCAAGTTTCAACTAACAATATAATATCAACTTCATTCGAGATCCAACTTAGCTTGGGGCCTTTGTTCCAAGGGAAGCCTCGATAGTTCCAAGAAAGAATCTGGAGCATGTTGAATTGCTATTTATTACTATCTTTTTGGTTTCTATCTCTAATAACGGCTTTTCTATTTCTGATTATTGCCCATTTTCCTTCCTTCCTAGCTTCGTTTACTTTTTGAACCTCCTTTCTTAATTCTGATTGACCTTCTAGGATAAGATCTTCATTTATAAATATTCTTGTTCCTTTTAGACTTAAGGTTTTACTAAGGATATAATACTTATGGTCAGTAGAGCTCACCTTTATCCGGATCAACCTTTATTTATTCTCAGTTAATTTCCCCAACCTTGTTGCTTCTGTGAGACATGTTCTTTCAATTTGTAATCTATTGTGTAATTCTGTTTGGGCTATGGCTAACGTATCCTCATTTACCTCCTCTTTCAAACCGAATATTATAAGGTTCAAGGCCCTTTTGTTACACTCATGGTCTAATTCTATCAATTTTTTTATTTCCTCTTTAATGGGTTTGATGTCTAGTTTACCTGACACACTAGTTAGGTTGAGATTGTCATCAACTTTTGCTTCGAGTTCCTTAATCATGTCCTTTATTTTAATACTTTCTAATTTTCAGCTTCTCCTTGTCGGTATGTTTGGTTTTTATCTTGGCTTTCTTTTTCAAATGGTAAATCGAAAATCCCTTCTGCTGAGAGAAAATAGAACTTAGTTTAGAAATGAAATTTGCAACAGAAGCCATTTGGTGAGCTCTCCACAATGAATTTGTGCGATATGGTAGTCCTTTCTTTTGTGATGGCAGTGGAAAACTGTTTGAAGAAAATATGTGATATCCTCTGGTTATGATTCGATCTGGTAGTCCTTTCTTTTGTGATGGCGGTGTAAAACTCAATAAAAAAACTCAGATCTATTATGATATGGTAAAGATCTAGTGAAATGCTAATATTTTATGATCTCAATCCTCTGCATGCCAGTAGAAGGTGCTCTGAATCTGCCAAGGTTCAATTCTGAGCTCGATTTAGTTCGTGGAAACCTTTGGTTCCTATAATATTGGTTGTAAAACCTTTGGTCTTTTTAGGGATGATGGTGGGATGAAGGTAGTATGTAGCTTGAGGTGCTTTTGGGGGCTTGATTACAAACATAGAGTATGTTTTTGTCCCTACATTATATCTAGATAGTCCAATGTATATTTGATTTCTCTATCATAAATATATCAATATAAGGATTTTTTTCTTTAGAAAAAAATAGTTTTGTTTAATATAGGAAAAAACAAATGAATATATTTTTACTAATGCTCATTTTTTATTGGAGTTATAATCTATGTCAAGCTTCGCTTTTCGATTTAAATGTAATTTGTGAAGGTGGACCTCAAGTTGGTGTATCTACAAAAGCTTTTGAGGATTGAGGTAGGTTTATGTACCATTATTCGAGTTCCCTTGAAGGTTTATTTCACACTTGGTCCAACTTGCTCTCATAAATCTATGAATAAGCCACATCATTGAGAAGGTGGTCTAGTTAAGGAGAGCAATCAATAGTGAAGTTACAACCAAGCACACCACGATTAATTCTATCCTTAATTTTAGAATAATAATTTTTTCCAACTCAACTTGGCTATTTGGATATTTCATTGGAGAAACTCCCAAAGTATCAAAATGACGACGATCAAGACCCCTTCATGCATGTCGATGAGTTACTCGTCAAGGATTGGACCTTAAACCTTAAAAAAAATAGATATGTAACTTCTATTAAAATTTAATCATTATCTTTATAGTTATTAGGCTTTGTTATGTGTGTTTTATATTTTAGCATTAGAGTACATGATTTTCATTCAATTTTAAACTTATAATTTTTTTTATGATTTAATCTTTACATGACAACTACATTATTAAACCTACTTTATATCTATGTATTTATGTATGTTAGCTCAAGTGGTTGAGAGCTATGCGTTATAAGCAGAAGTTCTTGAGATCAATCTCCAGGTCATTATGCATAGATATATAAGGACCTCATTTGATGTCCCCAATAGGTTAGGTTTCATAATCAGAGCCAATAAGGTGAGGCCCTTCGAGTTGCCCCCCTAAGAATTATTACCATGGATGTAGCAATTCCTATCTGAGGTTGTGAAATGCATTGAATTTTTTTTTATGACATGGTTCACAAATCCCCTAATGGGGCTACTACATCCATGAGAAGAAATCACAGGGGGGGCAGTCGTAGGTGCCGCACACTGTTCACTCTGATTACATAGCTAACCCAATGGGGACATCAAGTAAAGACTTTATATAACAATGTATAGCCACCTAGGGATTTGACCCCGAGACCTTTTACTCACAACTTACAACACTCAACCACTTGAGCTAGCCCATTGGTTAAACTGCATTGAAATATATATATATATTTGTTTTTTTTTTCTAAGAAAAAAACATTTATTCATTTGAATAACATTAACAACTCTAACGTGTTTACAATTCTGCTTTGTAGACCAAAGCTTACATCATTTCTAGTTCTTAACTATTTGAATTGTTTCAAACAACATATAGATGCAAAATTCTTTCCGGTTTACAAAAACATTTCTGAGGTTCAAGAGTATCAAGACCGTATTGCTCTTGGTCCTAGTTCTTTGTTGATTTCCTTTCACGCTAACTAAGTTGTGCAATTACTGTATCCTGGTCATAAGGCTCATAGAGGAATGTAAAATAGAATGACTTCACCTTCACCTGAGACCTCTCCTTCTATGATCCCTGGTTGGATAGCTAAAGCCAATTTAGACAGTGTGCCTGCCTTGTGTTGAATTCTCTGTAGATGTGGTTGAAATGAATTGCTTCAAAGGAGGGCTGTAAAGAACGGATAGCCCTTAACAAATTTTGTACAGCTCTTATGTTGTTCCTTCCTTGTGCCCATTCTATCATTATTTTGGAGTCCCCATAAATATTCAGTTTAACTATTTGCTTATATTTTGCTATCTTGAGGGTAGCCCATAGTGTTGAAAGCTCAGCTTTACTATTGGTAGCCCTACCCAGTCCCAACTTGAAGGAGATTTTATTTGTTTCAGACAAATGGATATATATCAAAGATTGACCGCATACAATTATGAACACTAGTATGTTGTATCTCATGTATTCCAATCACTTTCTCTTAGAGTGTCATACTTACACCCACATTAGATCTCAATTTCATAGTATTTGCTATAATACAAACCTATATAACCTCCTAACTTCCCAAAACTTTAATGAGTTGAGAAAGCTTATCTTCAAGCTTTTTGAGCATACAAATAAAATTTTAAAGCAAATCAAATAATTCATTCCTTTCTTTCTTCTAAAGGTCTGATAGACCAAAGTTTGGTCTCAAAAGACATTAATCTCATCATCATCATCAATTCATACTCTTAAAAATATTTAAATTAATCATCGAAATGAGATTTGTGGTATTAATATGTTTTTCTTTTTTTGGGTAAATAAGTACCCACAAAGATATCTCATTACCAATTGCTATAACCCATGGGCATTTATGATTTTAATATGTTATAATAATAACAATAATTTAATTTGAAATTAAAATAAATGTTAAAAAAGATATATAATTTTTTTATTTATAAATAAAATTTATAAAAATATCTTTTCTTTTATATCAATAATATTTTAAAAATTCAAACACTTCCCTCTAGTCAAAATTTCTATATTCAGAAGAGTTTGAACCTAAACTATTTACATATAAACACTCGTCACCTTGAAATATCAATTAATAATAATCATTTTTACAATTTTAAATTAATAAAAACTAATTAAATCTATAACTTATTTAAAATAGATTAGAAAAAATAAAATAAAAACACAATTTGGTTAGTTAATTACATCGAAAGGAATTACACAATGGAGAAGGTAGTCTCAGTAGATTCCTCGTCGCTTTGTCCAATTAAATTTCAATAATTGTCTCACCTATTGGGCCAATAGGAGTTCGGCAGGTGTCTTTTGTGTTACGGTCAGCCCTGCGCATGAATGGATTGATGGGGTTATGTCCTTACAACTTTTTTCATGCACATTTGGTCATCAATTTCTTGTTTTTGCTGCATGTCTCGATTGACAAGGCCATCTTTTTTACTAGTGTCCTTTACTGCAGTTCAATTCAGTCATTTATCAATTTAGCAACACAATTATGCAATCTTGATTCTGCAGGCTTGCTTCCACATTCTCGATTTTGTAACTTCTATCCCGCATACTATATTTACACAATACAGTTTTTCGTAGACTTGCTTCCGCAACCTCATTATTTCCACAACATAATCTTTCTGCAATTCGGTTTTCACAACTCGGTTTCTGCATATTACCCTTCAACAAGCTCCTTTCTGCAAATTCCCTTTCGCAATACATATTTCTGCAAATCTGTTTCCACATATTACCCTTCGCCAAGCTCCTTTTGATTGATGGGATTATGTCCTGATAGTTTTTTTCATGCACGTTTGGTGATCAATTTCATTTTTTTTGTTCCATGTTTTGATTGACAAGCCCATGTTTTCTTCCAGTGTTCTTTATTGTAGTTTAGTTCAGTTCTATATAAATTTATCAACGCAATTCCAAATTCTTGATTTCATAACTTCTGTCCCGCAAACTATATTTCCACAATACATCTTTCCACAGACTTGCTTCCATAACCTCATTTTTCCTACAATGAAATCTTTCGGCAATTGAGTTTTCACAACTTGGTTTTCGCATATTACCCTTCAACAAGCTCCTTTCTAGAATCTCCTTTTCCGCAAGACTATTTCCGCAATAGATATTTTCACAAATATGTTTCTGTAATTCTGGTTCCGCAACTCTATTTATTTTCTGTTCGTGTCCTTTATTGCAGTTCAGTTCAGTCATTTATCAATTTATCAAGGCGATTCCGCATTCTCGACTTCGTAACTTCTGTCCTGCATAGTATATTTCCACAATACATCTTTCTACATAATTGCTTCCGCAACCTCATTATTTTCGCAAAAGAACCTTTCTACAATTGAGTTTTCACAAGTCAATTTTCGCATATTACCCTTTAGCAAGCTCCTTTCCACAATCCCCTTTTCTATAGGATTGTTTCTGCAACTCTGTTTCCACATTTTCCTTTAAGCAACATTTTTTCCGCGATTGTGGATTGCGGATTGTGGGTTTGCAATTCTCCGTTTTTAAAAATGGACTTTCACAAACTTGCACCCACAGTAGTCCTTTCTGCATTCATACTATGGATTGTGGATCTTGCTTCCCACTTGTTGTTTAGGGTGTTTTGTTGACACGTGGATTGCGTGTTTTGACTACACTCTTATCTGTTTCCCTAAACGACCGGTCCTGCGCATGAATGGATTGATGGGCTTATTTCCTGACATATTTTTCATTTACGTTTGGTGATTGATTTCGCTTTTTTGTCGCATGTATGAATTGACATGCCCATATTTTCTGCCATTGTCCTTCACTGCAATTCATTTCTCTGAATTGGGAATATCCATTGCGAATATTTCAGGTTGATGGTTTTGTGAAAGTTTCAGTGCGAATGCTCTTGTGGGTTTAGGCTCAGATTTTGTAGGGTCAATTTTTTCTTTGAATCGGGCATAGGATTTGCCAAGTTTTGAGGACGAGCTTTTTGCAAAAGTTTCAATCTGAGGGATTTTGTGGCTTTACGCTCACAGTTTTTGGGGTCATTTTGGTTGCGGTTTTCTTTCACTGCTGCTCAAGTCGGTGAGGAACATTTTTTCGATGTCCCTTCATCGACATGAATGCTCTATGTTAATGCTTCGTCAATGCATTGTTGCTCTATTAATGGAAGAAAGATTGTGATTTGATTTACAGATGGGCTATTTCTTAATTGTGGCTCAGCTTATGAGGATCTCGAAAATATTGTCACAATTCTCGATTTATCGAGTTTGTTGTTGCACTACCTTTGCTTTGCACATATATACAAAGCTTCAGGTAACCAATATTTGCTATTTTTTTCCTTTGCTTTGCTTGTATTTATTTTGTTGCACTTCGGTTACACGAGAGATTTTGGAACAAAGATCTTGCCACTTTGTCAAATTTGCAGGTATTCCTCCAGTCTGCTTAATTGTTTTCAACATTCATTGTGGTATCAAAATATTTGCTTTGCATTTTTGTTGCTCTGGTTTTAACTTCTTCTTGCAATTGGAATTTCAATCTTGAATGTTTTAAAATTTAGTATTTACTTACAAGTTGCTTATTTATTGTCAAATTGAGAGTTTCATTTTGCAAACGTATGTAAATGTTATTTTGGAATGGGTAAGAGTAGTCCTGAAACATGGTATTTACTCTACCAGGGAAAACTATTCTCATCTTGCATACTATTGAAAGTAGAGACAAACATATATCACTAAGATTGTCCTTAAAAAACAATTAACATGACCGCTTCCAAAACATCCAATCCACGCTGCCAAGGCACGCCTTGTTTCACTCTGAATATTTTTTTTGTTCATGCCCTATTTGATTCCACAGGAAAGAACAACCATTAGGTTATAGAGACTATGCTAACTGAAGATTCTATTTCACTCTTGCTACATGGTGTTGTCAACCTTTTCCCACTGGTACGAGTTTTCACATTAAACCAAGTGAACTCACACAACAGGATTTGAACCCGAAATCAGACGATAGAATCTGATGACATCCGACGTATCGTATGGATGTGTCGGACAGTAACGATGAAAAGTACTGATCCTTTTAAATGTTTTTAACGTCGTCGAATATTCGACACTAGGGCGTAGGATTTCTAACACTAGGGCATAGGATTTTTGACACTAGGGCGTAGGATTTCTGACACTAGGGCTATGTCGTCATATTTTCGACACTAGGGAAAACATATATATATATATATATATATATATAACCACAACTGTCTAGACACAATATTTCTTCGCGAAACAAAGAACCCAATCAATAATTTCACAGCGGAGCTGACACAATATACCTCCACATCCGAAGGTCACGCAGAGGAGGTCGCTGGAGATGTTGTCGGAGATCAAGTGTGTTTACGCAGAGGAGGGTTTGCAGCGGTCAGGGTTTGCAGAGGCATAGGAGGTTTTTGGTTTGAAACAATCATTTAGGTCCCTCTACAATGAACTCCCTCATCTGAACTAGTTTGAAACAATCATTTAGGTCCCTCTACAATCAACCATTTTAGTAGTGGATCTGCAAGATATTTTAGTAGGTTTTTACTTATCAGGGAAGTCCTTTCAGACCTGTTATGGATGGATTTCAAGTGGGATGCTCTCAGAATGGTGGACATGGGACCTGCTCTGCAAAAACTGACAGTTTGATGGATTTGGCATGGTTTAATCATGGGTTCACCGTTCATATTAGCTTCCCACATAACCAAATTGTGCATGATATAATAGCAGCAGCTCTCACAGCTTTAGTATCTCTTGCTTGCCTCCGCTCTTGGGATGATATGGATAAGCGAGATGTATTTGATCAGGTATTTTGCTGTAATCGTTTCTCTTTTCTCTCCAAATCAATGTCTTGTTTTTTTTCATTTTATTGTTCATTTGTGTCTATGGCAAACGAACTTGTGACCCCTCACCGAGACGTGAATTTCGAAGAATTGAGTAGACTGTGTTGAGTGACTTTCGAAGAACTTGACAATTCACTAAATTACTTGTTGTTTGCATATTGTACAGGAGTTTACTTGGAAAATAAATTGGCTAATACACTCACTTGGGGTTTCCACAATGAGGAACTAGCATTACGACAACATGCCTAGTAAGAAACCTGCCCTCATTTCCAAATTGCATTTCTAGTTTCCTTTCATTTAGACTTTGGTGGAAACATTATTTTTGTCTCCTCTGAGATTGAATCGACTTACGATTCCTTTTTTTTACATTAACTCACTAATAAGGCCACATGGCCTCTCCAACCCTTGTTGAATAAACAATTAGGAATTCCAATTTTATTTATAAAATACCCAGTTGAGATGTCGTGGAGGAAAGTATCCATATCATATGGGCTTGGAACCCCCATTTTGATTCCAAAAAAAATTTTTGCGAGACCAAATCCCATGATTTGGGTATTTTTATGAAAACGTAGATTCCCTTGGGGTGTTTTTCTTTCCATGTGTATGGGTCTGATTTCATTTCTGGTAGCTTTTGAAATGTTGAAAGGAACTTAGAGAAGGAAGAGTTGTAGGTGGCTATCTACTAATTATTTGACAAAAGTCCTCAACCAAGTACTTGTCCACTAAGTGTTTGACAAAATGCCTAAACCAAAATTTCCATACCCCCCCCATTCGGATTTTGAGGCCAAAAAAAATATACAAGGTTCGACTCAAAGATTCAACCAAGAAATTTCCAGAAATCCTAGTAACCCTTTTTTTTGGTCCATAATCCAGCTAGCAAAGTGTGTTAATTAGGCCCCTTCTAGGTTGATTTTCTTTAACTTTGAAAGAGACCCATTTGATCTGGAGAAGTGAATATTAGTACTACACCGTTCCTTTAGGTTTTCACCCATAAATTTTAAATAATGACCTTAGATTTTGATTTCATCTCCCTCAGAAAAACCTTTATTGTTTACCTTCTGGAGGCCAAATCTCACTCAATTTTAGCTCGATTTTCACCAAACAAAAGGCAATGCGTTAGTTATACTTGTAATTTATTTATAATGAACTTAGGAAATTTTAGTTTTAGATAATTTGTGAAAGGTAGATTAGACAGAACAACTTTCATCCCAAGAGGCATTTTGCCCATTTTGAAGTTAGTTTGAGACCAATTTTTATAAATGATTGGGGGTACACTCGTAAGAACAACTTTCCCTCTGGGGCATAGATGAATGTCCCTATGCAAGTGCCATGACTTGAACCACCTTGGAAGCCATTGATAGCAGTTTTGTGGCCTTTTAGCTCCATAGTTTGTACCATCCAACTGATGATTAGCCATCACGAGTTCCATGGAGGGAACATATCCCAAATCAAATGATGGCATGGAACTCCAAAGTTTATCTTCAAAGGATTTTGTCAAATCCATTTCTTTCTCTCGAATTGTAAATTTTTGAGCAAAATAATATTATTTTTTTCCTATAGGGAAAAAATATATTTTTGAAGCAAGTTAAAAGTGATTTGACTTAGAAAAATGGCCACTTCTCCAAAAGTGACAAGTATCTTGTAAATCATCAAGTCTCTTTTGACCGAAAGGATTGCACGTAACCCTAACCTCTCAAATCCCTTTATATATGAGGAGGGTCCTTTGTAATAGTTTACATTTATTCAACAAGGAATATAAGCTCTGTTGGTATTTTTTTAGAGTTTTTAGTGCTATACTCACTTGTCCACATTCATCTACTGAGATTTTGTATATACTTGTTAAGGTTTGAGGGATAGTAGTAGTAGTTGTTTATGTTGGTTAGCTATGTTGCTTGTATTATTTTCTTGTGTTTAATATGTTAGTTTTAATTTTCTTTACTAATAGTTATTGTTTGTCATATATATTGGCTTTTGTGCAAGTTTTCTGAAGAATAGGTACTTGTTTGCTTAGTAATCTATGTT
>LPNX010841997.1:0-10433 GCA_001517045.1 Pseudotsuga menziesii
GACACCAAAAATCAATCCTTTTCCATATATAGTAGAGATAAATAAAGCTAACACTAAGTGATGAAGAACGTACCTTATTCTGGATGGTTGTAGTAGATACACATTGATCTTTTTAACCACACTTGCAACTACATTCCATTCTCAACAACAACGAAATAGAAAAGCATGATATATATTAAGCGTTAGACCTACTCTAGCATATATAAATCCTATATGTATAAATCAAATCAACTACATCGAGGGACAAGAAAATTCATTGTTACACACATACAATGGACGAGAAATGGATATTTCTATTAATTATAAACAAAGATACAAGTGAAAAAAGTTGTCATCACCTTTTAGGAATCGAGAGACCGATTCCTCCACTTGAGCCTCCACCACTTCAATCCTCCATATCAATGGCAAGCTCACAAGACAATGGAAATCTTGGGAAGAGCATCAATGGTTGTTCAAAAGGACAAAGGGATGCAGACCAAAGCATGTATGAATGGGGCACAAATCCACTATAGTTTTATTTCTCTCATAAGTTCTCCTCCTCTAATGCATCCAAGAGGCTCAATATATAGCCCGTCAATAGGCAGTGAAGGGTCGATTCAGAACGTTTCCAGGCATATGGAATGCCAAAGGTCAAGTTATTCGTGACTCATTGAGGAAAAATCCAAATATTTTATTTTTGGGCATATTTCCTAATGTATGCGAGTCATAGTGGAGCAAGGTGCATGTACACACATTCTGTAAGCTAGTGACCCACGTATACCAATAAATATGAATTTTTTAAAGGATTTCTTGGATCATCAAAGTTTATTTTGAGTAAAGGGGGTCCAAATAGTATGCATAGGGATAGGGAAGGCCATAAAAACATGATCTACCAAGTGTGGTAAAATAATCTATAATAGATACCCCCTAATGTGTGAGGTCATATGGGTAACATGATGGTCTAAATACATTATACCAATCCCAAAAGTGGAGTAATGAAGGCCCATATGGAAAAATGAGTCACTCATCAGTACAATACAATGATACATCTCAACATGTGACTGCAAATATGAAGTGTAGCAGTCCCAGATACATGGCCACGAATAGGCATAATATACATATGTCACATGTGGTCATTTCCATGTACAATATACAGTGAAAAAAATATTCATATTGAATGAATATATCTGATAACACACTAGAATCTGGGCATGAGAGCTTACATCTCATCGATTCTTGCACGATCAAGGAGGTAGCATGTATGTGATGGCACAAAGATTGGAGGTATTCTACACTAACTTCTATTGCTACATGTCCCATCACACGAATAAAGATGTCGAGTTCGAACATGTTCAACCATCATCGGATGTCCCATCACACGAATAAAGGTGTTGAGGTCAAACATGTTCAAGAGATATATGAAAGGCTCTGCTTGGATGGGACTGAGGAAAGCGCGGGCTTATATGGATCATAAACTTGAA
This sequence comes from Pseudotsuga menziesii, assembly GCA_001517045.1. Lineage (NCBI taxonomy): Eukaryota > Viridiplantae > Streptophyta > Pinopsida > Pinales > Pinaceae > Pseudotsuga > Pseudotsuga menziesii. The sequence goes on from LPNX010841997.1 coordinate 1,461, forward strand.
GCAGGGAGCCAACATAAAGTTCAATATAAAAATTGGATGCATGAAAATGAAATTACAATTTGATATAAATGGTAGTCCCTATGAAAGATGGCCAGCATAAATTTCAAGTCGTGTACAGGGCCGCAGATGTCCAAATTAAAGGAAAATTGTTATCAAAATGAATGTTTGTTTTGTAGGATGGAATTATAGTGGAGGGAGCATGAGCATGAATATGTGGATAGTGCAGTCCACGATCACATAATTGCTCAACAAGCACTAAAAGGATGCATATTGTACAAGTTTTGGCAACTTGGGGCTTGAGGGACCAACCAAGGCTTCTACAGATGCTTGTTGATTATTGGGACCCAAACACAGAGGATATTCAACTAGATGGGATGCCCCTGATACTAGAAGTGGAGGATATCTACTTCATTATTAGACTATTCCACCAAGGAGAGGTATTAAAATTGAGTGCTTGTGGGGTGGGAGGTGGGGTCACCATCGAGGAGTATATAACTGTTCACTGCCTTCTAGATATTGAAGTTATCAAAATCCAGGTTCTTGTGAACTCCATTCGGAGCCTCAGTCTCAGGGTTATAGTATTGGTACTAGCCAAGATAGCAGGGTTTGGAATCATTACATTAGGCCTACAAGCCTCTCATGTTTTATGCAGTAGAGTGTATGAGACGCACAATATATGATTGGAGCACATCATTGTTGAACATTATGAGACAACAACTTAGTGATTGTAAGTTGGGTAGTGCAAGGAACTTTGGGTTCGGAAGCATACTCAATACTTTCTTCTTTGAGTGAGTGTTGGGCCTTAGCATGAGAGTTTAGGTTCTTTCGCATGGTCTATGAGATCCAACCCAAACCCATTGGGTAGAGGTGATGCAGTGGTTAATGGGAGGTAGGACACTCACTCCATTCCCACCAAACTTCTACCACTGGCAGCAACGACAGATCGTGGTCGTGGATGACTATCTGTATGCAGGGATTGACTTTCACGGAGACCCAGATATACCATTACCATAGGGTGTCGCATACAATGATATAGGTAACAATCCCAAATGCATTTTGAAGTATTTGAATTTTTGTATTTTTGATGTAATGGAAATGAAAACATTGTAATATCCCTATTTCATGTCCCTATATAATTTGTAATTTTGAAAGATTATCTATATTTGTTTTCTTGTGAGAAGCTCAAGGCCAAGGCCCCACCAGAAAAACATTGTAACTTGTAAGAGTAAATTCCCTAAGTTGGGAACTTAGGAGACCTAAGGTATTAACAAAAACATTTGACGGGAAACTGAGCCAACTACGGGGAGAGACTGGAGGCTAACAACACCTTGGTGACCTAGTAAGTTTAACCTAGTCTCCTTATGGTCTTAAAGAGGTAGCAAAGGTAAGATTCGTAGTCACCAGATTTTGGTTAAAAGCGACATTAAAACATTTATGAAAACATACATATGAACATAAATAGAGTAATATATATATATCTATATATATACATATTTATACCCTACACATGTGTATATATATATATATATATGTAGGTTTTAAAGAAAGGTATGAAAATGTATATTTTAAATGAAAGGATTTTACGGGCCTTTGGCAATTTTGGGGAAATCCCTACCATATGGTGAGCAGGTAGCGCCAGCTGATTTTTGGCCTGTTATGGAATCCTAACAAAAAAGCTTTTACACCTTCGACAATTTTTTGGGAAAAACCTGCAAACAACAAAATGAGTGGAATTTCCAACGCCTTATTTTGTGGGAACGTTGTGCAAAGCGAGAGAAAATCATTCCTCCTCTCGTTATTTATTTGGGGAGTTTTTGGATGCTTGGGGGGGTGGTTTTTTTCTCTGCGTTCTGGATCTGGGAGGTAACGCTGGGAGGTAACGTTGGGAGGTGACACAAACTGGGAGGTAAATCACGTTTCATTATGGTTCAAATTTGCATGATATGTGAATTTCTCTCTATAATGGATGTAATTCTGCAAAAAAATAATGTTGGACTGTGTGCAAATATCTAGTAGGTCCTACCTATTCTTTTATGCTAGATATGCAAACTAATGATTTTTGTCTGCCACATAACTTTGCACTATCTGTTTGTGAACTTGGGTTTGTATTTTTCTCATGATTGGATTAGTGTGTAGGTGGGGTTATGGTTGCGTTCGATTTAAGGTGAATATGAGATTCCCCTATGAAAGTGACTTCCCAAAGCCACCTTTTGAACAAATCCATAAAATATGAATCTTAAACTCCGTGGATAGTTGCAGCCAATCCCATTGTTATTGGTTGTCTAAATTCCAACCTCTCCATGTGTAATTTTATGGGCACACAATTATGTTAGTTAAGGTTTGGGATCCGCCTTATTGTGGGAATTTTATTATGTGATCCATTATTTTTATCTTAGATATGCTCTCTGATCTAAGCCGTGCTGAGTTGTGTCCTTAAATCCAATCAAAAACCCTAAGCATCTGTGTTTTATTTTTACAATTTGGGGAAAGAATATGTGTAGGGTTCATCCTTAACCATCTTGAAATCCTTGTAGATCTGAAATCTTGATAGATCGGGAATGTTGTGAAATCCTGGGATGATTATCATGATCCCTAATACCTTACAAAGATCAGCCTTTATAGCAGTAACTACATAAAGATGTAGAGAAGGATTATTTCATACTTGCGGGGAAATTTTTGGAAATCTTTTTTAAATGAAAATTTAGAGCCTGCAATTTGTCTATTGTTTTGTTGAATGATCGATTTAAAATGATGACAAATTAATCGAGTTGATATTGAACCCTATCGCTGATTCCCAACCTGTGATTTTACCTTAACTGTTGTGGATCATTCAAATTTAAAATGTTATCCCAACCTACGATTTGCCTCTGACTGTTGGGGACCGTTCGGTGTTAATAATAAAAGGTGTTCCAGCCTATGGACGTAGCAAGTTTTCAAACCCCACAAAATGATGTTCAAACCGGCCCATACATAAGATACAGATCGACTTAGATTTGAAGCCTTCCTATGTAGTTTACTTAGTGTGGGTCGATTTAGTTTTGAAACCTATGATTTGTTCTTAAAACAAAACTACCATTTTCAGTCGTCTTGATTTTCCTACAGGTGCTTTGTGATGGAACACGTGAATCTGAAGGTTAGGTTTTGTCCTTAGGACATCATTTGTCGTTGGCTAGCATGGAATTTACATCCTAGCAGTAGTTTGGGCTAAGCTTAGATACTTAAAGGCATAGGATTTTGTTTACATATATATTTATAAAGGAATGCGATCCACGTTTTAATTAAGACTGAAATCCAGATGGTAACCCTATTGTATATTTTTTATAGCTTGTGTGTTATATAGAATCTCGATGCTAGGTTCTTATGATAGTAAACGGTTATATGAACATAGCCTGTAAGCATCATACGACCTAGATCGTAGCTGCTTAGGACACAAAACCAGGTTTTGTTACATTTTGTAAATCGAGTGATTACTACCAATACTTATATTGGGGCCCATGGGAATCCCGTAGCACCAATACAACTTAGTTTCATATCGCAGGCTTGGACTAATTTTGGACAGGCCACATCTAGATAGATCTTGGCTGAATTTTTGTTTTTACTATTTTGTTTTGGTAAGGTTATGCCAAACCAATGTTGCGTCTAGGAGTTTTATGCCAGAACAAGATGGGTCCGGCTTCCAGAATAAGAAGAGGTACTTAGTATATCCTGGCTATATAGAGGTCTTGAGTTATTGTTAGAATGAAAATTTACTATAAGGTTTCCTTGCATGAAATATTAGTGCAACGGATGGGTTGCAAAAATTGTAAAATTCCTTGTGTCGATAATTTAATAAAAGGGTTAAGAAAATTTGGTGGACGTAACCCCTGGATGGGGTGAACCATGTACATCTGTGTCTTCTTATGTTTCATTTATGTGGTGTTTAAATTATCTTTTGTGCGCCTGATATGTTATATCTTATGTTTCATTTTACGTGGTCTCTAAATTATCTTTTGTGCGCCTGATATGTTATATCTTATGTTGCATTTTACATGGTCTTTAAATTATCTTTTGTGCACATGATATGTTATATCTTATGTTTCATTTTACATGGTCTCTAAATTATCTTTTGTGCGCCTGATATATTATATCTTATGTTGCATTTTATGTGGTCTCTAAATTATCTTTTGTGCTCCTAATATGTTATATATTATGTTGCATAATATGTGGTCTCAATATCAGATTATGTGCACCTAATGTGTTATATTTTATCTTGCATCTATTATGGACTGAAAGTTGATTAAGGCACTGGCCTATTGTATTAAGATTTGAACGTAGCCCATGGATTAGGAGAACCACATATATTGGCGTATTTTCTCTTATGTGTACATCCTATGTATCTCTTTTATGTTGTCTTCGATATTGTGTTTTATGTGAGATTAAGTTTCATTTGATATTAAGATACATATAATGTTAAGTGAGAAATTAGTGAACAAGCCGATTCTTGATGTATAACTATATGTATGCAAATAAGATTTGAATGCACTAACGAATAGCCTTGACCTCATAGAATTAATAAATAGTCGCTAAATGTGTTTTTATATTTCGTGTTAATTAATAGAATGAGTAATGTAGCAATATTGAAAGTAAAAGGTGGATTGTTTGTTTTATCCTTAATGCATGCCTTAATAGAGTTGTCACTTATAACTGACTTGTCCTTTTTGTTGTTGGTAAAAACAAATGGGTTTCGTTTTCAAGTAAGAAATTATATCCATGGTGTTGAATGGGTAAAATACTATTATGTAACAATACACTCCCAAGAGTTTAACTTGGTTGTCCTTTGGTTATAAGAAAAAAGAAATTTACTCCATTCCTTTTCAAGATGTTTAGTTGTGCTGATGGGTTTGTGACAAGGTTGGATGTAAATTTTCAAATGATTGTTGTACAATGCATATAGTTTTGTCATTATCGAATTTGATTGGACATGTTTAATTGAAATTCTATGTAAAATCTGCCACTAACAGGATTGACTCATTTTGTAGTGACAGCAAAAACAAAAATGTTTCCCCTTTTTCACTCATAACGGCATTGAGGTATAAGGGGTACGTTACAGGTGGTATCAGAGCAAGAGTTGAAACACTTGGGCATATTTGGGCTCAAAATGCTTTTGCATATTTCATGTCGAAACTAATGATTGAGTTTTGCCTTGTGATAACAGAAATCAACAAATCTTACGATTAAGCAAATACAAGTACCTTGAGATATACCAAATGCAGATGTTTATTGACACTGTAGCTGTGCAGAAGGAGGTGGAACATATTCTCAAAATCACAATGAAGGTGGCCCATTACTTTTTCCACTTCCATGTCAGGCCAACAAAATAAGTGCATAGGTAACTTGCTATTTCCTTGATTACTTTCGAAGAGGTTTATGAATGGCTAAGACGATTGTTTCGTCTCTATGTAAGATTGCACAAATAAATTCTTAGTGAAGTATAGAATTCTTCTTAGACAAACTCATGGTCGACGAAAGTACTATAGTAGTTCCTACTATAATAATAATGTGGGATTTGAATTGCTACACTCATAGTTGAATTGGCCATTAATGACTCAACATATGTTAAAAGATTCTTATAATTCCTTGTGGAAAAATTGTGATAGGTTACATTGTAAGACACAGTGAATTATTGTTGTAAAAGAGTAACATTGAAATGGGTGCCTAACTACCAATCGAATGTAGGAGTGCTAAATATCTAATGAGAATTGAATATTGGTTATGATTCCTCTAGACCTAATTTAGGGTTCATTAATATAATAAATACATGTAGTGGCTCGTGAGAGTATACTCCAACGTATTAAGAGTATCGTCATATGCTTATAGATGTGTGTATATGTAAATGTACATGTATGACTTACCTAAATCCATTGAAGATAGAAAGGTAGCGGTTAAAGAGGACTTGATAATTTGACCATTTAGCAGTCGTTGTATTACCCTTTACACTCTACAAGATTAGCCGCAAACTATCACATATAGTAAAATGGTTTAAGCACAAAGGTAAGTGATGCTAAAATAGTAGTTATTCTAACGACATATATTATATTTTCAAGATTATACAAATACAAATTCTATCAAATAAATGTTTGTGGTGTTAAAGCTACCAATACTAACATTATATAAAATATGAAGCACCTCTTACATTTGGAATTCCACATAAACTAGGAACAAATAATTGCACTAAATCGTATGGATACATCGTTACAAGTTAGACGAATGGCTATGATTGCATATAGATGTTGGTAATGGAATAATTTGGTTGAGGTGCATGACTAATTATAGCCAGAACAATAAATTGATTGAGAATTTAGATCAAGGTAGGAGGAACTAATGGTTCTCAAGATTTGGGTCCATTAGTTTTGAACAAAATTCTTTCACCTATATGTATGCACATAACTAGCATACGACCTTGGGTCCTAAATGCATATGTCATAAGGAAGAATTATGTTTTTATATATTGTTAATCTAGTCTGGCTATTGTGAACAAATAAACCTGGAAATGGTTAGTTGTTGTACATACTAAGTGAATGATGAGAGAAGTGAATTTGGTTTCTAAACCTCTGTATAACAATAAATTCTCAGAAAGTGAATGTTAACTTCTTTATCAAAAGTCGTTGATTAACTTGTGATTGTTGAATACCATTAGCATACTAAATAAATGCTAAGTAAAGGTAGGACTTGAATTTCAGAATCATTAGGAAGAGAATTCAAGTTAGTTACATTAATACCACGGTTATAATGTATCCTTGCATATAATTGTTAGTGTGCAAGAAAATGGGTTATGTACATAAGGCGATTGAGCTATTTATACATTTTTCGTTGGCATTATTGATCTTCTTATACATTTTTCATGAGAACGACAACATTTTTTCAGTATTTCTTCAAGAAAGGGAAAGAGAAAACTATGTTGCTTATGTGCTCAAACTACAATACAACTAGGGTAAATAGCATGATGTGTTGTACCTAATATTATTGGTTGTATGGAAAGAGTGCACCTATATAAAGACTCGCATTTTGATGAACTAGAAAAGTTGTAAGATGTGGCATAAGTAGCTGAGATATGGAATTATTGTTTACCGTAAATTACTAATGTTATTGGAGTTTCTGTATCCCTAGCATTGCCACACACGAATGTGATGTAAAGTTGGAATATCCCTTCACTAGCAATTATCCAAATATAGACAAGTAAGGATGTCTAAAAGAAACTGATATTGAAAATAATGAATGTGGTATAATGTTATATGCTAACATTGTAGAATATGCTAGGAACACTATCAGGTGGAGTTGACTATTAGAAAAACATTTGCTACCGTAAATAATGAGGTTAAGTATGAGTGATGTTTTACTTATTATAATTGTCGAATCTCGAGGTTTTATAACCAAGAACTAACTGTGGATGATGTTGTTTATATACTGACATTGCAGGATTCACCAAGATTATTACCATTGTTGTAATCAACGTGCACTACGGTATATAAATCTGCTTGCGTATATAAGTTGTGCTCAATTTCTCAGAAATGAGTAAGGAGTAATTTTTCTAGATGAATTACAGGGTTATATAACTCATGAATGAGGATTAAAATCGCTGAAACTTATGAAAATTCTAATGATTAATTAATGAAGTTTTGGGTTATCAATAAATGCTTTTACTAACCATGTAGCCGATTCACGAATCGGGACAATGACAGTAAAGTCATGCTAAGCACCAAGGAGTGTGCATTACGAATAGTCAAAGCTGAAATTTATACTAAATACGAACAAGGAAAAATTTGAATGTTGCAGGAGCACCATGGTGTTAGGCAAGTGATTGATGCATGAGCACATTGGTGTTAGGTATATATGTTGTAAGAACACAATGGTGTTAGGCAAGCGATTTCCACGTGAGCACATTGGTTTTAGGCATATGGTGTGGCAAAAAGACCTAGGCAAAATTGGACATCTGGAAGACAGGACGTTGTTTGATGTCACTGAGGGGAAAACTTTTAACTAGTGGTTAAAAGGGAAAGTAACCTCATAAATTGTTGTAAGTCCACACAAGAATGGAAAAGAAACTCAGGGGAGTTTGGAAAACATAACGAATTTAAACCATGTTAACAAATTTCCAAGTAATTAGACTGTTACATGCTAAATGTGTAATGTGGAGAAAGGTTTACCTTATTTTGAATGACTAGTTTAGTATCCGAGTGGATTACTTATGGATCAATTACACTATTGAGAAATAATTATGTGTTATGATACAAGTAAAAACTAGAAGGTGTTCCATAACTCGAAATTATGATGCTGGAAAAAGGACCTGTTGTTTATGTTTTAAGTTGATTTATGCAATGTTGACATGTGTAAAATTTGGGTAGACCTAATCTTATTACAAGAAACTACAGGTCTTAAAATATGGTGATTTGTGAAAACAAAAAGAGCGAAGGAGATGAGAACATGAAATATGAAGCGAGAAAGATGGCGAATAAGAAAAAGGAAATTGGCTGAAAAAGGAACACCGAGGACGGTGTTATTTTTGAACTAAGGAGGATGTAATATCCCTATTTCCTGCCCCTACATAATTTGTAATTTTGAAAGATTATCTGTATTTGTTTTCTGGTGAGGAGCTCAAGGCCAAGTCCCCACCAGAAAAACCTTGTAATTTGTAAGAGTTAATTCCCTAAGTTCAGAACTTAGGAGACCTAAGGTATTAACAAAAGCATTCGACGGGAAACCGAGTAAACTAGGGGGAGAGACTGGACACTAACAACACCTTGGGGACCTAGTAAGTTTAACCTAGTCTCCTTACGGTCTTAAAGAGGTAGCGAAGGTAAGATTCGTAGTCACCAAATTTTCATTAAAAGCGACATTAAAACATTTATGAAAACATAAATTTGAACATAAATGGAGTAATATATATATATACATATTTATACCCTACAAATATATATATATATATATATATATATA
>LPNX010842018.1:0-118982 GCA_001517045.1 Pseudotsuga menziesii
GAGTCATCAATCCCTACTTAGGATTAAGTTTATCATAATGTCTCAGAAAATTAAATAAAACAATTACATAATTTTACAAAATTGGGGTATGTGACATATTGATCCATATGAAATAGGAAAACTACAACTTCATGTCTTTCTCTCTGGGATGCCCCTTTTTCTCACAAGTTATAGGAATCTATAAATTTGAGTTTCTAATTTTCTAAAAAAATAAATCAACACATTAACAAATTAACATATGTATTATTGAATTTATTGTGTAATCATTTGCAGAAATAGATAAACATTTTAATAAAATAAAATCTATTAAAAGCTTGTCAGTACATGAGTCACTAACAATGCTGTGAATAAATGTACTAATTGATCACAAAATACTAACTGTAATATTGATCCATCTGAAACATGAAAACTCATAATTCATAAAGGAAACTTAATCAAATAAACAACAAGAGATATGAAAGAATATCATAACTGTATTAAATAGATTTTCACAAAATTACAAAACCTTAATTAAACAGAGGTATCTCCAATCTCTTGTCCGGATTTTTCCCTTCCAAAAAGTCCCTATTACATGTGAAACCCACCCTGTAAATAATTATTACAAAGATTATATTTCCATCAAATTGAGATTGACAAATCTAAATAAAACTAATATCCAAGGAAATCCTACCATCTGTTCCAAATTCCTATCATTTCCTCAATGTTGGGATAGTTAGCTGATTCAAAACCAAGTTGAACATCACATTTATAATTCTCCATTTTGTTTTTAGCTAACTTATGCCAGATGAGGATGTAAATGTGGACCTTGCCCTCAATAGCCAATGGTTGTCTGATTAAGCAATCTACATCCTCAATGGTTATATGATTGAGCCCTTGGATTTTCTCCCTTGTTTCATCTCTCCAGCGTTCAACCTGCTCGATCATCAATTTTGGAGGACAGGCGTTTTCAATAAAATTTACTGTGGGAAAAAGCAAAGCCTCCATGATACTATCAATAGCATACCATCTTCTTCCACACGCGGCTTATGCCTTTTTAATAGTCTCTTCGACCATCTCATTAACATCATGCTAAGCACGAAGTACTGTTCTGTCTTTCTTTAGCTGAAAGCTGCTGAGGATGATAATTTTTTCTAGTTTGTCCTTCATGTACCTTTGCCAGTCCACAATCTCAGCATAAGCCTTCGAAGCGTTCTCCCTCTTTTCCACGTGATCTTCAAGTACAACAGACATCTGACCAAAAGCAATATAGGTTTCATAAATATCATTTAAACTGTGAAACAAGTTAGTTATTAACTCATAATGCTCCTGATTTGCCCTGATATCCAACTCCTTAAATTCTTCTTGTGAAAACCTGGAGAACAAAGAGGAAGTTGCACTTGCAGTTGCATCTTCACATTACTTTTCAAGTGAAGCGACCCTCTGTGTAAAGATAACATTTGAATTCTTCTCATTTCGCAGCTCAACCCAAAGAAAGGCACTTTTGACCTGTAGTTCATTGTACTTATCCTCAGATGTATTCATAAGATCAACAACATGAGCCTCATGTTCCCTTTTACTCTTCTCAAGTTCTTCCTTTAACTGGGTTATTTCTTCTTTCCTCCTGTCAACTCCCTATTTAAATTGTTAACACCATGGATTTTGGCACCTGTGAATGCACCCAAAGCAGCAGTTGTATCTGTTGCATCTACCTATGGGTCATCGAAATGTTGAGTCCAAAGTATTTGCTCAGAAACAGATACTTCCATCCCACTTCTATCCCTAGTCCTCTTTTTGCCCTTTCTGACCACTACTTTATCGGGTTTTCTATAATAATAGTCTCCAAGGGAGACAACAATGTCTTCATCAAATTCATCTCTTGGATCAATGGATCCAGAGGTGTTAATCACTGTAGACACCAAAGAGGATGTTTGGGTAATGATAGGAGAGGGCATGGTCATGGTAATGTGAGTACTCAAAGGATAAATGTTTTGAACATGGGTTATTTCAGAGATTGAAGACAAGAGTGGCATTGAAGATTCGAAAGATGGCAAGTGGAGATTAATAGCTGGAAGTGGTGAGGAAGATACTAAATCCTTTTCAATACTAGATGATGTTGACAAAGTAACTAAGGATACATGTACGGGGATCTTGCAAATTGGTGCTTGTAAATTGCTTTGAACAGGGGCTATTTCAGGGATACTAGAGAGCAGTGCGGTTGAAGATTCGGAAGATGAGAAGTGGAGATTGGGAGCTGGAAGTGGTGAGGAAGACACCAAAACCTTTTCTGTACTAGATGATGTTGATGGAGTAACTGATGATAGCTCTAGGGGAATCTTCAAAATTGGTGCTTCTGAAATGTTTTGAATGGAGTCTATTTGAACGATTGAAGATGAGAGTGGGGTTGAAGATTCAGAAGATGGGAAGTGGAGATTGACAGCTGGAAGTGGGGAGAAAGACACCAAAACCTTTTCACTATGAGACAATGTTGACAGAGTAACGGACGGTAGGTGTAAGGGAATATTACAAATTGGTGCTTCTGAAATAACAGGTAGTGAGATGGAGGTTTGCACAGTATCAGATGTGACATATTCAGGTGTAGATATCAAATCCTGATACAATTGAGACAGTGCAGGTGATATGCGTGCTCCTGCGGGAAAGGTAGATAAAGTATGTATGGATGAAAGGAGCAATGTTGAATACGAACAACTAGAAACATATGAAGATTGTGAAACTATAGAGACAGGGATAAAATATTTCTTACCATCACCATTCAACAAATCTGTGAATGATGGCAAATATTGATCCACCTCTTCAGTGACAGGTGCAGAGGCTATCACCTCTTCTTCTAAGTTTGAATCAACCAAATCGATAATAGGAGATGTAGAGGAAGAAGCCTTCACCTTCAATCTTTTGAATGGTTTTTGTTCGACTATTTCTTGATTATCACTTGGCTGACTGATTGTAGCAATCATCAGGATATCAATAACAGTTGCAACAGTTGTAACTGCCTGAGTATTCAGCACTGAGGTCATCATTGCCAACTTCTATTTTGACTATGTTGACGTAAGTATTAAGGCTTTGACCTGCTAGCTAACTGGTACCTCTGGAAGGTCTTCCATTAGACCTTTTCCCTTGTCTCTGTCTGGAAAAGTTGCCACTAATGAATTTTTCATTGCTTCAACTTCCTTTTCTTCTCTGTCCTTTCTTACTTTATCCAAGAGGCCAACTTGTAGTTCCCTGTAACAATAAATCCTATATTTTAGTTCCTTTTGATGCTGTAAGATGTGGGCTTCCTCATCCTTGCTTTTGGCTCTCGCCAACACTTCAAAAAATGTACTAACACCCTGGAAAATAGAATCATCAAGAATTTCCTCATGCACATAATTAATTTTGATATGGTACTGCTTAAAGTGGGATCATGTTTTCTCTTGATGGAAAAAACAAGCTTCAAGGACTGTATCTATTCACCCAATACTGTAGCCCAAGTTGAAGTTGGGATAACCAATGATCCAAGGTTCAAAGCGAATTTGGGAAAATCTTTTTTCTTAGGGCCAATCAGCTTCCTGTAAACCCCATCATTGACAGTTTGGAAAGCCACTTCTTCTAGAACCAACCTATCAGGGACAATTCTGGGTAGCATATGAATAGTGTTGCTACCCCAAATTCTGATGTATGAAAAATACTCACCAATATACCAGTCACCGATTACACCAATCAAAGTTGTGGATTCAGGTGAAAATGTAGGAGCTTCCTTCTTGAAGATTAAAAAATAGATAGTGCCAAGGAAGTGTTGACATATATCATAGAGCCTAGGTGCATAATTAGTATCCCACAATTTTGAATAATAAATGGGCACCGGGGGGGCCGTAAAACTCCACTTCCATCCCAAATTGGGATATTCGAACTCAACGCAAAATATATCATAACTGAAGGATGAAAAGAAGAAATTGGGTTTCTTTCTAGTAGTGGCCTTCTTGTAGTCTTGGATAGAAATTTTGAGTTCTAGCGACAACATCGATGCCCACACTGGTTGCTAAAACATGATGAGCTACTGGAGCCCATTCAGACTTGAACACAGAACAATTAGGAAGGGCATACAGTCTACATAAAATAGATGCCAATAAGGAACAGGGTTCTTTGAACCAGGTAACAGGGTAAAGTTCATCAGACCTCTTCGAGCATTTACTAGGTTGGTGCATCAACGATTTTAACATTTCTTTGAAATTGAACCTACTTTTGGAGGCTGTTGCAAACTCTGCATTAAGGGGTTGTCTTACCGATTTAAGGGCATAAGCCTTCGTAAATACCTCAAGACAGAAATTGGTTATCTCTAACCCTCTACTATCATTAAAAGAACGGGCTTTCAGGTCTGCATGTTCTACTATCCATTTGACCGCGTCATTGTAGGGGAGGATAGCAGGCCTAGCAGCAACAGAATGAAGTCCAAAATTCTTGATTCTTTCGTAAGCCAATTGGTTGTCTTGAATATCAAAAAAATTGTCATTGTCAAAAATTGCATAAACCCTAGACCATCCAATTTGGCAGGTTTCAGTGATTCTTCCACTGGTATCTGAGAAAATACCAAAGTTCGAATCCTTGGTTAACATATCCTTTTGCAGGTTTTTGCTGCGAGTAGATCTTGCCATTGTTGCAAATTGGAAAAACTCTGTTTAAAAGAAAAAGCAACGGGAAGCAAAAATTAAAACTAATTCAGGATTGACTACAGTAATAAATTAAATGAATAAATGACCAAGATACTAACCTGTAATCAAACTAGACGGTGATGAAGTTGCCTGGTAAAATTCACGTAGCGCAGTAATTCGCAATAGTAAAAAATTGGTAAAGAAATTGTAAAAGACTAGCATATATATATATTTTACGCGGGTCAAATTAGGAAAGCAGGATTAAAACAAATGGACGGCCGAGATTAAACCTGGCAGGATGCGAGATCATAACGAGATATTGCAAATATTATTTCATTCCGCATCCCAAATCCTGAATCCCACAATTCGGGTTGTGGGAGCTTGATATTTATTAGTTGCACGAATTTTCGTCGCGCAACCCGTATCCCAAAATTTGTCGTTGCGGGATTCGGGAGAAATTTTGTAAGTATTATGTGTCATCCTGCTAATCTTTCCTGAACCCCGCATCCCGCAATTTTCGATTGCAGGATCCGGAATGCGGGTTGGGGGATGATTTTTTAAGTATTGTGTGTTATCCCTGTAATCTTTCTTGAAACTCGCATCTCGTATTTTTCAGGTTGCAGGGGCAGTAAAAAATTGGTAAAGAAATTGTAAAAGACCAGCATATATATATATATATATATTTTACACATGTCAAACTAGGAAAGCAGGATTAAAACAAATGGACGGTCGAGATTAGAATTGGTGGGATGCAGTTTCATAACGAGATATTGCAAATATTATTTCATTATGCATCCCGCAATCCGGGTTGCAGGAGCTTGATATTTATTAGTTGGACGATATTCCGTCATGCAACCCGCATCCCGAAATTTGATGTTGCAGGATTCGGGAGAAATTATGTAATTATTAAGTGTCATCCGCTAATCTTTCCTGAAGCCCGCATCTCGTAATTTTCTATTGTGGGATGCAGGATGCGGGTTGCAGGATGATTTTTGTAAGTATTGTGTGTCATCTCTCTAATCTTTCCCGAAACCCACCTCCCGCATTTTACGGGTTGCGGGAGCTTGAAATTTAGCGGGAAGACAAAATAAATGAAGTTGTATTCAATCTAACTTGCAACATGCATCCCGCAACCCACATCTCGAAATTTGTGGTTACAGGATGCGGGATAATTTTTGTAAGTATTCTGTCAAACCCTCTAATCTTTCCTGAAACCCGCATCCCGCAATTTTCGAGTTGCGGGTTGCAGGAGCTTGACATTTATTATTATTTGCAAATATTCGGCATACTCATTGTACGTGTTAATTTTAAGTTGCTGTTAGTTAATTTTGTGTTAATTTTAAGTTGTTGTCAGTTAATTTTGCGTTAATTTTAAGTTGTTGCCAGTGAAAAAAACCCACTATGTAAAATAAATATAATTTAAAATCCTTTGGGGTAAAAACATAATTTAAATACCTAACTATAACTATAACATGTTCTCAACTAATACTGAAAAAAAAAATAGAAATGAAATTTAAAGCCCTTTGTGGTATTTAGTGTGGGTTGCATGACTATTTTTTAAGTCCTTATGGATGCAAATGATTAACTATTAGTATCATTACATAAGGAAAGGATTTTCTATCACTTTAGCAACTATTGTCATTAGGGTAGTTCTCGAACATTTACACATTGGTAAGTTTTAAAGTTTTAAAACCCCTACTTGTAACATATTTCATGAACAAACACCTCCCTAATAACTATCCACCTAATGATAGTCTTAAAAATAAATGAAAACAAATGCCGAGGGTTGTAATCATTGTTAAATGTTTCATACAACATTAAAGATGAATGGACAAATAAAACTTGAAATAATGAATTAAATGAAACAAATAAAACTTGAAATAATTACCATTCTTCTCTTAAGTACTAAAAAAACATGCTAATTAAACAAAGAGAGCTTGAAATAATTTCTTAAACGAATTATTTGAGAGTCACTAAGGTTTGGTTCAGAGAATTGCTTTAAAATTTGCTTTCATAGCTTTGGGTCAAGAGTCTAAATGATCCTAAAATGTAATTGAATTATTAACAATGTAAGAGGACCCGTAGTTTAACCATAGACTATTAAGATTGCTCTTCTAAGCAAGCACTGTTTTGGAATAGATTAACCATAAATTAAGCACAACTATTGAAATAAACAAACCTTAACCAACTAACATTGTTAATAATATTTTTAATATTAAGCGCTCAAAGTCTTGTGAAATGTAATAATTATAATGAATTTGCATCTCTGTTAGCATAAAATTATAGAAAGTTATAGCGTTGGATGCAATAAGCACGTTGGGCTCCACCACTCGTCTGTCTATTGAATTAGCCATGTCTGCTTCCCTGGCTGTGTGCAAATGAAAGTGGAAGAGCCATAAATGAAACAAATAGAACCTGAAATAATTACCATTCTTCTCTTAAGTGCTAAAAAAACACATTCATTAAACAAAGAGACCTTGAAATAATTTCTTAAACGAATTAATTGAGAAAATGCTTTCATAGCTTGGGTTGTTATTTAAATCGGTTACATAAAGTAAATTATGATTTTCTTTACCATTGCCCATTATTGACTACCCAATATTAGTCTGAGTCTCTTGTTAAGAGTCCAAATGATCCTGAAATGTAATTGAATTATTAACAATGTAAGAGGACCCCAAGTTTAACCATAGACTATTAAGATTACTCTTATAAGCAAGCACTGTTTTGGAATAGATTAACCATAAACAAACCTTAACCAACTAATATTATGATATGACTATGGTTTGAAACCCTGAAATGCTCAAACTCTTGTGAAATGGATTAATTATAATGAATTTGCATCTCTCTTAGCATAAAATTACAGAAGGGTATAGCGTTGGATGTAGTAAGCACACTCAGCTCAACCACTCATCTGTTTATTGAATCAGGCATGTGTCCTTCCCTACCTATGTGTTTTGTGCTCAAGGGTGCCTTTCTGCATGGTTTCCACACTGGAAAAATACTTTATGTGCTTTATGTGCTCAGCCTTGTCCACAATTCCCCTGTGTCCTGACACGGGGGCATCACCTAGGGACCAATATGATATCACGTTCATTCATATTGGGGGGTTAAAAATAAAAAAATTCTAAACCAATATATTGGTGGTATATTAAGGGTAAAAAGGGTTTTTTTATTTACTATATAAATATCCAATGTGATGGGGCATATTTTTATTGCAAAGGGTTTCCCGCGCCTCTACCATAAGCCTGCGTGATGCTGCATAGGGTTTTTCTCCATCATTTTTTTCTACATAGGGTTTTCTCCATCGTTTTTTCTGGACGTGATGCTGCATAGGGTTTTTCTCCGTCGTTTTTTTCCTCCATAGGGTTTTCTCCATTGTTTTTTCTGGATTTGGAGGGCGGTTTCTCTGGTGTTGTTGCTTGTATGCTCTTATAACTATTACATTGTCAATTTTGTTTGTCTCAAGAAGCATGTCTTTTACAAGATGGAATAGATGATCTAACTCTGTTAGAAATAGTCAATATTTTTTGTATTTACCTTTTAAACTTATTGTAATTCACTATTTCTGTTGCATGGTCTTTGAAACTAAGCACTTATTTTTGAATTTTGTGGCAACTTTGTGCATGGAAAAAATTATGATCCTGACAGAGAAAGGCCACAAAGAGAGAAGCTGGAGCGCCAAATCAAGCATGAGGCAAAGGGTGTTGCTCGTGAACTGTGCAAGGATAACTACTTTTTGCAGGAAGTGAAGGCAAGAGAAAGGGCTTTGGCAGAGGAGGAGAGAGTAGACAACTATAAGAAAGCAATGGCTTTCTTACAGGAGCAAGAATATAATTTCAGGTTTGGGAAATTAGGAAGAGGAAAGAAAAGAAAGTAGGCACAATGACATGGTCTTTATCATTGTCACCATAGAATCTGGCAGCTCGTTTAACTTTGGCAGGGATTTTTTAGTAGAGGTTACATTGGCATGGAATCTCATAGAGGATTTGTTAAACAGTCAGTCGAGGGAGTTACATTTGACTATGTAATGTTTTTTTTAAATCATAGTCTTTGTAATGTTCAATTAACAAATATATATTTTAAAAAATAGATCATTGTCACCATAGAATCTGGCAACTCATTTAAGTTTGGCAGGGAGTTTTAGTAGAGGTTACATTGGCATGGAATCTTATAGAGGCTTTGTTAAATAGTCAATCCAGGGAGTTACATTTGACTGTGTAATGTTTCTTTTAAAATCATAGTCTTTGTAATGTTCAATTGACAAATATAATTTAAAATATATATATATATTTTTACTGGTTCAACGATCTGGATTTGACATTTTTCTTCATTGACAATTATGGAAGAAAACTAAAGAACAAAATATCGATTAACTTGTAAATTTGTAATGTGTTCAACAAAATTAAATAATAGTGGGCTTGAGCAGGATGACAAGGTGATGTGAAGGGTTTGTATTGGTGATGTGAACCAGGTTGTATGGTCATCCCTCTATGTCAAAATATATGGCATGCTTCAAGATGTGTGTAGTCTTAGCAGTAGTTTGATCCTTGCTTCTGGTTTGTGCCCTCACGGAACCAATGCCTCTGTGATCTCCCTTCGCTCTGGTGTTATTGCGACGTAGCATAGTATAGAGATTTGGAGATCTGTTATAGCACAATACACAGAGACGGGGCATAGTACAGACTCTGGGAGATATGGAAATCCATTGTCCATATCGCCAGGTCTGTGAACATTGACAAAACTCATAGAATTATCGACATCTTTGCGATGTGCCTTCTTTTGAGAGCTTTAATTTGGAAGAGCACTCATCTCAATAGTCTCTGGCATGGTCATATAAGGGATCGAGACATAAAAAAACCTCAGTGGTGTGATGCTGAGAACAATGGGATAGTGCCTATGATAGCATGAATGGGGACATTGCAATGCATGGGCTCTTTGATGGCCTATAACTAAAACGGAAGGCCTACTTCCCTCCTTTATTGTCATCAACATCATTAGGGTTTATCTGAAGGTGTATATAGCAAAACCAATTGGTTATATCTGATATCTATCAAAAAACAGTTGGGTATCTTTGCAGTGAAGAGAAATCATTGAATTACAGTCTCAGCTAATAATTATTTGCTTCTATATTGTTGAAAAAAGTATTGGGGATACAGGGTTTTCTCTGTGAAGGTCACTAGGTATACATAGGTATTTTCTGTGAAAAATCTATTGGGTATACAAGGTTTTTTCGTGTGAAGATTCATTCGGTGTAGATGGTTTTTTCTTGTGAAAAATCATTGGGTTCTCACAGGTTTTTTTGTGACAATTCATTGGGTACATAGTTTCTTTTCTGTAAGTATCACTTGGATTTTCAGTGATGGGCAGTAAGTGGAGAAAGGAAAAAAGTGCCCTAGCATTGAATGGCTTCAGTAGGAATAGGTGCACCTCTCACTCTGACCTCTGATTCCATCAAGTTCTCCTTCCCCTCTGGGCTATGAACAAGCAGCAGGACCTCCAGGGTGGGATTATTGTTTTGATATAATATTTTCTTTAATTCATTCTCTCTCTCTCTCTGACTTTTATTTGTGTCATTTTTGTCTTATGATGCAGACTTACTTTTACAAGCACAAAGGTATAAATCTAAGGTTCATTTTATTTGATATTTTGGGAAAAATCTAGCTTTTTGTTGTCAGTCCATTGAGCAATCTTGTTTTCTTAAGTTGTTTCACGGGGAAGTTTTGCTTCTCTCGTTTGGATTATTGAGATATTGTGTAGCCCTTTTTATGCATTCTGTAAGGTAGAAATCTTGATTTCCTATGTTTGTGTGACCAATATCATGCTCTTTCCAACTGGGTCATTAAAAGATCCTGTGCCTAGGTGCCTTATGGATACTGTTGTAATGATACCTTATGGTGCCAAGTTCAGTACTATTGTAATTGCACCTAGTGGTGCCATGAAATAAATAAATAAAAGCTTTGAAAGGTTCATTGAAAAATCTTTGTTTTTGAATTGGGTAGTTGAAGGATCTTGTTTCTTGAGCAGGGTCATAGAGAATCTTGTTTTCCCTTCTTGTTGTTTAGGTATTTGGATAATCTTATTTTCTAAAAATGGCAACTAAGAAATTGCATTGTCCTTTCTCTTTGTTTTGGTATCTAGATAACCTTATTTTCTGAGTTGGGCAACTGAGAACCTTTTCTTTTTACATTTAGGTGACAAAGATGTTGATTTTGTACATAGGAAAGTGGGCTCTCCATATGTGGTTGGCGATGGCCAGGCCCCTTGATGTTACAACTGTACATTTGAATTTTTTTATTAATGAATTCAGGTAATTTAGAAGGTACTACCATGCTTTTCTTTTGTAATATCAAGTTTCTAGCTCCACTGCATTTAATATGGTTGGACTTTGCTGATGCATGTTTAAAAACACACTTTAATACTACACAATGTTGCAAGTACATAGTTCTTGTAGTTTTTTATTACAAAATGAAGCCATTCCTTGTCTTGCAAGGAATTTGGCCTTGGATGTTTTTTGGTGGCATTTCTTTGGACTTTTGGCTTTTCACCATCATGTGCATATTAAGGGATTGTGTTTGGGCATATTCCTTATCTCATAGATTCATGATTTTCCCTGTATTTTTGTAGTATCCTGTAAACCATATTTGGGAATGATTCTTGAAATTGTTTTTTTTAGTTCTAATATGTATTGTTTTTAGTTTCTAAATTGCTAATCAATTTCTGCATTTGACATGGCTGGACTGCAATCCAGATGATTTTAAATTGAACATTGAGTGCAACCATGCAACCCTCTCTGGGTACAGGTAAGCAAACTCCCCACTAACGTTCTATCAAACGGCTAATTCTAGTGTCACTGGATTCTGGTATAGCAGTGTAAAGTCTATCAGTTATCCGCCCCTTGATAGTTTTATTTCCTTGTGATTTATCCTAGGGACCAAATTATATGTTTATTTATGATTGTTTACAGTCCAATAGTAAAATAAATGATATCTTTGGGAATTAGTATACGGTGGCTTTTTTCAGCTGTCATCATGAGCTGGAAATGGCACAAATTTATGGCATGCTTGGTAATATTGATGCAAACACTCGAGATGCCCAGACAAGTAATGGGGCTTATAGTCCTATTTTGTTTGATTGAATTCATAAGTTTCCACTTTTGAAGAATGGATCACATCCCTTTGTGAGCTAATATTTTATATTTTGTATTCAACATGTCTAGGTTGGGATACTGATCAATTTGGAAGAGCACTCATCTCAGCAGTCTCTAGCATGGCCATATAAGGGATCGGGCCATAAAAACACTTGGGTGGTGTGATGCTGAGAACAATGGGATAGTGCCTATGACAACATGAATGGGGTCATTGCAATGCATGGGCTCTTTGATGGCCTATAACTAAAAAGGAAGGCCTACTTCCCTCCATTATTATCAACAACGTCATTAGGGTTTGTCTGAAGGTGTATATTGCAAAAACAATTAGGTATATTTGATATCTGTCAAAAACCAGTTGGGCACATCTATGTAGTGAAGAGAAATCATTGAATTACAGTCTCAGCTAATAATCATTTTCTTCTATATTGTTGAAAAATGTATTGGGGATATAGGGTTCTCTCTGTGAAGGTCACTAGGTATACATAGGTATTTTTTGTGAAAAATCTGTTGGGTATACAAGGTTTTTTCGTGTGAAGATTCATTTGGTGTAGATAGTTTTTTCTTGTGAAAATTCATTGGGTTTTCACAAGTTTTTTTGTGACAATTCATTGGGTACATAGTTTCTTTTTTGTAAGTATCATTTGGATTTTCAGTGATGGGCAGTAAGTGGAGAAAGGAAAAAAGTGCCCTGGCATTGAATGGCTTCAGTAGGCATAGGTGCACCTCTCATTCTGACCTTTGATTCCATCAAGTTCTCATTTCCCTCTGGGCTATGAACAAATAGCAGGACCTCCAGGGTGGGATTATTGTTTTGATATAATCTTTGCTTTAATTCATTCTCTCTCTCTCTCTGAATTTTCTTTGTGTTATTTTTGTCTTATGATGTAGACTTACTTTTACAAGAACAAAGGTATAAATCTAAGGTTCATTTTATTTGATATTTTGGGGAAAATCTAGCTTTTTGTTGTTCGTCCATTGAGCAGTCTTGTTTTCTTAAGTTGTTTCACGGGAAAGTTTTGCTTCTCTTGTTTGGGTCATTGAGATATTGTGTAGCCCTTTTTATGCATTCTGTAAGGTAGAAATCTTGATTTCCTATGTTTGTGTGACCAATATCGTGGTCTTTCCGACTAGGTCATTAAAATATCTTGTTCCTGGGTGCCTTTTGGATACTGTTGTAATGATACCTTCTGGTGCCATGTTCAATATTGTTGTAATTGCACCTAGTGGTGCCATGAAATAAATAAATAAAAGCTTTGAAAGGTTCATTGAAAAATCTTTGTTTTCTGAATTGGGTAGTTGAAGGATCTCGTTTCTTGAATTGGGTCATAGAGAATCTTGTTTTCCCTTCTTGGGGTTTAGGTATTTGGATAATCTTATTTTCTGAATATGGCAACTAGGAAATTACGTTGTCCTTTCTCTTTGTTTTGGTATCTAGATAATCTTATTTTCCGAGTTGGGCAACTGAGAACGTTTGCTTTTTACATTTAGGTGACAAAGATGTTGATTTTGTACCTAGGAAAGTGGGCTCTCCATATGTGGTTAGCGATGGCCAGGCCCCTTGATGTTATAGCTGCACATTTGAATTTTTTTATTAATGAATTCATGTAATTTAGAAGGGATTGCCATGCTTTTCTTTTGTAATATCAAGTTTCCAGCTCCACTGCATTTGATATGGTTGGACTTTTCTGATGCCTATTTAAAACCACACTTTAATACTACACAATGTTGCATGTGCATAGTTCTTGTAGTTATTTATTACAAAATGAAGACATTCCTTGTCCTGCAAGGAATGTGGCCTTGGATGTTTTTTGGTGGCATTTCTTTGGACTTTGGACTTTTGGCTTTACACCATCATGTGCATATTAAGGGATTGTGTTTGGGCATATTCCTTGTCTCATAGATTCATGATTTTCCCTGTATTTTTGCAGTATCCTATAAACCATGTTTGGGAATCATTCTTGAAATTGTTTTTTTAGTTTTAACATGTATTGCTTTTAGTTGCTAAATTGCTAATCAATTTCTACATTTGACATGGCTGGACTGCAATCCATATGATTTTAAACTGAACATTGAGTGCAACCATGCAACCTTCTCTGGGAATAGGTAAGCAAACTTCTCACTAACGTTCTATCAAACCACTAATTCTAGTGTCATTTGATTCTGTTAAAGTTAGTGTAAAGTATGTTAGTTATCCGCCCCTTGATAGTTTTATTTCGTTGTGATTTCTCCTAGGGACCAAATTATATGTTTATTTCTGAATGTTTACAGTCCAGTAGTAAAATGGATGATATCTTTGGGAATTAATATATGATGACTTTTTTCAGCTGTCATCATGAGTTGGAAATGGCACGAATTTATGGGATGCTTGGTAATATTGACGCAAACACTCGAGATGACCAGACAGGTAATGGGGCTTATAGTCCTGTTTGGTTTGATTGAATTCATAAGTTTCCACTTTCAAAGAATGGATCGCATCCCTTTGTGAGCTTATATTTTACATTTTGTATTCAACATGTCTAGGTTGGGATACTATTGATCGGAATATTTCACCTCCCGCGGACAGCAAGGTGTTTTGCTGGTTTGAATGGTTCAGATCCAGAACAAATAGATCATAGAGGTTGATAACTCCCCCTAGACACTGTAGATATCTAGAATACAAGGCCTTGATAGTTCACCTGTGTACCTACAAAAGAGTTCAACACGAAACAGATCAAAGCAACCAGAATATGATCTACTAATCTATGCTAGTGACTAAGGAATCTAGCAATATATATATGAAATCAAAACATCAACAATATATATGGGACAGAAAATCAACTTGCATTAAAAATATGAAGAAGTTTACAACCAAGCCTTAGTGTTGACATGCATCTTCATGAAACCAGCTCTTCATCCCCAAAAGCTCCGACTCTAGCTCTCTATGCTCTCTCCAAATGATCTTGGGCCAAGAATCAGTCCAACAGCATAACAATACCTTCAATGTTCCCCCCTCAACCATGGCTATGAGCTCATATATATAGGGCTTTAATGGATAGAGATGGTTGAGAAATTAGTGGGTGAGGTGGCCTCTAAGATCCTAGGATGAGGGATCTCAAGCTCAACCAACCCACAGTAGTAGGGATAAGAGACATCTCGAGGCTTATCATCTAGAATCCTCGAGAAGATTCTCTTTTCACCCTTTTACCCAGGGTACAACACTTCTCCTTCTTTGATAGAGCAGTTATGGTAATAACTACCTACGGACCAAGGGTGACAGGCGGTGGCATCGCCTGTGGACAACCGATGAAAAGCGGTGCAAACAGGGGTATCGCTGCTAGATAAGGGACTATGAGTGGTGCTGGGAATTTGTATGATAGACTGATAAGAAACCATTTAGTCTTCACTCCAGAAGCTAGGATTTCAGGGCAAGTAGGTATGTCAAAGGTCTTATCACATGATGGTGACAGGATTTTGGTATAATAGGATGCCCCCCAAAGCATGAGTCTTAGAGTGAAATGATAAACGAGAGCTTTGAGAATGATCTGTTGCTAGGAGACGAAAATATTGGCTCGATCGAAGCATGTAGTCAAGTAGGCATCTGTAGTACATCAGTATGTTGACTCATAGACACAAGTAACCAAACTCATAGTTGCAGACCAATACAAGGCAGATCCATGAGTGGAATAAACAAGCATGGCTACTAGAATATAGCGTAGATCTATGTGATAGAGGACTCAAAATTGGACATAGCTACCAAACATACAACGTAGATCTATGTCATACAGATGCAAATTTGAGCATAGCCATGACCATACAAATGTGGATCCATGCTAGATATACAAAACTCCATCGCAACCTGGGGAAAAGCAATGAGCGCTTTTAAATAGATACCCAGGGTCTTCGTCTCGTCTTCCACAAAGTACGATTCTATCCATGTGATTACAATGATACGAAGTCGAACATGGTAGAAACCACTTGATTATCGACCAATGATGTGAACCGTTAACAAGTGCGAGGGAGAATACCATTAATGTCAATGATTCCCAAGGTACCCTAGTACAATCTATTGAGTGCGAATAGATGTCCTGATGTCGAACACCTAGTTGATTCTATCAATCAAAGGTCAATGATGTGAACCAATGTCAAGAGTGAGAGAATCTGTCATTAAGGCATACAGATCTCAAGGTACTGAATATTGTTTCTAAGAATATTTTCCCAGATGATGAGCTGATGTCAACGGGAATAGTCTCGTCGAAGGAGGGCTATGATGAGTCCCACATCGACGACACAAAACTTGGAACATAGTTCTGGAATGATGTGAGCATAGTAACCATATGACTGACTCAAATATACTGATACAAAGGCTGTGTATACTACAGAGGTAAGATTTCTTCATATTCCCTTTGAACATCGGGTGGCACGACAAAATGACTTGGCAGCATGACTAGATAGGACAGATACACAATGTGACAGTGGAAAATGCATTCTTTTGAAAGACTCAAAGGATTGGCATGACTCATGAAAGTGGATCCTCACGGAGATCAGCTGAATACCCAATTGACTGACATGATTGTGCAGACAAGTGCCATGTTCAAAGGTAATGACAAACAACTGCCATTATTTGCAAAATGATTCCCTTTCCCATTTCCCCCACCATGATCGATGAGTGCCTCTTTTTAGTTTTACGAGTTCAAAGAGGGTAACAAACACTCGATATAGCTTGTCAGAAGACAATTCCAGTCTCATATGTTTTATGAACCTAAGAGAGGATGGGTTCGTTCCCAAAATGGGTCTCTCAATGTTTAATCTTTAACGAGTCCACTAAAATAAAACTCGGTATCGTTCATGTTTAGAGATTCTGAACGAATAAGGAAGAAGACTCCATGGGGGTCCTTTTTTGTATGATTTAGTCTCTATGGCCCGAAAAAGTGTAAAATCGTACCTTAGAGAACTCTTCCAGTCATGATTGGCTGGAGCGTTCCTTTCTTGTAAATAGTATCCGAACCGAGAAAGAGATAACCTATCGTCGGATAGACAACTCTTCAAATACTTTAACGAGCATGAAGAAGACAAGATCGCTCGATGATCTTTTCATATTTAGGGAGTCTGAAAAGGGTTTGAAGAGAACCCCACAAAGTTTCTTTACACAATGTCACTTTTTAAAAGCCTAGAAAGATTCGGAAACGGAATCGACTATCTTTTCATGTTTAAGGAGTCTGAAAGAAAATGTGAAAAGAAGACTCCATAATGTTTCTTTACACAATATGGTATTTTACAAGCCTGGAAAGAAACTTGAACTAGAATCGGAACTTTGATACTAGATTTTAACAAGCATGACAAAGTGTCGTAACAAACGCTCAATGACCTTTTCCGTTTTGTGAAAGTACGAAAAAGCCATAAACAAACTTTCTAAAGCTTTTACTAAAGTCAACCTGCAAACGACTCATAAACAAGTGTTAAATGCATCCAAAATCAACATTACGGGATTACAACAAATAGATTTTGACCAGAACATGATGTAATATTAAAACTATACTAAGTTAGACCCAAAAAATGTCTATATAAGGCAAGTAAATAGTAAAAAACCAAACATTCCACTATTTACCTCTTGGCAAAGAGCACTTGGAGCATTTTTTAGCCAAATCTTCCACAGCTGATACCGGGAGTTTCCACTGTCCATTTTCAGTCTCGTCAGTTGCAGGTAAGAGCTAAGACCTTCTCCTTTCATTTCATAGCTTTTATTTTGGGATTTGATGGGGTTTTAGGCCCATTTGGCAAGCCCTAAAATCCTATTTGCGGGCACCGCGACTACCCCTTGCGGAATAGGCGGTACCACCCAAGAACCGCACCAAAGACAAGGTGAACAGGCGGTGGCACCACCTGTCTCCAACGGAGCACAGGTGGTTCCAGCCATGGAGAAATTTAACCAATGATATATACAAAACTAGCTCATTCTTTTGATTTATAATGATTTAAGGATGATATTGATGTATACCATTGTTGTTTTGGCAAGTCTAGGCTTCCAAAATATGGTGATATGGAAGGAAATAACTCATGATGATGAGGATGTCGCTGCTGAAAGGAATCTGGTGTGTATTGCTGCACTCCAAAACTGTGGACTTCTAAAGTTCTTCCGGACACCAAGCATGGTGTCCCACGAGAGACTACTAGAACACATACTGAGAATGTGGAATCGAAAACAGTAGTATTTCGAGGTGGGGGCACATATACTTACAGTGAAGGTAGAGGACATCTACTTCCTGACTGGTCTATGGAGACGGGGCGCCCCTATCTCACTGACAGGTTCCCGTGGCGGGGACATTACCACCAGAGAGCTCATAGATCGACATTGTGCACCAGGTATAGGTACATCAGGGAAGAAAATCCCCATTAGGGTAGTGACAGACAGGGCTCTACGGATCATTCTGTTCACCATGCAGAGGGTGGCAAGGAGTTAGGGTGTACATCAGGCTTCCAGGGCACATATGTTGTATGCCCTAGAGGCAATGGCACCTACGCTGTTCAACTGGATGGAAGCATTGCTTCCAATATTCAAGGATCAGCTGACTAAATGTCGGCAAGGAGAGCTGAAGCAATTTGGCTTTGGTTCCATCTTAGCTTGTTTCTTCTTTGAGCGGGTCCCCCAGATGAGGCCCCAAGTGACTTTTCGAAGTCTGAGAGCATGGGACCCCTGCATGCTGAGGTGGGTCCAGGTCATGGCTCGCACACGAGCGGGTAGGGGCAGAGTGAAGTTTGGTGACGTGTTCTTCAGATGGCTGCAGGATCAGATGCTCATGGTCGAGGACTGTGCCTATGCGGGCATAGATTTTACAGGTGATCCCGACCTACCACTTCTGCCTAGAGGGCAGTGGGGAGACATTGGTAAGAAACAAGAAACCCTAAAGATGAAAAATATTTTTATGTTTTTTATGTTTTATATTTTTTTTATGATAAGTGACGAGACCCGTTTGTCTTCATGCAGATGTTGGAGTAGTGAGGCCTGGAGGAGCATCTCCATTAGACAAGCGAGCTAGAGCTCGCTTCGTGCCACAGGGTGATGATATCACCAGGGAGCTAGAGGAGAACCTCAAGAGGTTGACTCTAGAAATCCCATATGCTAACATAGATGATCTCCCGACTAGATATTAGAGATCTACGGCGGGAGTACCAGGCCAATTCAGCAGGCTACTTCGCAGGGTGGCTCGAACAGTGATGTGCTATCACGAGCAACACTAGTAGATGAGACGTGTATACTGAAAGCTGATAGCTTTAGGATTTTGTATGATGATTTTGCCTGAAATCCTACGTGCTTCAGAAGAGGTCTCGGGACCTATTTTTTGTAACATTTTTCGTATATATATATACAGACTTTTACATGATGTTTATACGTTTCAAATTGATGAATGCATTTTCTATGAGTTCTATGTGTCTTTAAATGTTTATTTACAATGTACCATGTTTGATTAACGTCATGAATGGGCAATATGCCAATCTAGGATGTAATTAGCCAATGAATCAGCAACTACATTATGTTCCCTAGGGATATGCCTATATGTAATGGTTCCAAATGATATTTCTAACAAACGTACCCTTCGGAAGAGGCGGAGGAGCACCGGGTTCCTAATGGTATAGATATGGTTTAAATGACAAACCACGAGCTAAGATTCCATCAAAAATACTAGATCACAGACATCCTGGGAGGCAGCTTCAGTCAGAAGACCGATGACTGCTTCATACTCGGTGATGTTATTAGTAGCGGGACCTAAGCAACCCACTCCTGAACTGACCAAATCTTCAGCTGGGGAATAGAGAACCCAAGCAGCCGAGGCTAGATTCAAGGTGTGGCAACAAGCACCATCAGCGAAGCCGTAGAAAGCCATCTGCATGACCAAAACATGGTATAAACAGATGCAGGCACCAAAACTCAAAACCATCTTGAAAATACTGAAAACACACCGAAAGTCAATCAATATACATATATACAAGATACCATCCAAGAATACCTAGGCATAGTACCTTTTCAGGTACAACCCATTGCGAGGTTTCCCTAAATGGATTCCATCATAATCTACCAACTCATAGGCTCCTTTCTCTAACACCTTGGAAATAACGAAAGGTCCATACCACATAGACTCAAACTTACCCTTTCCTAGCTTGTCATATCTCTGGTCATAAGTCAAAACTAGGTCACCCTTGTTGAAAACACGGGGTTGGATGGATTTATCGCACTGCTCCTGGACGCGTTTCTTATGTGCCTCATTAGCTAAGGTAGCATCTCTATGAGTCTCATCAAGGTTATTCAAGTACAAAAATCTTGCTTCCTCTGTGGAAGTGTCTGGGAGAAGTTCGACGGTGAGTTGTAGAGATGGAATCTGACATTGGATAGGCAAGACAACTTTGAGTCCATAGACAAGCTGGAATGGTGTGAAACCAGTAGCTGTTTTCATAGAAGTCCGATAAGCCCAAAGAGCAAAAAAAAGAACGAGATGCCAATTGGATTTATGATCTTCAACCATCCGACGAAGCATAGTTTTCAAAACCTTGTTAATGGCCTCTACCTAATCATTAGCTTGCAGATAATACGGCGTAGAGTTTTCATGGCGAAAACCTAGCTTGGCACTCAATTCCTCCATCATTTGATTACGGAAATGGGATTCGTGATCAGTGACGATGGACTGCGGAACTCCAAATCTAGCTATGATATGATTGAACAGGAAGAGAGCGGCAGTCTTACCATCTTCTGCATATGTAGGCATGGCCTCAGCCCATTTTGTAAAATAATCCATGTCTACGATGATGTAACCATTCCCCCTGGCTAAGGTAGGTTTACAATGCATGAAGTCAATCCCCCATTTGGAAAAAGGGCCAACAACAATGACGGGGTGAAGCGGAACAGGATGGGTGTGCTTTTTGGGATAAAAATGTTGGCATGGTGGGAATTTCTTAACAGCCTCATGACAGTATTTGAAGACAGAAGGCCAGAAATAGCCAGTGCGAAGAATTTTCTAGGCCGTAGCCATCCCAGATAAATGACCACCACATGCTCCAGAGTGGCAATCATTTAACACGTGTTCAGCCTCCTCATGAGTGAGGCATCACCGGAGAATGGAGTCAATCCCACGTCTATACAAGGTATCATGCAAGATGAGGTAGTATTTTGTGCGGTGACGAATGCGATGACGATCATCGCGAGATAGATGCAGCTGAAAACGTTGGGTCTGGAGATAAATCAACAAATCTCCATACCAAGGATCAGTAGTGCTAATTAGGAACAGGAATTCATCCACAAATGAATCACTGGGCTCAAATTCCGTGGTAGCACAGGGAAGGTCACATATAAGCTCGACGAAAACCAAGTATTTCTTTGATGTATCCTTGGCAAACTCAAGATCGAACTACTAAAGGATGACGATCCAATGGGAGTGCTTGCCCCAGAGTACCTGAGGAGTCAGAATGTAGTACATC
This sequence comes from Pseudotsuga menziesii, assembly GCA_001517045.1. Classification (NCBI taxonomy): domain Eukaryota; kingdom Viridiplantae; phylum Streptophyta; class Pinopsida; order Pinales; family Pinaceae; genus Pseudotsuga; species Pseudotsuga menziesii. Next base: position 21,214 of record LPNX010842018.1, read on the forward strand.
AGGTTCTGGTCTGCCAATACGGTGGTAGTGCGAAGCAATGTAGTGACGAAATTTTTGCATAGCAGTGACCATGGCCAAAGCTAGCTTCTCCACATGTGAATAATGGGTTTCAGAATCAATATGATTCTTACTGGTGTAATAAATCACATGCTCCTGACCGTGGAGATTGTCCTGCACTAAAACCGTGGTGATGGTAGTAGCGGAGGCAGCAATATACAAGAGAAAATATTTTGAATAGTTCGGGGGGTGTATCACGGGTGAATGAGTCAGAGCATGCTTAAGACTATCAAAGGTGCATTGGGCCTAGTCATCCCAGAAGAATGGAGTGTTCTTCTTGAGGAGATTCATATAACCATGTGTTTTCTCAGCAAAATTGCACATGAAATGGCGAAGAAAGTTTGCCTTCCCCTGCAAACTTTGGAGTTCAAGGATGGTGGTTGGGGCTGGTAGATTAATGATGGCGGCAATCTTCAAAGGATCAATCCGGATGCCATCTTTGGATACCACAAAGCCAAGTAGACATCCCATCTCAACGCAAAAAACAAATTTATGTGGATTGAGCCATGTATTATAATGACGACATCTCAGGAATATGTCTCGAAGATGACCAAGGTGGTCCTCCCGTCGCTGTGAATGAGCAGGGAGGTCATCAAGGTACGGTTCAACAATATGTTTAATGTCGTGAAACGCATAGGAAATCGCACACTGGAATGTGGCGCCAGCGTTTTTCAAGCCGAAAGGTAACTTCTTATACGCAAAGGTTCCCCATGGGAAAATGAATGCTGTCTTATGCTGATCGACGAGTAATATCTCAATCTAATTGTAGCTGGAGAAGCCATCCATGAATGAAAAGATGACACTTCCAGCACAGTTGTCGATAATCTGATTGATGTGTGGGGTAGGAAAGTTGTCTTTGGGACAAGCTTTATTTAAATCCCTAAATTCGATACAGACTCTAATGGTGCCTTGCTTTTTATTGATAGGGACAATGTTCGATACCCATTTCGTCAGAGGTACAGGATAAATAAAACCAGCTTTCAGAAGTTTCTCAATCTCTGCTTTAATAGCTGCGGCCTTCCTAGGATGGACTTGCCTAAGTTTCTGCCTGACAGGTTTACCCATGGGATAAGTTTTAATCTCATGGACCACAATGGAAGGGTCAATCCCTGACATCTCTTCATAGGACCAAGAAAAAATATCACGGAATTCCTTAAAAAGTGCCTTATATGCTTCAGATTCATCGATGGAGCAGTTTTTCCCAACATGAACTTGCTCAATAACATCAGGCTTGGCTGATATGTCAATTGGGTTCGTCTGAGTAATGTTGCAAAGGTTTCCTTCAGAATCTGTATCTTGCAACAATATAGGACTTTGCAAAACGTTGACAATATCAGTAGGAAACAAGGATGCAAAATCATAGCTTCCCGAACTGGTATTGGGGAGGAACATGGATCTATGATGGTGATCCTCCCAAATGGGCTCACCCATGTTCATGATCTCTATAATGGACTCGTCGAAAGGAAACGTCACGGAGAGATAGTCTAGAACCAGAAGAGAAGGTGCTAACCAGTATGGTAAATGGTAAGGATCCGAAGCCACTAAATGAATGTCATTAGTGTGATCATTGAAACAAGTTTGAATGGTGTCATACATAGCTTCGTGCGGGATGAACAAGGTGGACTCAACAACATTTGTGCCCTGGAGCTCAATATCAATTGAAGCGATCATATGTACTATTGTGATATCCGTGTGAGGAGGAGTGGAGAGAAAAATCTCCATAAGGGATGAATCCTTCAGCATACCTACCCCAATCGACTAGTAAGGAGGAGGGGACTGGCCTAACATGGCGATGTTATTAGCTGTAGAGGTAGTAACATCCGACGTACAGAAATCAAGCTGGTCAATAGTAACAATTCTCTCGAGATGCGGGAATTGGACCGTTCGAAATACTGTTGAAGCAACGACATTCATGGCATAGAACCAATTCCTTCCTAAAAGGAGGTTATAATCTAAAGGGGCATCTACCACTTCTACTTGGATGGAAATAGTTTTGCCCCCCAGCTCAACCGCTAGAGCTGATATGAGGCCATGGGGTTGGAATCCTCGTGCATCAAAGGATTTAAGGGTCGTAGGTGATGTAACAAGCTTGGGAGAGCTATGAGCTTTCCAACAAGTCAGAGATAACACCGAGGTCGAAGCTCCTTAATCTAGTACCGTTCAAAAGACTTTCTTTCCCACTACTTTTGTAATGATCTGAAAAGCAATTTTATGCGGTAATCTAGGTTTATAATTCTCAACATTGAAGTGAATCAGGTTAGTGTTATCCGGGTCTACAGCTCCTAATGCAATCAACAAGTTCTTGCGCTGTGTAGGGAAACTTTGGAGTACTTCTAGGGTAGACATCGCACAAGGTGTCTGAGCGAGATCTTCAACCACATTATAAAATTGAGCAGCTCAGGCATTGGGATTAAAGACAGCCTTTCGAAGAGTACTCTTTGGTGGGCACAAAATCATGTCAAGAGTAGGCTTCTCGATAGACAAGGGAATAGTATACGAGGATTCCGAAGAACTAGTGGAGGGAGCTTTCCCTGAAGAAGATTGGTCTTCTTGCTTATCTACGGTTTTATCATAATTCTGGCTTCGAGTTTGCAGATGGATGGTATCTGAAGACATCATACGAATTTCCTCTAATGAACTAGAGTTACCCTGGTTCGACATGTGGTCTACCAGCTGTTGTTGAGATGGGAAAGGATTCGTAAGTACTGTAGGTGCGGGGTTAGACTTCAAAAACTGTGAGATTTCGTCCCGACGGGGACACTCCTTAGAGAAGTGGTCACCACCACATAACAGACAAGGGTATTTAGCCTTCCTTTTCCCTGTGTTGTCGTCATTATGGTTTGATTGTGGGGTCTCCTACTGGTTTCCAGGTTTTTTATTTCGATTTTTACCTTTCTTTTTATTACCCAAGGTTTGAGTACTTTGAATAGAATTGACCTCGGTAGAAACCTTGGGAGTCGAAGGAGTAGCAGGCTGGGTTTGCTTGACAGGTTTCACTGCGGATGGGGACTGGATTGAACCAACAATCCTGTCATCAGGTACTTCTGCTGATGGCTTGGCAGGGTCAGTGCTGGGGCAAGGAGCTTGAGGAATCAGGTCATAAAGGATCCCGAACTGGGAATAGACCAAGTCTAGGTACTGAGCCCAACTAATAGCCTGCTCTTCGGTAATGGCACTGCCCATGGCCACATCTCAAGAAATAGGAGGCAAAAAGGACTTAGTGAACCAATCAACTAACAACTGATCCAGAATAGGGGCCTTAATAACCCTTCTCTGCCTTCTCCACTCATGAATGTGATTAGAAATGTGGGTGGAGGTGTTCTGTCAAGGAGAAGTTAAAAGATCAGTGCCTGTTTCATAACAAACAAGGAGCTAAAAGTGCATAAGAAATATGGTTGCCAACGAGCCAAAATCCACAAACAAATGTTGTGGGAGTTCAATATACCACTTAGCAGTCGTACCGGTCAAAGTTCGCTGAAAGAGTTGTAACCGGACGGAATCATCCATGAGGGAGTTCAAGGAACACCACAAATGAAAATTCATGACATGGTTCCATGGATCTTCACCCTGATTGCCATCAAATTTTGGAATGTCCAATGGTAACTTTACCGGAATGGGAGGCCATGAGGGATTGTGTCGAATTGGATCATTAATCAATTTGGGCAAATCAGGCAAGTCCAAAGTTGCAAGGAAAAGTAACTTTCAATTGGGCTGCACATACTATTAATATTGATATGGCATGAAATTACCAGTAGGGCCATAGGTTGACTGAAAAATAGGTTGCTATGAGGAAGAACTACCGGGAAATCCACCCATGGGGGGTTGATTTCCGGATCTAGGACCGCTAGGACCACCAGGGCCTCTAGGAGGAGGACCACCAGAGCCACCGAGACCACCAGGACCACCAGGAGGCAGACCACTAGACCCTCTGGAACCTCCAGGAGGTGGAAACCTCCGGAGCCACCGGAACAACTAGGTAGAGGACCACCAGACCCTCCAGAGCCATAAGGAGGAAATCCACCAGGTCCCCCAGGACCACTAGGACCGCCAGGACCATGAGGAGGACCTCCAGGCCCTCTAGGACCATTAGGTCCCCCAGGGGGAGGACCTCCATAAGGCAGTCCTCCCGCACCTCCCGCAGTATGTATGGGTATCCCTCCCATGGCTAGCATGTAAGACTAGTTGGGTTGCCCCCATGGCATAAAAGTGTTGCTAGGGAATGCAATTCCAGTAGGATTAGATGGATGATTACCTATAGGTATTTGATAACCATAACTACTAGAAGACTGAATGGCCAAAGGTTGTGCCCCCAAGGGATAACCTAAACTGGATGGGGGATTTACCACATTAGTGTGGGTGGGAGGGACAAAAAATGTAGATATTTCTATGTTAGAGGTTTGCTCTTGACTAGGTACAACTCCGGGATCAGATAACGTAGGTCATGTCAGGGGTTGCCCCCCGACATTCAAAGGTACTGAAGACACAGGAATTGAAGGTTGGGCTCCAGATGCAAAAGATCTGGGCAGATTTGGATCAAACATAACATAAGAGGTGAGAGGGGTGGAAATTTGACCTGGGATGTGGGTTGTTAATGGATGATCTATAATCAGTTCAATGAGTCTCATAGAATCGTCTAGTGAATGATCCCACAGGAAGGAATGTGGAACGAACTGGTGAAGAGCCTAATATGTTGTCAATCTGCTTTTCTACCTCCTGTGCACGGAGGATAGCAGCATAGTATTGCCTGCGTTCTTCTTCACTTTCAGGAGAACTTACACAGGTGCCAAATGAGGCAATGTCCTGTCCGATAGGTGTCTCCCAAAAAGGAGCATTAGGAGCAAAATCCGGACGAGTATTATCAACATGATCTTCCATGGGAGGATGGAGTGATGAATCCTCATGGGAAGGTTGTTGGACCAAGGGAGGCGAGTGTGAAGAATATGGTACTCCACTTTCCGCCACCACATGATCTCCCACTTGGGAGGTGGTAGCATCTCCTCGGTCGATAGCTTCCATTGGATTTCCTCCTGAAACAGAAGTAAAATTGAGTGGCAAGCCCTGTACTCTCTTGGACTGTCTTAACTTAGCCAGTGTGTATAGTTCTTATCTAACCTAGGGTTTGAAAATCTAGAAAAAACACACCAAAAGACTTCCCTACTCAAACTATAGGTCAAAACAAGCAGACTTAAAATGACAGGAGGAGTTCAAAATTCATGTCTCTCACTAGGATTGTCAAGCTAGTGCCACTTGGGATATACCTCGAGGGTACGTGCGTAGTAATCTCCCCGAATGCTATTTTCGGTGTATGGCTCCAAACAAGACAGCCAAAGGGATTTTCTCAGATAGATAAGGTACCCTAGTGGGGTCTCCCGATATACTCAAGGTACATGGGAGCTCGAATCGGTAGTAGTGTTGTTTAATGCATAACCATACACAAGGGGCCTTCCGATATACAATCAAGTACATGAAGTACCTTTCTATATACCTCAAGGGTATGTGAAAGGACGTTTGATATACAGACAGTATGTGGAAGAACTGTGCGAGTCTCGGAATGTAATGCTGACAAATAATGACAGCTCCTACGTTTTACGACGCCTGAACACGTCTCTAACCTATCACTCAAGTTACTACGTAAATTTTAACCTACAACTACCTTTGATTTTAACTTGTACGGTTAGGTGAATGCATGAGGTTCTGACAGAAAAGTAAAACCATGCAGTATGCTTGTGCAAATATTCACTTTACTGTTCAATATGCCTACTTACGGGAGGGAAGAGAGTGTTTTTTCTTTTTGTTTCAAGACCAAAAATCATACCAATCAACAGTCATGAACATCAAATCAAAGACAAGCAAATACTTCTACAAACCAAATTTTTCTTTCCGAAAGTAAATGGGAAGGGTGAGAATATCTTTTCCTAAAAGAACAACACCAAGCACACCTATATGCCAATGCACTCTAACTTTTCAAATTTCTTAAAAACATAATCAAATCTAACTTAAAACTACCATTTTTTTTTATTTTGATCAAGATAGTCATATATGCATGAGAGACAAAAGATCAAAAAGGTCCTGAAAGCTTATGAAGCCAATAAAAAAACCCGAATCCAACGCTCAAATATGATGTCCTAATCTCAAGCAAAACTTTTATTTTTTGAAGGGAAGAAAAAGAAGTTTACTATGCAAGAAAGAAATGAAATCTAGAAGTTAATCTAATGTTCTTCTTTCAGTACATGCAACGAAAAGAGAGATTAATGAGCACCCTAACTTTCAGAAAACAAGAAATCCTTCTTTAAACACAACCAACGAGCAAGAAGTGGATGAACAATAAAAAAGACTAAACAAATTTTTGAAATTCCACTCAAAATCAATCTTAAACCATCAAAGCAGAAAGGCACACACATCAGATTCAATAACACAAGCCTGATAACAGAACTGAAAGCAATCAAAATTCCAAATTTTTACAAAGAAAAATGAGGAAAAAGGGGTTTTGGACTAATGCCTACCTGGTACCACGCTTTGTAGATGTTGTAAGAGCATTTCCAAAGCAGCACTGCTCCTCGCTAACTAGATACAGGCGGTGGCACCACTTACTGTCCACTGTGTTTAGGCGGTGGCACCGCTCCTCGTACAAAGCATTGCCGCGGTTCCATGTAGATGGCCAAAACAAAAAGAGAACAATGGATCAGATAAAAAACATACTAGCTCAAGATGGATACTGCTGAATTGAATATGGTAACAGAGCATAAAAAACTGAAATAACTCAGATCTAAATAGATCTGGAAATTTCAAACTCGAATAATACAAATCAAAAAGTAGATCTAACTATAAAGAGTTGAAGAAAATGAAACCTGGATTCGAACAAAAGTTGCAGGCTGAGGACGATCAAAACAACTGAATACAACTACTCCCCAATGGAGTCGCCAGATTTGTTGATCGAAATATTTCACCTCCTGCGGACAGCAAGGTGTTCTGTTGGTCTGAATGGTTCAGATCCAGAACAAATAGATCACAAAGGTTGATAACTCCCCCTAGACGCTGTAGATATCTGGAACACAAGGCCTTGATAGTTCACCTGTGTACCTGCAAAAGAGTTCAACATGAAACAGATCAAAGCTACCAGAATATGATCTACTAATCTATGCTAGTGACTAAGGAATCTAGCAATATATATCTAAAATCAAAACATCAACAATATATATGGGACAGAAAATCAACTTGCATTAAAAATATGAAGAATTTTACAACCAAGCCTTAGTGTTGACATGCATCTCCATGAAACCAGCTCTTCATCCCCAAAAGCTCTGACTCTAGCTCTCTATGCTCTCTCCAAATGATCTTGGGCCAATAATCAATCCAACAACATAACAATACCTTCAATGCTCCCCCATCAACCATGGCTATGAGCTCATATATATAGGGCTTTAAGGGATAGATATGGTTGAGAAATTAGTGGGTGAGGTGGCCTCTAAGATCCTAGGATGAGGGATCTCGAGCTCAACCAACCCACAGTAGTAGGGATAAGAGACATCTCAAGGCTTATCATCTAGAAGCCTCAAGAAGCTTCTCTTTTCACCCTTTTACACAGGGTACCACGCTTCTCCTTCTTTGACAGAGCGGTTCTGGTAATAACTGCCTATGGACCAAGGGTGACAGGCGGTGGCATTGCTTGTGGACAACCAATGAAAAGTGGTGCGAACAGGGGTACCGCTCCTAGATAAGGGACTATGAGCGGTGCTAGGAATTTGTATGATAGACTGATAAGAAACCATTTAGTCTTCACTCCAGAAGCTGGGATTTCAGGGCAAGTAGGTATGTCAAAGGTCTTATCACATGACGGTGACAGGATTTTGGTATAATAGATACTGATCAATTTGGAAGAGCACTCATCTTAGCAGTCTTTGGCATGGTCATGTAAGGGATTGGGCCATTAAAAAACCTGGGTGGTGTGATGCTGAGAACAATGGGATAGTGCCTATGACAGCATGAATGGGGTCATTGCAATGCATGGGCTCTTTGATGGCCTATAACTAAAAAGGAAGGCCTACTTCCCTCCATTATTATCAACAACATCATTAGGGTTTGTATGAAGGTGTATATAGAAAAACCAATTGGGTATATCTGATATCTGTCAAAAAACAGTTGGGTATCTATGCGGTGAAGAGAAATCATTGAATTACAGTCTCGGCTAATAATCATTTGCTTCTATATTGTTGAAATATGTATTGGGGATACACAGTTTTCTCTGTGAAGGTCACTAGGTATACATAGGTATTTTCTGTGAAAAATCTGTTGGGTATACAAGGTTTTTTCGTGTGAAGATTCATTTGGTGTAGATGGTTTTTTCTTGTGAAAATTCATTGGGTTTTCACAGGTTTTTTTGTGACAATTCGTTGGGTACACAGTTTCTTTTTTGTAAGTATCATTTGGATTTTCAATGATGGGTAGTAACTAGAGAAAGGCAAAAAGTGCCCTGGCATTGAATGGCTTCAGCAGGCATAGGTGCACCTCTCATTCTGACCTGTGAGTCCATCAAGTTCTCCTTCCCCTCTGGGCTATGAACAGGTGGCAGGACCTCTAGGGTGGGATTATTGTTTTGATATAATATTTGCTTTAATTCATTCTCTCTCTCTCTCAGATTTTTCTTTGTGTCATTTTTGTCTTATGATGCAGACTTACTTTTACAAGCACAAAGGTATAAATCTAAGGTTCATTTTATTTGATATTTTGGGAAAAATCTAGCTTTTTGTTGTTCGTCCATTGAGCAGTCTTGTTTTCTTAAGTTGTTTCATGGGGAAGTTTTTCTTCTCTCGTTTGGATCATTGAGATATTGTGTAGCTCTTTTTATGCATTCTGTAAGGTAGAAATCTTGATTTCCTATGTTTGTGTGACCAAGATCATGGTCTTTCCGGCTGGGTCATTAAAAGATCATGTGCCTAGGTGCCTTCTTGATACTGTTGTAATGATATCTTCTGGTGCCAAGTTCAATATTGTTGTAATTGCACCTACTGGTGCCATGAAATAAATAAATAAAAGCTTTGAAACGTTCATTGAAAAATATTTGTTTTCTGAATTGGGTAGTTGAAGGATCTTGTTTCTTAAGTTGGGTCATAGAGAATCTTTTTTTCCCTTCTTGTTGTTTAGGTATTTGGATAATCTTATTTTCTGAATATCGCAACTAAGAAATTGCGTTGTCCTTTCTCTTTGTTTTGGTATCTAGATAACCTTATTTTCTAAGTTGGGAAACTGAGAACCTTTTCTTTTTACATTTAGGTGACAAAGATGTTAATTTTGTACCTAGGAAAGTGGACTCTCCATATGTGGTTGGTGATGGCCAAGCCCCTTGATGTTACAGCTGCACATTTGAATTTTTTTATTAATGAATTCATGTAATTTAGAAGGGACTGCCATGCTTTTCTTTTGTAATATCAAGTTTCCAGCTCCATTGCATTTGATATGGTTGGACTTTGTTGATGCCTATTTAAAACCACACTTTAATACTACACAATGTTGCATGTACATAGTTCTTGTAGTTTTTTATTACAAAATGAAGCCATTCCTTGTCCTATAAGGAATTTGGCCTTGGATGTTTTCTGGTGGCATTTCTTTGGAATTTTGGCTTTTCACCATCATGTGCATATTAAGGGATTGTGTTTAGGCATATTACTTGTCTCATAGATTCATGATTTTCCCTATTTTTTTGTTGTCTCTTGTAAACCATGTTTGGGAATGATTCTTGAAATTGTTTTTTAGTTATAACATGTATTGTTTTTAGTTGCTAAATTGCTAATCAATTTTTGCATTTGACATGGCTGTACTGCAATCCAGATGATTTTAAATTGAACATTGAGTGCAACCATGCAACCCTTTCTGGGCACAGGCAAGCAAAATTCCCACTAACATTCTATCAAACCACTAATTCTAGTGTCATTGGATTCTGGTAAAGTCAGTGTAAATTCTGTCAGTTATTCGCCCCTTGATAGTTTTATTTCCTTGTGATTTCTCCTAGCGACCAAATTATATGTTTATTTCTTAATGTTTATAGTTCAGTAGTAAAATGGATGATATCTTTGGGAATTAATATATGATGACTTTTTTTAGTTGTCAACACGAGCTGGAAAGGGCACGAATTTATGGGATGCTTGGTAATATTAACGCAAACACTGGAGATGCCCAGACATGTAATGGGGCTTATAGTGTTGTTTTGTTTGATTGAATTCATAAGTTTCCACTTTTGAAGAATGGATCGCATCCCTTTGTGAGCTAATATTTTATATTTTGTATTCAACATGTCTAGGTTGGGATACTAATCAATTTCTCACAGATATTAGTGAAGCAACTTTGATCATGTTGGCTGTTATCAAGAATGTAAGCCTTTACTTGCTTTTTATCCAGAGAAGTCTCTAATTGCTTTCATGTTGATGAATGTCATAAAAATTGGAAAATCCTACTTACACAACATCTTTACCTTTTATTCAGGGTGGGCTTGCACTTGGTGGTTTCAACTTTGATGCAAAACAGTAAGTACTCTGGAATTTTTCAACTTACACATTCCTCATTATGACCAACCACAAAAGATTTGTGCATTCAAGACATTCAAATGTTACCACTGTTACTTTGGAAGTCATCAACTTATACATTCCTAATTGTGGCCAGCCATAAAAGATTTACATGTTCAAGACATCCAACCGATGTTCACCACTGTAGTTAAAGAATAGCTCCCATTTGATGGCATGAATGGATGAGTTTTGTTTCATACTGGCCTATTATGATTAGACCTATGAATGTCATAGTTCAAGATACCCCCTAGGTGTTAATCTTCCAATAACACTTTTATTACTTTAGTTGGACATGTCTTATGCTCATGGTCATTGGTTGTGCTCATGATCTCGACTTATCACTACCTAAAGACCCATTCCTTATTTTAGCAAGGTCAAAAGTTGGGTCCATTGAGTAAAAAACTGCTCTGGTTTCTTATGCTTTTGCTCAAGCAAACAGAATAAACATGAACTATAAGAGGTGCTTGCATAGGACAGTCAAAAAATCTGGAAAAAGCTAGTATACGCCCCTTCATAGATTGTACAAAAGATCGAGAGTGTTGTGTTGGGTTCTAGTTGATGGTTTATAATGCCATTGTATTGTCCAATATGCTACATGTAGTACAAATTGATATCAAACTTATTTATGTTTTCCATTTATTTGACATAGACAAAGGGAAAGTGTTGGTGTAGAAGATCTGTTCATTGCTCATATATCAGGGATGGACACTTTGGCACAAGGATTGAGAAATGCAGCTCAGCTGCTACAGGTAAATCTATATTCTTGCCTGATGTATTTTTAGGATTTGACTTTTTCTTATATAATAATCTTCGTGATAATGTTTTCCTTTCCCCTTATATTCTTTCTATGCTTACTGTGCAAGATGAAACATTAACAGAGCTTGTTTGAAAGCGTTATGAATCCTTTGATTCCAAATTAGGAGTATCAGTTGAGGTGACTACAACCCATTTCATATTTCTGTTGTTCTTTTTAAGTGTTTTCTAAATCATGTCTACATCATTATGAGATATGTAGAACATATTAGCAAAACTTGGACTTGCATGTTGTACCTAACTTGGTACCAAAACTGAGCTGAGTCAATTTATCTCAACTTCTGAAAAAGTCACAAGTATAACTTGGATTCCTGAATAAACTCAGGAAGTTTTTCATATCCTCACTTGGTAAAACTCAAGCAAAGTTTTTGAATGAAATTTTGTGAGTTGTTGGCAAGTCTGAGTCATGCTCTTACTCTCCAACCTCTCCGAGTCGTTTGTTGAGCTGAGTTTTTCATCATTCATGTAGAATGTAGTTTTCATGACTGTGGATCTGAATGCCTAATTAAACTTTTAATCTATTTTATGTATGTACTTTTACACGAAGATAGTATCATCTTTGAAGAACTCGAGAAGAAATCCATACAGTGGGGTGAACCTCCTCTCACATCAGGGAAGCAGGTAAGCTTTTATGGATCATTTTATGGATTGGCATTTGTGATTATTTTGGAAACCAATTATTAGCTCCAAGAAAATGTCTTGCAAAATATTTATTACCCATTTCTTTCTTGCAGGAACTTGTAGAGATGATTTTTTAGTCATACTTGTGATCGGACAGTATCATTTGGATGACTATTGGCATATGATACACCCATATTATTTAATAATGGACATGTTCAAAACCATCTCTATAGAAAACTGATGGAGAGTGCAGAACTTAAGATTTGACCACTCAAATTATTAGAAGTGATCAAAAATTGTTTTCCACAAAGCTTAGGTAACATTGGTTTTGTTATTTATTGTTAAGTTATAAATTGACTGGATTCCCACGATCAAGATTGAGGAGGAAATGAAGTACAAGGGTTTTAAGCTTGTTAAAAACCTGATTTTTTATGAAGGATGGATTGAATTTTGTCTCTATCAAAAGAGCAAATCAGTGAGAATGGAATCTTGGTGGATGGAGAGTGATTCATGGCTCAATTGGAAAATTGATTTAACTTGTATCATGTTATAGATCTCTTGTGTCTTTATATACAAAGTATTTTGCTTAATGAAAGCTTTACATGTAATTTGTTTGTTTTACATCCATGTGAAAATGGAAATTTCCTTTTATGTTTGTAAATCTTCATACCATGTTTAAGTTAGAAATTTGTTATTTTGCCTTTGTGAATTTGTAATGATTTTGATAATGTCAATTTTGGTTGAGCTTATCTTTTTCTCAAGGAAGAACTTGTTGGAAAACTTTGGAGTACTTCCTCACATTTTGCAAATGGTACTTCTTGGACACTTTCTCACATTTTGCAAATAGTACCCACTGTAAACATGTCAATGCTAATTATGGTACTTAACCCGATAGGGACATAGATTGAGGAATATGACAAAGCTGACTAGTATGAAAGATAGACCCCAAGACCTCTTACATGAAGCTCAAAGCTTAACCACTTGAATTACCCAACCAAACTTAAGGTTTAGTTCCTTATATCAAGATTAAAGAAGAAATACAACATGAGGGCTTTAATGATCTAAGGTCATGATAGTAAACCGGGGTCATGTTTCCAAAAGGGCATGATCACATAAATGTTAATTTTACAATACAGGGCATGATCACATAAAAGTTCATTTTACAATTTGTTGTATTATTTAGGGTCACTTTATACTATGATGCAACAGTCTTTTTTCCTAAATTGTGTGCACTGTGGACTAGTGATTATGGTCTCACATAACTACAAGGTAACATTAACAGCAACCACAAATATTTATTCCTTTGCAATACGCATGTCGGCTTCATTTGTAGCTTGTGCAAATGCTGGAGCAGGAATCAGCGAAAAATAGACTGCCAGTTCTGGAAGCTAGGGCATGGTAGCCTATTAAGGATCTAGTTCTTTGTTTTAAGTTAAAACAGTCTTGACTCTCAATAGAAAATGAAAATAATTGTTTGTCAAATGGATATTACTTGGTCAATTATATCCATATGGTATCACTTTTCTATGCCTTCATTACACATATTGCATATCGACTCTTCAAGTCTCAGCAACCCTATAAACTATGAGAAAATTTAGGCCTTTTTCTACCACTGAAAAGCTTGAGAGCCATTGTAAGAAATTCCTCATAGAGAGACCACATGACATACAGTAAATGCATTTGTTTTTTGTTCCGTGCAATACATATCCCCAGGGAAATCCACTAGGTACTTCTCATTCAGACGATGGTACCCAGGGTGAACTGGATTCTTCAGAGCTCAAGGCCAATACAACAATATACTCATTAAGAGCTCAACATGTCACTTGAGGAAATTGATCTTGGGTGGGGAGGATAATACTCTCACAACTGCTTGAGCTAGATGCAATCGACAATAAATGTGTTTTTTTAAGCTCACGGATATTGATTTTGGTTGGATTCTACATTGAGCATCCAATCCCTCATCTAGTTTAGTATTTGGCCATATATCACTTTACTTGCATTTTATGTGAAATTGTATGTGGCTAGCAGTTGATGTCATAAATAGACAATATCTTGTTTATTGAGGTAACCTAAAAAACATTATGGCATCAAGCTTTCAAAGTTAGCCAAGACTTGGTCTAGAAACCAACTATAACGGAACTTGTGAAGAGTTTTATCAGATTTGGAATGTGAATTTACTGAAATACCTTCTGAATTTTTTTTTTTTAGAAGACGATGCCAATACAAGTCTTTAATTGTTGCCAATGGGTTTTTGAACGTCCATCCTCATCAACTGTTAATCATTTTAAACTTTGGAGTGTTTATGTGAGACATGATGAGTATGTGACCATTGAATAATGTCCTGATAGGAGTGCACTCCATATGCAATGTTACAAAATTTTAAACACAAAGTTGTATGTTTTCGTCTTAAGTTTTGATCTTTTTCATGCACCTAGAAAAAAATGTGTTTGTTGTATATGTGCAGCTAACACACTATCAATGTTAATCCTGTCGGAGGTCATCCACTCGTTATCCCTAGCTAGCACTTTGATTTGAACTTTTTCACATTTTATGTTTTTGCCTTAGTCTTTGATCTTGTGCAGGCACCTGGAAAACAATGACAAACTAGTTTTAATTTAGGAAATGAATGTGATCTATGTGGGTGAGTAATGTGCATCCACAATATACATCGAAAGAGGAAAGGTGCATTGTATATTGCATGTGGGGTATCATGTCAATATACTAGGTAGAAATATAAAGGGGTATAAAAAATGTAAATGAAAAAATGGATACATGCAATATATAGTGAAAATAAGGGTTTTTTTTAAATTGGGAAGGCATATTGGGAGGGGGTTACTAAAAAATGATTTTGAGAGGTATTTTCCAATATTTTTTGAAAATAGGGGTATTGTTTCATATGCCACGAATGAACGTGCTTTGGCATGGTTTCACTAAGTGAAGACCCTGTGTGTCCTGATAACATTGTTGTATGAGGGGACTTGGAGAGGGGCATTCTTGTTCTCCTCACCTCCCATGAAGTAGGCTCTCCAACAGGCAATACAGTGGGGTGTGTCCTCAATCTCGTCGCTACCTCAGAGAAAATTAGCAAGTGGGAAATTACAAACAAGGTGATGAAGACTTCAGACACCTGCCACCCCAGTACGAGCATTCGCTCCGACTGGCTGTCGCTGAACATTGCCACCATGCAGTGGGACTTCAGAAGTCGTGACCTCTTCGAGGGTTTATGGGGAGACACTCCAGGGACAGAAAAACCGTTGTATTGTGTAGCTGGAAGTATGACTATTCAGAAAAATTCAAAGTGCATCACATCTAGGCCTTGATGGTTGGCAATTTCCTGGTGCAGACAACCAGAATGATAAAGGAACATAATTTCATATTCGCCAACCATCAGTACCCCCTGACAAATGAGCTTCTTGAACCATACAGCCATTGTTGTCTACAAGAAAACTCAAGACCTCACGTAATTGAGCACTTTAGGCCTTTCTCTTAGTGTTCATTCATCCCCATTTTTCAGCAGCTCCGGAGGGGGGCACTATATAGGGTGAGCCAGACAGACCCGAAAATAACTTACCAACATAGTTGTACACTTGACAATTGGCCATCATAACAATAATACAAGTGATAAGTGAGCGAGGACCTTCATTCCTTGTGGAAAATCCAGTCAAGTCATCTCCTATGATATTCAATTATCATACTGGCCATGTATAAGACCTTAGGTGTTCTCCTGCGTTGCTGCCCAAGTGGGTCAAGGCATTTGGACTTGACCTTCCTTGCCCTTTCACCTATGCTGGAGGTGGGATAAGAGCGGATTCAGTGGCATTCAGCTGGCCACGTTTCTTTGCTTCATGTAGAGGCAAGATTTGTTGTTTCAAATATCTAAATTTCATGATGGATCCTCGGAGTTGGGATAGCAGGCGACGCTAGGGACATGGTCTTGACCTATAGGATGTTGCGAATGGCGTCCGAGGACTCAATTACTAGTCAGAAAAAAATAGATTGTATGTGGGAATGTCCTTTTTGTACCAGGTTCATTGGGAAAATTTGTCCATGCTGGGATATTTGGTTCATCAGCTGATCTCGAAACTCAGAATAACGAATCCTCTAGCTCCACGTAGATTTCATTTATAATCCCTTACGACCTTCAAGCATTAAGCTTCTCCAGTTATATTCACCGTGGATCAACTTCGTATCAAGATCTGAGTATTTTATGCACGTGATTTCAATATCAAGACCAAGGCTAACACCTGCACAATTTAATTCAGCGGAATCAACAGAGACCCTCGATCTGCAACCTACCTTCATCTGGACCGCCCGATCATGGGTACGTTTGATATTTAGCCAGGCTGGTCCCATTCAATCCATCACGCAAGTCTCATCTGCAAAATACTTTCAATCCGTCGATCAAAGATTGAATAACTTATATACCGTCGATCGTCATCCCGCTAATCTTTCCCGAAACCCGCATCCCACAATTTTCGAGTTGTGGATTGCAGGAGCTTGAAATTTATTATTATTTGCAAATCTTTGGCATAATCATTGCACGCGTTAATTTTAGGTTGCTGTCAGCGAATTTTTATTATTTCTTGCACAATTTATAATCAAAATTCGAAACCCCAAAACACAACAATTATAAATGTCTTAATCTAAAATTTCAAAACTCAGTATTAATATGCAATCTCCTAGGTAAGTCACAAAGGTTGGCTTGCGAAAAGACATAATATTTTTACCGTCTCGACGTTTTTTTGCACCTCTTGGTGCAAATGCTAGTATAAATTCTATAAGAATTTTTAAAAGTATTGAATTTATTTATAAATTCAAAAACACAAATTCAACATTTCCAAATTTAGATTTCACTAATTTTTTTTACCATATTCCCACAAAAATATACCCAAAAACATACAAAAACATACAAAAGATAAACTGCTCATGCAAACATTAATTTCATCTTAACTAATTTGTATTTGATAGGACATGATAAAATTTTAAGCTTTTTTTTCAAAGAAAAAAATCGTAAATTTCTTTACATTCCTCATATGGATAATAATATCCATTATCCTCAAAAGTATTACAAAGAACTGAATCAAAGTATTTGCATCCAATCATATGATCAGAAAATCCAAAACTGAAAAATATGCTAAAAGCACCAACAGGATAAAAATAATACATATAATGGCAAAAATATCACCCTCATATGTTCTATAAGTTTTCATAAAAACTTCATTGAGATAAAGTATTTCTCAAAAACTATCATATTGAGAACATCATAACATGACATCTAATCATCAATCATCATAGGTCTATCCATCAAAACCTGAAAATATCAAAACATAGATCAGAAATTCTGATAAGTTTCATAAGAGGAATCATCTCTAACTTCTTTAATGAGCTAGTAACCCTCGTTGATCCTCACTCCATCCTTAGCTAATGAATCAGCTAAACTGTTCCTTTCACGATATATATGTTGTAGCTGCACCAACTCAAAATAGTCAGAAAGTCTGTGGACTTCCTGTAGAATTAAAGATACTTCTAAATTGTGCAATCTGAATTTACCCTTGGCCCAGTTAATAGCTAACTGAGAGTCGCCAAAAATATGAATTTTTGCATAATCCTTCATCCTGGCCAAAGTAAGCAGAAGCTTTAAAGCACAGAGTTCAGCGAAGTTATTAGTTCCAGCTGCTAAACCAACTTTAAAGGAGAAAGAAAGATTATCAGAAAAATAAAGAATACCTCCAGCCCCGCTAACCAATGCATCCTCTGCTGCTGATCCGTCAAAAAAACCCCATGAATAAGTTTTATCAATAGATTCTGCAAAAATAGGTTTGATTTTCAGAGTAGAGTCCCCTTGTGGAAATGATCTCATCATACCCAAACTGAAAGAACATACCTGTGAAGGCTTCAAAGATTTGTTATCAAAACAACTTTGGTTATGTGCCTTCCAAATAAACCACAGAACAATGATAGGCAGTGATCTAATATGCCGAATTTGCATATTAAGGTACCAATTTTCAAAGCAATCAGTCACAGATGACCCAAACCAAACATTCCTGATATTTAACTTATCTTCAATATCAAGCCAAACACTCTTAGTAAAAGAGCAGTCCACCCCAAGATGAAAGTTAGATTCATCCTCCAGTTTGCACAAATGGCATCTGCTAGGTCCTTCAAAACCTCTTCTAACTAAGACATCCCAGGTGAGAGCCTTATCAGAAAAGAGAAACCAACAGAAGAGTTTTGATTTTAAAGGACACTTAAGTTTCCACAATACTTTCCACCACCAGGAAAGATCCCCACCAAACTTATCCTGGATCAAATGAACATAGCCTTCTTTAGGGGAATAATTTCCAGTTTTAGAAAGATTCCAAACAAGTTTATCCTCACAATTAGTAAGTCTGACATGACTAGACTTAAGGATAGCAAGAAAATCATTCCAGAACAAACTATCTTGTGTATCAAAACCAAGAGTATGTGCAGAAAACCAGCCTTGTTCACACAGGATAGTCGTACTAGGGCATCCAATATCTTTTAAAAATAAAATACCAACAGAATGCAATTTTTCTAGCAAGTAAGGAGGTAATAGATGTCGCCATTTGCAACCTACCCAGGGATCAATACCAATCCTCAGATCGACACCATTACCAACCTTCCAGACAACATTATTACCAATAAGATCAAAGGCCCATAAGACTGCTTTCCAACAAATAGAAATCTTCTTTTTCTTCTTAACAGGCTCCCATATCCAATCCAAAATGGAAAGTGGGAAGATGTATTTTTGGACAGCAATCTGAACCCATAGACTTGAGCCTACTACAATATTCTAGACACTCTTGGCTGCAAGAGATTTGGAGAAAACTGATGGAATTTTTAGACCCCATCCTCCCAAGAATTTAGGACATGCCAAAGATTTCCATGAGGTCCAATGAAGACTAGATGAATCCTTATTTCCTGTCCACAAGAATCTGAAACATAACTTCCTAATTTTTTCAATGACCCCCACAGGGATCCAGAAGTGCATCCAGTAGATAGGAATGGCTTCAAGAACTGATTTGACCAATGTGAGCTTACCTCCCTTGGATAACCAGTGAAAGCTCCAGTTCAGGATCCTTTTCTCCACTTTAGAAATAAGCCAGTCCCAATCCTTTAACAAATAACTGCATGGCTTAAGAAGGAAACCAAGATACTTCAAACCTTTCTCAATAGCCAACACAGGAAAGGAGAAAATGTTCTGTAAAGAGATGATCTCAGAAACATCCAGACCAGAATGATAAAGTGCAGATTTCTTTTCATTAATCTACATACCAGAGGCTTTGCAATAAATCAGTAAAATCTCATACAAAGAAGATAATGATTGTTCTGATCCATCAGAGACCATGATGACATCATCCACAAAAAGAACATGAGTTAAATATATATTATTTCCAAAAGATATACCACAATAAATCCCCTCATCTTTTGCACAATAAAGAGCTCTACTCAAGCCTTCAGCTATAATTTGAAAAAGTAAAGGTGCCAAAGGACAACCCTGCCTTAACCCCCTTCCAGCTTTAAAAAAAGTTGAGGCAACTCCATTAATAAGGACAACAAAAGAAATAGAAGTTACATTGCTCATAACCCAGGAGATGAATAAACTAGGGAAACCCATTTTAGACAAAATAACCCTCAAATAGGTCCAGCTAACTCTATCATAGGCTTTTGACAAGTCAATTTTAAGAGCCACAGATTTTAACTGTTTAACATGAATAGTATGTAAACCCTCCTGTATGACTCCCACCGCATCATGTATCTATCTGCCAGGTAGGAATCCAAACTGTTCACATGAAATATAACGACCCAAAACTTTCCTAATACGTAAGGAAATAATTTTCCCAATGATTTTATAGCAGAAATTACATAAAGCAATAGGCCCGAAGTCCTCAAAACAGGAGGGGAGATCGGCCTTGGGGATTAGTACAAGGAAGGTGGAATTAAAGACAGCAGGAATTTTGCCTAGTTTTTTGGAATCCTCAATCACACGAAGTAAACCCAGACCCAAAACATCAAAGATTGCCTGATAAAACTCTACAGGTAGTCCATTCGGGCCAGGACTCTTATCGTTCTTACTCAATGTAAGAATGGACTTGATTTCCTGCAGAGTTATAGGCTTGATAAGTTCCTCATTCTCTTCCACTGAAATGTCTGTAGGAAAGTACCCAACACTTTTGACTACTTCAGGCAGATGTAGATTTCTCCCCTCCTGGAATAAAGTCTCAAAATGTTTGACCCCAGCCTTTGTAATATCCTCAAAACCTTCCACAATAATACCATCATCATCAGCTATTTTCCAAATAGAATTAATAAATTTCCTGTTATCAGCAAACTTATGAAAAAAAGGAGTGTTTTCATCTCCACAAAGAAGCCACAAAGACTGACTCTTCAGACGAGCCTCCTTTTCACGATCAAGTAAAATTTTCCTTTTACTATATTCCAGGTCAACCAAGGAAGTTTTGTCAGCCTCCGATGCAAAACCATGACCCATCTTATGAAAATCAGCCAAAAGAAATTCGATGTCCACAAGATCCTTATCCTCCTGTAATTTCTTTGCGACCGACCAGGAAATAGAAACCTCTTTAATTTTCTTGAGATTTGAGGCAAAATGTGCAGCAGGTGAAATCTCAAGGTTATTAGAATAATCAATCCAAGTAGTGTTTAAAAGAGAAACAAAGTCTTCATCTTCCAGCCAAGTAGCATTGAATTTAAAAGGGCTGCGAGGTCTGGCACCTTTAGTCATGACTTGCATAAAGACAGGATTATGATCCGAATCCCCACCACTTCCAATCCATTGTCTAAGATGCAAATCATAGTCCAGAAAGTCTAAAGACAGAAGGATCCTATCCAATCTCTTATAGATGTTCTCATCCCCAACTCTCCGATTGTTCCAGGTAGGGAGGAGTCTTGTTGGAGCAATATCCACTAAAGATGCAACTTCCATATGCCTGATAAAGAAATCAGATAGATTATCAGCTCTAGCTTTGTCCCCCCAAATCTCAGATAATCCAACATAAAAGTTCAGATCACCCCCTAAAATCAAATTAGAACTTGACAAGCCCTCCATTTTGAACAAATTAATCCAAAATAGTTCCCTGTCAGCATAAGGACCATACAGATTAAGGCAGACAATAGGCAAATTAAGCTCAACAGAATGGAGCATAGCGCAAATCCCCGAGCCAAAAGCCCAAGCATTGATCAAAAGAAAAAAACGCAACCTCCAACCAAGAAGTAATCCCCCATATTTGCCTTTAGCATCCACTGAAAGAAATTTCCAACCATAAACCAAGGATTCCATCTCAGAAACTAATTGCTCACCCCCACCCATAGTTTCTTGTAAATAAACAACATCAACTGAATGTTCCACAATCAGTCTGCGGACCGCTAGTTTTTTGGGCAAACTAGTCAACCCTCTGCAATTAAGGGTCATAGTGATCATAAGCAAACACCCACAAGGGTATGCACGGCTCTAAGTGCCCCAGATACAGTCAAGACATTAGAATTCAACACCTGTTGATCCCCTGCAAGATCAATATAGGGAGTAAAATTTCCTGAAAAAAGCCCCAGCAAAACCCCTATCGGACAGTTTAGCCTTAGCGCAAGATCTTAAGAAGTAGCCTTCAAAAGTTTTAGAACTTTTAACAGGGGACACGAAACCAAGATTCCCCAAAGGATCCCCAAAACTTCTTGAATCACCGAAACCCTTGTCCAGAGATAATAAAATTTTAAGCTATCTCCTAAATAAACATTTGATAATATCTGGGTCAAATAGTTCAAATTCATGTATTAAAAGTAAACGAGGCACAAATTCAAAAAACATAAGTTCAACGGTCAGAAAATTCGAAACGACCGTTGGATGCCGCGCCAATCTCCACTTATATGCGGTCCTCTGCTCCTATGAAGCTTGTAAAATCTTCTGCTCTGCAGATCTTGTAATCGTCTTTTGTTCGCCACATTCGTAGCTCTGTGTGCTCAAAGAACATAATAGAAATGGATGGTTATGAGAAACTGGAGAAGGTGGGAGAAGGAACCTATGGGAAGGTGTACAAGGCTAAGGACAAAAAAACAGGGAAACTGGTTGCCCTTAAAAAGACCAGGCTAGAGAATGATGGGGAGGGAATTCCTCCCACTGCCCTCCGTGAGATTTCTCTGCTACAGATGCTCTCTCAGGATATCTACATTGTAAGGTAATGGGTATATATATTCTCTCTGTTTGCTTTTATAGGGCATTTGTGTATAAATCTGGGTATATATATGCATTTGTGCAGGCTGTTAGATGTGAAGCACACTGAGAACAAGAATGGGAAGCCCCTCTTGTATTTAGTTTTTGAATACATGGACTCTGATCTCAAGAAGTACATCGATGGTTATCGCCGCAGCCACACAAAACTATCTCCCAATACGATCAAGGTAAATTCCTCGACAAATTTTGGATCTGCAACGAACACTGATATTTGAATTTAGGGTATTGTCTGATTCAGGCCATACAGCCCTGTTTATATTGGATAAATTCTGTTGGGAAGAATGCAGTTGTTTGTTAATGCCAATTTGACTGTTTAAGAGTTGAACGCAGGGTTCTAGAAGAACCCTAATTCCTTGGGTGTTTGCATTTCAGTCCTGCTGTGACATTAACATGATTTTCGGTCCTGCAAATTACTTGGTGTTTGCTCCTTTTTTGTCGTGATTTCTGGCTTTTATTGGGGCTGTGATTGTCGTTAGATTGATTGAGATTTTGGATGAAATGCAGAGCTTCATGTACCAGTTATGCCGGGGGGTTTCTTATTGTCACAGCCGTGGTGTGATGCACAGGTTCGCATATCTGCCTGTCCTCTGTATTCTATTTTTTCTGAGATAGTTTTGTATACCCTGTTTTTGTGCTCTGTTTGTTGCCTTCCATTTCTTCTAACAAGAGTAATTTGGCTGTGCAGGGACTTGAAGCCTCATAACCTGCTGGTAGACAAGGAAAGGGGCATTGTAAAAATAGCAGATCTCGGACTGGGTAGGGCTTTTACAGTTCCTGTAAAAAAGTACACTCATGAGGTCAGTGTTTTCACTACGTTTCTCTACATTTGCTTCTGGGTTTTGCATAATATTTGTTTTTCTCCATTCTCTTTTGTATTGTACCAATTTGGGACTGGGACTGGTTTTGGTTTCTTAGTGGAAAGATAACATGGGCCTATTGTCATAGGTTCAGGATTCATATTATAGTTGTAACCCTTACCTTATAGCCCAGGCATGAAAGTTCACCACCAGGACAAACCCTTTCTTTTTAGGAGTTGTCCTTTTAGGACCAACCCTTTGGTTGAAGAGAGTGGCCTTTCAGGACTAGCCCTTTGCAAATAACATAAAATGTTGTAATGCCATAAGTTCTAGATTCTCATTTTTGGAGTTGATGCAGTGCGGTTTATACACGCTTTTGGATTCAAATCGAATGATTTGAGAATTTAGCTTGTATGTATTTGTATATAGCAATGGGGTCCTAGAGATTATTATCATTATCTTTCCAGGGTTTCTCGTTCAAATTTGGGACTGGGGACTGGTTTTGGTTTCTTAGTGGACAGATAACATTGGCCTATTGTCATAGGTTCAGGATTCAAATTATAGTTGTAGCCCTCATATCCCAGGCAAGAAAGCTCACTACCAGGACACACCCTTTCTTTGAGGAGTTGTCCTTTTAGGATCAACCCTTTGGTTGAAGAGGGTGGCCTTTCAGGACTAGCCCTTTGCAAATAACATAAAATGTTGTAATTACTAATACTATAAGTTCTAGATTCTCATTTTTAGAGTTGACGCAGTGGGGTTTATACACGCTTTTGGATTCAAATCGAATGATTTGAGAATTTAGCTTGTATGTATTTGTATATAGCAATGGGGTCCTAGAGATTCTTATCATTATCTTGCCAGGGTTCTCTCTTCGTTGACAAGACTGTTGGGTTTTGCTGCAGATTGTGACCCTTTGGTACAGGGCTCCTGAAGTTCTCTTGGGGGCTACTCACTACTCATTACCTGTTGATATCTGGGCTGTTGGTTGTATATTTGGTAAGATTTTGTAGATAGTTTACTTGGATGTTCCAATTGTTTTACGAGTTGTTGAGTCATATGCCTATTAGGCCATCTGATTTGCAAAAGGTTTTCGAATGTTTCAGCTGAAATGTCCCGAATGCAAGCTCTGTTCACTGGGGATTCTGAAGTACAACAACTCATGAACATTTTCAGGTTAAAATTTCACCCAAAAAGAGATCTTACTTTTATTCATAGGACTTTCTTCCCTGATGTGCAATAGCTTTAGCCTTTTTCCCATCATAATTCACTCTTTGCATACCACAGGTTCCTAGGAACTCCCAATGAACAAGTGTGGCCAGGAGTGACTAAATTGAAGGACTGGCATATCTATCCTGAATGGAAACCTCAAGCTTTAAGAAGTGCTGTTCCAGACTTGGAACCAAGCGGTTTAGACCTGTTGTCTGTAAGAGTCCTTAATCTTTATTATTTATGATATACTTTTTATTTTATTTGTTTCTTTGCTTTTCTTTTGAGTAGTAAACCAAAGCAACTTGATTTCATGTTTTGCAGGAAATGCTGGTTTATGAGCCATCCAAGAGAATTTCAGCTAAGAAGGCACTGCAACATCCTTATTTTGATGACCTGGATAAATCTCAATTCTGAGTCCTTTTAGGGATTTAAGCAATTCAGGATAGTACGTATCACTGTTATTATTAATAAATATTGATTGGTTAACTAGTTAACTGGATAGTATGTAAAGGGCCTATTTTCTGAGGAATAGTCTTTACAAACTTGTTGGACAGTAAATAAGTATTTCTCTGGGTTTGCACAAGCAAACATGCAATGTTGTGTAGACCTCAGGTATTGTATTCCCCACTTGGGAGGATTTGTGGTGAATATAATATCTTATTTTATCTTCCCATTCTCTCTTTTCTTAGGAAGCTTGTTTCCCATTCTGGTAGAAAGAAGTCTTGCAAGACAAGAACAAAAATAAAAAATAAAATATCTTGTTACATACATAATTGATCATTCAATTATCTACCAATTTCTAACATTTTTTTACGAGATGTATGATAGGAATCTTTGTCCATTTCTAACTTTTCTTAGGAAATGTATGATAGAAATCATACAAATAAGACTAAATCTATTCTACCTAATAATCTATACGTGTTCTTCAAACCATAAACACTTGTGAATACTTATGTTCAAGAGGCAGCTTAGGCATTCAAGAAATTTGAGAAAACAGATCATGTGAAATTTGGAATGATACTAGAAAGAAGCAAAAGATTATTGCATCTGATGATAACTAGTACTGATTTCATTGAGTTGTTTGGATGTATGTAAAATAAAATACACATTAATGCTCCTACAGAATCTGCACCCCAAGTTCCAACCCATTCCTTTTCTCATTGCTCTCTTGCTAGGAAATATTCTTGGAAGCATTCTCATTATATGGTCAACTGGGATGTTCTTCAAACCATTTGAATAAATACTTGTGAGAATTTTATGGGTTGTGGAATATCAAGAGACAGTTTAGGTTGAAAGAAGTTTGTAACATTTCCAGGTAGAAATTTCACTTTTTTTTATTTCACGAACAAAAAGCTATACCATTATATTAAAATAGCATATGAGAATTACGGCTGAAATTAATCAGATAGACAGAGAGACCGGGACACATCTCAATGTTCAGCAACACACTAGCACAGTCCAACAAATATAGGACCAATATTGACCACAAAACCAGAATACAGGTATCCAAAGGATCCGAATATGACACCCAGAGAGATAGTCCCAAAATGACAAATGATAGAAACTGATTTCATTGAGTTGTGTAGAAAAGAAGGAACAAAGTGTTTGTCAAATAAAAGGAACAAAGGATGTGGAGAATATCCACTTAAAAACACAATAATACTATATATATATAAAGTCAACAAAGAGGAGAAGATCAAAGTGCAAGCTTTGATGCTTATTTAGAACAATTGCAATTTTATTAATTTTAAAAGTTCACTTTGCATTTTTTTTAGTGTGTAAAACTATAATGTAAATTAAATAAATAAATATATTTTGTAATGAACATCACCATTTTATTTCTGTGTGGGAAAGTCGATTCTTCTCCATGATTGATGATGTATGGTGGACTCAATTCGATATGTTTTTTCTCACTGCAAGACGTAGATTGGGATAGCTGAGTATAGGGTCATTCACTGTATTAGACCATTCATTGTATTGATTTACAAGCTAAAATTCACTGCATTAGACCATTCATTGTATTGATTTACAAACTAATAGCATATACGCATCCACCTTTTGAAATAAATTTGGTTACAGGTTTACAACTGCATTAGACCATTCATTGTATTGATTTACAAACTAAAAAGCATATACGCATCCACCTTTTGAAATAAATTTGGTTACAGGTTTACAACTGCCATTTTAAAAATTATAAATTCCTTTGGCTGTATTGGGTTGCATTTTTAAATTGGTTCCATGGGGGTTCTCTTGGAATTTTTCAAAGTATTTGTCAAATAAAAGGAACAAAGGATAGTGGAGAATATACATCAAAAGAAAACAATAATATTATATAAAGTTAATATAGAGGAGAAGAAATCAAAGTGCAAAATTACTTGAAGCTTAACATTCCCTGTAGTCATAAACATGTAATATCACAACTAACAACCAATTCATATAGGTTAAGACATGAAACATGAAGATGCTAAATTTGCATGATGTGAGCAAAACAAAATGGCTGAGAGTAAACATGTAATATCACAACTAACAACCAATTCACATAGGTTAAGACATGAAACATGAAGATGCTAAATTTGCATGATGTGAGCAAAACAAGATGGCTGAGAGTAAACATGTAATATCACAACTAACAACCAATTCACATAGGTTAAGACATGAAACATGAAGATGCTAAATTTGCATGATGTGAGCAAAACAAGATGGCTGAGAGTATAGCGAATGATGGAGAGAGAAAGGGAAACATATATATGAATAGGCTAATTCGTGATTTGGTGCATAGAGTAAACTAGGTTGTCTCGTATTACAATTTAATAAAAAATCCATTTATCTATTCAATTCTATGATTCTAAAATTCATTACTTTTGGAACTTTTGCTTATTGGTTAAATTTTGTTGTAAAAAATATTGAAAAAATGATAATAGTCTTTGTTAATAGTGGAGAAGATACACCAAAAGAAAACAATAATACTACATGTATCTAGGGACTTGAATAGGGTATTGGGGGGTTTGTTTAAACTTGGTGTAAACATGACTATGTGCGAAGTTAGAATTGGTGTTTGGATAAGTATGACCTACGTTTGAAGGTGGTGCGAATCCAATTATGTTTGGAGTTAAGAATGGTGTTTGAAAAAGTATGATTTGTGAGTGAATGTGGTATGAAGTCACTTTGAATGATTGTGTATTAAGTTGACCTATTGGTTAAATTTTGTTGTAAAAAATATTGAAAAAATGATAAGAGACTTTGTTAATAGTGGAGAAGATATACCAAAAGAAAACAATAATACTACATGTATCTAGGGACTTGATTAGGTATTGGGGGGGGTTGTTTAAACTTGGTGTAAACATGACTATGTGTGAAGTTAGAATTGATGTTTGGATAAGTATGACCTATGTTTGAAGGTGGTGCGAATCCAATTATGTTTGGAGTTAAGAATGGTGTTTGAAAAAGTATGATTTGTGAGTGAATGTGGTATGAAGTCACTTTGAATGATTGTGTATTAAGTTTACCTATGTTTAAGAGGTTGTTCCCCGTCTTAAAAATATTTGTTTTCACTAAGATTTCTTATGTTTGAATTGGTACTCTATGTTTAAAGTTGGTCTAAACATGACTATGTGTGAAGTTAGATTGGTGTTTCAACAAATATGACCTATGTTTGAAGGTGGTGCAAATCCAATTATGACCTATGTTTGAAGGTGGTGCAAATCCAATTATGTTTGGAGTTAAGAATGGTGTTTGGAAAAGTATGATTTGTGAGTGAACGTAGTATGTCACTTTGAATGACTATGTATTAAGTTGACCTATGTTTAAGAGGTTGTTCCCCATCTTAACAATATTTGTTTTCACTAAGATTTCATATTTCACCCTACCAAGGTTTCTAGGGGCTAAAAGAATTGTTCCATGTCACCATACTAAGGGTAAAAATAAAAAGGGGTGTTAAATTTAATGGAAAAAATGGATACCTAGGATATCTAGTGAATAGTTTTTTTTTTTGACGCTACCGTCTCGAAAAAAGCTTTGGGAAAGACATAGTAGATTTAAGGCGAAAGGCACAATTGGGGTTTATCGAAGGTGGGAAGCTCGATGGAAGCATGACAAAAGGTAGTGGGGGAGGCAGAGGGGCATCCCTGGTTGTAGAATTGACAGGACTGCAAATTAGGGACATCCCGATCGATCTAGATTTGAACCAAGCAGAAAAACTGATGGTTCAGAAGCCAAGGAAGTGCATGCTTAAAGCGACCCTAATTCCGACCATGCAAGGAAAATATCTAGTTCATGCAGGACCATGCGTTGATTGGGAAGTTTGTGGGAAATCAGCCATCGAAAAAGCCCTAGTTTGGTGGATCAACTCATCTTGGAAACCTAGGGGGCATTATGACCTTCAGCTTGGGTCCAAGGGTTTCTTTACCATTTCTTTCATCAATCTAGAAGATAGGAACAGATTCTTGGATGGGGGGCCGTATTTCTTTTATTCCATAGGCCTTTTCCTAAGGCCTTGGAAGGAGAAGTTTTGCCCGGATAAGGAAGATATGAAAGCGACACTTGTTTGGATTCAATTGTACTCCCTGCCAAGAGAATACTGAGATCCCTGCCAAGAGAACACTGAGATCCTGAAATTCTGGTGGACCTAGGGAACTCCTTAGGAAAATTCATCAAAATATCGGAGCAAACCCGAACCCAATGATATACGACATACACACGGATTTGTGTTTACATGGATCTGACCATAGATCCGCTAGAAGCAATCCGAATGACATGGGAGGATGAGGACTTGGTGCAAACCCTGGATTATGAGCAGATCCCATTTCGATGCCAAAGATGTCATGAGGTACGGTCATTTATTTAGGGATTGCCCTTTGAATAATCCAAAGACTACCTTGGGGAAGGAAGAGGAAAAGAAGGACCACGACTTTACAAGGGTTCCATTAAGGAAGAGGGGAGGACGAAACTAGGAGAACCATGAGGTGAAAAAGAAGACAATGATTTCAAACAAATTCAAGATATTCGAAAACCCCTTGGAGGAAACCTTGGACAAACAGTCTGAGGGAAAACAAAGAAACTAGATATCCTGGAAGACAGCCAGAACAACCACCCAAATCGAAGAAGAGATTATTGAAGGGAAGCAACAAGAAGAGGATCGAGAAACAGGAGAGGAAGCAGAGGATATGCACATTAGAGATTTGAACCTGGATGGGGTTGAGGAATCTTGTGCGGATGTAGGGAAAGGCTATGTACCGCAGGAACAAGTGATCCTATTAAAAGAATCCATCCTCAGAGTCCGGGCATCAAATCAACTTGGGATAAGCTCAGGTTCTCATAAGGAGATGAAAAGGAATTTTGAGGAACCCATCAAGAAGACTAGAAGGAAATCGAACAAACAGAGAGTCACAGAAGCAGGTAGGTGGTTGGTAGAGTCGGGACAATACCCTACCATCAAGTTAGCCCTAGGTTTGTAAGTTTCCCAATGAATATTTTATCATGGAACATTAGGGGCTTAAACAATCCACGTAAAGTAAAGATTTTAAGCAAAAAGATCAAGAGAAGAAACCCGACTATAGTTTTCTTACAAGAAACTAAGTGTCCAATAGATCAGATCTAGGAACTGAGTAAGAAAATATGGAAGGGAAGTGAAAGGATTGCCATTGATGCAAGAGGATACGCAGGAGGCCTCGAGATCTTATGGGACCCCACTGGGGTTAGCTTAGGGGGATTCCATGGAAATAGATGTCTCCTATCTGCTGAATTTAAGGTGGTAGGGTTTTCAGTTGAAGGAGTCAGTACGAATGCATACGGACCTCACAATGTTGGTGACAAAAGGGAATTCATCATGTCTCTTCGGAAAGCCCAAGAACGAATGCCAAATTTTCACTGGGTAGTAGGGGGTGATTTCAACCTCATCACCTTGTTAGAGGAGAAAAAAGGGGGTCGGTGCAGGTTGGAGGAAGAATGTGAAACTTTTTGAGATACTATTGAGGAACTAGGATTGGTGGATATCATTCTTAGAGAGGGTTGGTTCACATGGAACAACAAAAGGATGGGGGAAAGGCACATTGCTTCTAGAATCGATAGATTTAGGTTTCTGAATCTATTGTTGATCTTGGCAGTGAAATCACTTAGCTACACTCCCAGGAGATGGATCAAATCATTGGCCAATAGAATTAAAGTGGAGTGGGTTGGGATCCTAGTTCAAAAAACCCCTCAGGTTTGAATAGTCCTGGCTAGAGCATCCATATTTCGATGAAAGATTATGCCCTAGTGGGAAGAGCTGAGGGAAGATGAGGGACAAAGCATGTATAAGTTCCAACAGAAGCTGAAAGGGCTGAAAACAAGGATAAAAAATGGAATAAAGAAGAATTTGGAAATATCTTCGTTCATAAAAAGATCATAGAATATCACCTCCAGAAGTTCCAAAATATTGGGTTAAATGAAGGATATACTAGTGATTTGCAAATGGAAGAACTTAGACTTTGTACGAAACTAGAGAAGAGGGAAAGGCAGGAGGAAATTCTATGGCGACAAAAGTCTAGAAACTGGTGGTTAAAAGGAGGAGAGAGAAACACAATTATTCCAATGTTCGTTCATCCAAAATAGGATGCAAAGTCAAATATTCTCCATGAAGAACACTAGAGGAGAATGGGAAGAAACTAGGGAGGAATTACAGACCTCCTTGAACCACTATTTTTTTGATATAATGTCTGAGCCAAGGTAGGACATGAGAGAAGACAGATTGAATTACTTGGTTCATCCCGTCTTTGATCACTCATGGTAAAAATGATCTCTTGATGAAACCTATAACGCTCCTGGAGGTGGAGGAGGTTGTTTTTCAGATGAAGGAAGGAATTGCCTTGGACCTAGATGGGTTCACGATGAATTTTTTCCACCAATTATGGGACCTAATTAAAATGGAAGTATGGAGGATAGTTGAAGACTCTAGGGTCTCCAAAAGAACGCTGCTAGCTTTTAATGCAACATTTATCACTCTCATCCCAAATTGTGAAGGTGCTGATTGTCCGGACAACTTCAGGCCCATAAGCCTATGCAATGTCATCTAGAAGATCATAACCAAGGTAATCGCGAACAGACTGAAACCCCTCCTCCCGGAACTAATCTCTCCTAAACAACCAGGGTTTGTGGAGGGTCGACAAATAACAAATGGTATCATTTTGGTCCACATAATGCTCCATTCTATAAAAACTCAAAAACTTCTGGGCATGATGGTGAAGCTGGACATAGCCAAAGCATATGAAAAGCTTAATTGGCAATTCGTTAGAGGTATGCTAGAAGCTTTTGGGTTTAGAAGGGATTGGATCGATTGGATAATGAGTTTACTGGCCTCAACTTTCATTTCCATTCTAGTGAATGGGGTCCCCTATGACACTTTCAAACCAATGAGGGGGATTCGATAGGGGGGTAATTTATCCCCTTTCCTTTTCATTCTCATTACGAAAGGTTTAGGTAGATCAATAACGGCCTCACGGGACAATGATAATATCAGAGGGATCAGAATTCACCCGTTGGCAACCAAACAATCTCACCAATAGTTTGTGGATGATACGATGCTAATGGGCCACCCTTCAGTTCAAGAAGCTAGGAAGTTTAAAAAGTGTCTAACAGACTTTGGCAAAGCCTCGGGGCTAGAGACTAATTTTTAGAAATCTCATGTGTTTTTCTTCAATACGCCCAGCGTTACCAGAAAAAATATATGTCGGATCCTGGGATTTCAGGAGAGCTCCCTTCCATTCAAATATCTAAGAACCCCTTTAGTGAATTCTCTTGTGAAAAAAGCCTCCTGGATGAAACTCCTCGAAAATATGAAAAAATGTCTGAGGAGTTGGACCTCGAGGCCTCTCAATCTGGCCAATAGATTGGTGTTGATAAAATATGTGCTACAACCAATGCTGACTTATCTCCTATCCACTTTGGAGGCCCCAAAAGTGAGCTTGCAAGAGATTAGGGCTATGCAAAGGGATTTCCTCTAGAGTGGAAATAATGGAAAATGGAAGTCGGCTCTGGTGAATTGGGAAGCGGTTTGTACCCCCAAATACCACAGAGGTTTAGGACTCAAATACCTTAGAAAGGAAAGTGTGGTTAGTGGTGCCAAGCTATGGTGGCGATGGGTGACCCACGACAAGGAACCATGGGTTGAGGTATTCCATACCAAATATGCGGAGGGAAGGGATAAAACAGAGCTCATTCATTTCTCAGCAGATACCCCGGGTTCCCATATTTGGTGAACTGCATGGATGGGGAGGAGTTTGGTACAAGACCATAGCTTTTGGGAAGTCAAGAAGGGCGAGACAGCCTGGGTTTGGGAATACTCATGGTAGCAATTACCCCCACTCGGGCACTGTAGGGACTTGCATCGGACTATGGAAGCATGTATTGCCCAGGGAATTGTCAGGGTAAGAGACATATGGAAAAATCAGATAGAGGATCAGGACTTCCGCCATGTGAGTTGATCATGAATGGTGGGAACGCTTTGGCCCAGAGGTGGAGGTGGAAAGACTGGAGGAAACCTTGGAAAACAAATGGATAAGAAATCATCCAAGAAGCAATAAGCTTCGATGGGGATATAACCAAAAAATGATCCTTTACTATGAAGGAAGCATATGACATTTTGGTTGAGCATGATATCCAACCTACAGATAAAAAATTGTGAAATTTGTGGAAAAAGAAATTGTGGCCCAAGATCACTGTTTTATGTTGGCTTGTTATGAAAAACATAATATTAAAAGGCAAAAATATCAAGAAAAGAGGAAATGTGGGTCCTTACGAGTGTTTCCTGTGTGAGTTAGAAGAGGAGGCCACCAACCACCTCCTGGATGCCTATAAATTCGCTTCTGCCATCTGAGACCTCGAGGCATAATTCTTCCTGATATCTAATCAGGTAAGACAACATCTATACAGGAAAACTATCGAGTGGACCAACAATCCATTTCAAAACCCCATTCTGAACCGATTGTGGGAAATTCCCCCCCACTTTGTGCTCTGGGAAGTATGGAGGGAGAGGAATTCAAGGACCTTCCAGGGAAAAATCGGGTCTGTTAGCAAAATCTTGAACAAATCATGGCCAGAATGAGAGAAACCATAAGGGTAGGAACCTAGGAAAATGAGGACTAAGAAGCCAACGCGGAGGAAGCACACATTCTGCAGAAATGGGGTCTTTCACAACCCACACAACTAGACATCTCCAGGGAAAGACCATCCAGAATGATAATCAGTGCAGGGAAATGGTAACCTCCTCCCGAGGGTGTGTTCAAGATTAACTTTGATGGAGCATCGAAGGGTAACCCAATCTTGGCTTGTTATGGGTACATTGTGTGGGATAACATAGGAAACTTGAGGGGATTCAACTTTGGCTTCATTGGATGGGAGACCAACAATGCGGTCGAGATAGAAGGTCTCCTGCAAGGTATTGAAATGCTTAAAGAAAATCGTTGGACGCCAATAATCATTGAAGGGTACTCCCAGGTAGTTATTCGAAGGGAAACCAAGCTCCAAAATGGTACTCATAGCACCAAGGTGGTGTGTTCGTGGCATCTTGAAGGAAGGGTGGAGAATCTCAAGGGGTCTTGGCTAAGGGGTTGGCTTCCACCTTTTACCATGTTCAGCGATAGGGGAATAAGGTGGCAGATTAGTTGGAAAAAATGGGTACGGAAACACGTTGAGCTATCAAATCTAAAGAATGGAGTGAGGTGATTGATGAGACAGGGCGATCCAACTGTGTGAACCTTGCAACCCAAGACATGTAGCATAAACACGACACAAGCTGGGATGGCCACCAGGAAGATCAAGATATCTAATTTGGTAATGTAAATTATTAGATGGATAGGAGGGAGGCCCATGTACTGAAAGGCATGCAAGATTTAATTATGCTTCAATCTAACACCAGAATTCCATCTTTTCGAGAGATTAGAAGCACGATTGATAGGGAAGGAAAATTCGGGTCCCTATGTGAAATTTATTTGGCCTGGACTACAGGCTGTACCTGCAACATCATGGTTTGCAGGGTTGTTATGATGTTTCTAATAAGGGACTTTCTATTTAGAGAGGCGCTAGGTGACGTGAGTTACTACACAAGGCATTTGTATCATGATGTTTCCATAACAAGAGTCTACAAAAAGTGGAGAATGCGTCCTCTTTTTAAGGCTATGTGTAGAGGGGGTGACGAATTAATGGAAGGTCGTAAAGGGAAGGAGAAGCACTATTCTAACCAAGAGGAGGATTCTGGAAGGCTCTCATGAGCCCAATGTAAGGATCTATGGGAGGCCAAGATGTATGAACTTTATTTTCCCAATGAAATTCAGCAGAGAGTCAATGACATGGAGAAACGATTGTGGGATGAGTTTGACAGAGAGATTCTCTAAGAAGAATACCAGAAGGTGTAAGAGTGAATCCTCGACCCGAGACATACTGTTGGTAGGGTTAGTATGCATGAGAATATTGTGGCCCTATTCTGGGTCATGAAAAATCTTGTTGGTCGAGTTGCGTGGGAGAAGGAAGCGATGGATGAAGCGGCCAAGCGTATGGACCAATGGTGAGCGACAATGACCTCGGATATCAACCACCTGAACTTAAAGGTGGAAATTATAATGAAGAGTCTTGGGGTGATGGTTCCTCCACCTCTGCCTCCTGTTCCTATCCTAAAATTGGTGAATGTGATCTCTCGCTAAGGTGGTATTCCAGACCTTCCATATATCTTGCTCTGAGTGGTCAAGTGCGATGGCTCCTAGGTATGCTGGGGAACGACATTGGAATGCATGTTTTTTTAGATTGGATGTAAGTTTGTTTTTAGTAGTTTATATGAACCTTCTTACCACATTCAAGAAGGCTATAGTTCAAACTGTTAGAAAGTGAGGTTGTTGCTTTCAGAGACTTTCTATATCTTAGTCCTCTGGGGATTTCTATTGTAAGGGAGGGTCAGTTGAATTATTTTTGTCAACTTTCTTTGGGAAGGGCTAGGTAGTGGTCGTTGTTATGGTATAGATTGAAGGATTTGGGCTGTAATTTTCTTTTATGATGTTAATATAATGGAAGACTTATTACTTACAAAAAAAAGAAAATAGTTGTTTTTTAAATTGGAAAGGTGTATGGGGAGGGGGGTTCAACAAAATGTTTTTTGAAGACATTCCTTAATATTTAGAGAAGTTAGGGTTATTCTTTAATATGGTATTGGGGGGTTTGAATAGTACTCTATGTTTAAAGTTGGTGTAAACATGACTATGTGTGAAGTTAGAATGGTGTTTGAATAAGTATGACCTATGTTTGAAGGTGGTGCGAATCCAATTATATTTGGAGTTAAGAATGGTGTTTGAAAAAGTATGATTTGTGAGTGAATGTGGTATGAAGCCACTCTGAATGATTGTGTATTAAGTTGACCTGTGTTTAAGAGGTTGTTCCTCATCTTAAAAGTATTTGTTTTCACGAAGATTTCATATGTTTGAATTGGTACTCTATGTTTAAAGTTGGTGTAAACATGACTATGTGTGAAGTTAGACTGGTGTTTGAATAGGTATGACCTACATTTGAAGGTGGTGAGAATCCAATTATGTTTGGAGTAAAAAATGGTGTTTGAAAAAGTATGATTTGTGAGTGAATGTGGTATGAAGTCACTTTGAATGATTGTGCATTTTTTGAGATTAAAGCACCATGAGTCATTCTCCAGTATTGTGAGTAATATCAAGATAATAGACTTGTGAGTAATATCAAGGCCTACAAATATCCTCATATGATTGAGGTGGTGATGTTGTAAAGCTTGCGAGTAATATCAAGCTGAGTATTGTGAGTAATATCAAGGCAATAGACTTGTGAGTAATATCAAGTCAGTAAACTTGTGTGTATCAAGTAAATCTCATGAGTAATATCAAGGCAATATACTTGTGACTAATATCAAGTTCTACAAATATCCTCATGTTGCGAGGTGGTGTACTTTACTATGTAAAGTAGATATACTATGTGATGTATGGATAGTCATGGTCAACATGTGCTACAAGTCTCCTTTAGGGATTATCTATACCCCTAGAGTGATTTACTTTAGCATGTGACTATATGACACAGGGTAATACATATGATCATAGGTTCAGGAAAAATATTATGAGTATGATATTATATAGATGATTAATTAATAAAAACACATATGGACCATGCATCGATAACTAATATAAGCACATAGATGGAGAGAGAATTCGATTTTCCCACGTTTCCACCAAGTGAGCTCGAATTGATAAGATATCAGTTGAGTATTAGTTATGGTAAACAAATTTCAGTTAATTAAGGAATCAACTCCTTAATTTATGCAAGTGGTCGTTGGAAATAAATACTGATGGAGAAGCACTAGTTACATTCAGTTACATTCAGTTTTGTCCAGTTACATTCAGTTTTGTTCAGTTACATTTAGTTGCATGCAACTCCATTCAGTCTAGTTCAGTTACACTCACTTGTATGCAGTTACACTCAGTTCCATTTAGTTGCATACAGTTCCATTCATTTTAGCTCAGTACACTCACTTAGAGTTAGTTAATTAATGGAAGACACATATCTTCTTGTGGGAGATAATTATGGAGTTCCAACCAGGCACCAAGTCAGTAAGGGCACATATCTTCTAGTGGGAGATAATTATGGAGTTCCATCTTGGCACCATATCAAGGCAGGGGGGGGGGCATGATTGAATATGGATTAGTGTTCTAAGTGTTAACAAGTTTCTAATGCATGCAACCATTCTATTTTTGTTGTAAAACATAATTTGACTTGTTACTAAAGTGTTATGCACTTGGAAAGTTAGATACAGTGCTCCATTTGAACTCTACACTTTGGTGCTCTCAGAGAAGGTAATATGTTATTGTGTTGTAATCATTATCTGCTACTTATCAATGATACTCTAAGATTGTTTGCTATTTTTTTCATACTCCGAATCAATAGAGGGTTTTCCTAGGGTATATCCTGTGTTTTATGGTTTGATTTATGTCTTTGGATTATTGATGAGATTTATATGCAGTGTTATTGTGGATTAAAGTTTTAACATGCAGTTATCTTCATATTTTTCTCAATCACTAACATGGTATCAGAGCAAGGGTGTGCAAGAGCTTAGGTTTTTGCAAACACTCTAAGCCTCCATAGATCTTGAAGCATTGAGCAAGAGCTTGAAGCAATGACTTCTATATCCATGCAAATGAAATATAGACTCGAAGGAACATACAACTTCAATACATGGAAGGCGATGGTGTTCAATATTCTTTAAAAGCATGATCTTGATTCTTTTGTGACATCTCTAATCGAAGAGCCCACTACAAATGTAGGAAGAACAAATTACAAGAAGAATCAAGCAAAGGAAAAGAGGATAATATATGACTCTATGAAGGACAACCTCATGTCGGTGATCACACCATTGAAGATGACAAAGGTGTGTTTCGACACACTCATGAATCTTTATGAGAAGAAGGCCCCTACAGAAAAGAGGTATTTGAAGAACAAGTTGCACAACATGAAGATGGAGAAGGATGAGACAGTGGAATTATTCTTCAAAAATATTTTACAAGTGAAGGATCAACTAGAAAGCATCGGTGTGGAGACATATGAGGATGATCTTCTTCAAACCACTATTGATGGGATCCCTGCCTCGTGGGAGAACTTTCTTGCTGTTGTAAATGGAAGAGAAGAGTACCCAAACTTAAAAAGAATTTGGCATGATTGCATTTAAGAAAAATGGCACATCCAGATCGAAGCGGTAGTACTTATGATCATAGGTTCGGAAACAATATTACGAGTATGATATGATATAGATGATTAATTAATAAAAACACATATGAACCATGCAGAGATAATTAATATAAGAATATAGATGGAGAGAGAAGTCGAATTTCTCATGTTTCTACGAAGTGAACTCGAATTGATAAGATATCAGTTGAGTATTAGTTATGTTAAACAAAGTTTAGTTAATTAAGGAATCAACTCCTTAATTTATGCAAGTGGTTGTTAGAAATAAACACTGATAGCAAAGCACTAGTTTCATTTAGTTACATTCATTTCTGTTCAGTTACATTCAATTCTGTTAAGTTATATTCAGTTGCATGTAGTTCCATTCAGTTCAGTTGAATTACACTCAGTTGTATGCAATTACACTAAGTTCCATTTAGTTGCATGGAGTTCCATTAGTTTAGCTCAATACACCCAGTTAAAAACTTAGTTAGAGTTAGTTAATTAATGGAAGATGCATATTTTCTTGTGGGAGATAATTATGGAGTGCCAACCTGGCACCAAGTCAGTAAGGGCACATATATTCTAGTGGGAGATGATTATGAAGTGCCATCTTGGCACCAGATCAATGGGGGAGCACATGATTGAATATGGATCAATGTTCTAAGTGTTAACAAGTTACTAATGCATGCAACTATTCTATTTTTGTTGTAAAACATAATTTGACTTGTTATTAAAGTGCTACTCACTTGGAAATTTAGATACCGTGTTCCATTTGATATCTACTATTTGGTGCTCTCGGAGAAGGTAATCTGCCATTGTGTTGTAATCATTCTCTGCTACTTATCAATCATACTCTAAGATTGTTTTTTTGGTTTTTCATTCTCCAATTCAGTAGAGGGTTTTCCCAGGGTATATCATGTGTTCTATGGTTTGATTTATGTCTTTGGATTATTGATGAGATTTATATGCACTATTATTGTGGATTAAAGTTTTAAAGTTCAAATATATTCATATTTTTCTCAATCACTAACATGGTATCAAATCAAGGGCATGCAAGAGCTTAGTTTTGTGCAAACACTCTAAGCTTCTGTAGATCTTGAAGAAATGGCTTCTATATCCATCCGAATAGAAGATAGACTTGAAGGAACATCCAACTTTAATACATGGAAGGCAAGGGTGTTCAATATTCTTGAAGAGCATGATCTTGATTCTTTTATGACATCCATGATCGTAGAGCCCACTACAAATGCAGGAAGAAAGAATTACAAGAAGAATAAAGAAAAGGAAAAGTGGATCATACATGAATCCATGAAGGACAACCTCATGTCGGTGATCACACCATT
The DNA here is from genome assembly GCA_001517045.1 of Pseudotsuga menziesii. Classification (NCBI taxonomy): domain Eukaryota; kingdom Viridiplantae; phylum Streptophyta; class Pinopsida; order Pinales; family Pinaceae; genus Pseudotsuga; species Pseudotsuga menziesii. Next base: position 60,569 of record LPNX010842018.1, read on the forward strand.
GAAGACGACAAAAGAGTGTTTCAATGCACTCATGAATCTCTATGAGAATAAGGCCCCTACTCAAAAGAGAGCTTTGAAGAACAAGTTGGGCAACATGAATATGGAGAAGGATGAGACCGTGGAATCATTCTTCACAAATATTTCACAAGTGAAGGATCAAATAGAAAGCATCAGTGTGGAGACAGATGAGGATTATATTCCTCAAACCGTCATCGATGGGATCCCTGCCTCAAGGGAGAAATTTCTTGCTGCGGTAAATGGAAGAGAAGATTATCCCAACTTTGGAATACTTTGGCATGATTTCATTCAAGAAGAAGGGTGCATCCAGAACAAAGCAATGCACACTAAAGAAGGGAATCTAGTTCTCATGGATAGAACTAAGAAAGGAAGGAAGCCTTTCGCTCCCAATAAATTCTTTCATACAAAGAAGAAAGAGATTACAAATAACCTTGAAAAACCAAAGTTTAAATGCTTCTATTATGGAAAGAAAAGGTCACATTGAAAGAGAGTGCAATACAAAGAATAAGGATGAAGGAAAGGTTCATTCCTCCACTACCGTAGAATAAACTCCACAAAATATTGCATCTGAAGAGAAAGAGGCTAGAAGAGAGTATTATCTTGTCTCTGCCTTGTTCGGATCTATCATCACAGGAGAATATACATGGGTTATCGACAGTGGTGCTTCTAATCACATGTTAGGGTACAAGGGTGCACTCTCCAACCTAAAGAAGAAACAATTTTCATGCATGGTGGAATTGGGAGACAATTCTACATATTCAATCCAAGGAGTTGGATCCACATCCTTCCAGTTAAATTCAAGAGACACTACATATGGATGAAATTCTGTATGATCCTGGATTGAAGAAAAACCTATTCTCTATTTCTATCCTTGAAGATAAAGGATTTCATGTGATCTTCATGGAGAATTAAGCATACTTATAGCCAAAGAACCAAAACCTTGACACTACTATTGTTTTTGGAGTTCGAGAAGGAGGACTTCAAAAGGTCCCAGGAAATTTTATTTCAACCATGATACATCATACTATCAGCCCATGCAAGCTTTGTCATAGGATACTCAGACATCTCCACTTGAGAGCACTTCCTGGTTTTTAGCGAATGGTGAAAGGTATGCCTATTTTTGATTTTGTCCATGATTCTCTTTGTCGAGGCTGTGCTTTAGGAAAGAATGTTAAAAATAAATTTCCTAGAAGCCACAGTAGATCTAAAGGAATCCTTGACTTAGTACATTCATATGTGTGTGGAGCCATGTCTACCCCTTCCCTCAGTGGGTACCTTTACTATGTTTTATTTATTGATGCTTTCTCCCGTAAGGCCTAGATTTACTTCATGAAATCCAAAAGTGAAACCTTCTATAAATTCAAAGAGTTTAAAGACTTAGTAGAAAACCAAACAAGTAGGCATATCCATGCCCTAAGGTCTGATAATGGAGGAGAGTTTGAATCAAATGTCTTTAATGAGTTTTGTAGTGATGCAGGGATATGTAGACAATTAACAGTTCCTTCCAACCCACAACAGAATGGGGTTGCAAAGAGAACGAATAGAAATATTTGTGAGACTGCAAAATCCATGTTACATGATCGGGATATTTATTCTTATTTGTGGTAAGAAGCTACTAGTACAATAATGTACATTCAGAACATAAGTTCACATGCAGTTCTTGATGAGAAAACACCTGAAGAGGTGTTCACTGATGAAAAAAATAGACATATCACATCTTCAAATTTTTCGATTTCCTGTATATTTCCACATTCCAAAAGAAAAGAGAAACAAGATGGAACCTTCTTGAAAGAAGGTAACTTTTGTTGGCTACTGTGAGACCTCCAAGGCATTCATAATTTATGTACCTATTGAGAGACATGTTGAGGTAAGTCAGGACGTGAATTTCCATGAGGAGGCAAAATTCAAGCGGTCAAAAGAGCTTGAATATAATCCAGAGATAGAGGGGACTGATATTCCTACTTCAAAGGATCATGAGAATGATTCTTCCCCTTCTGATATTCAGAGGGAGAATCCAACAGAGCATACAAAGTTACCTGTCATTAATGAACTAGTTGAACTGGATGATGAATCTCCTGCAAACAGGAGGTTAGCAACGTGTTGTGATATATTGAGAAATGCTGAGAAGCATGGAGCACCAATAAGCAGTTCCAGAAAGCACATGCATCCTGATAGATATTCATGATATGTTGCATTGTTGAGAAAGATTAGTGACTTCGAGCCTTCATCATATGAAGAGGTTGTAGAGCAACAAGTATGGAAATATGCTATGATAGAGGAGTATGATTCTATTTTGAAGAATGACGTTTGGGATATTGTTCCTAGACTTGAGAGGAAGCCAGTTGTTTCTTCCAGATGGATTTAAAAGATAAATCATATTGCAGATGGTAGTGTGGACAAGTTCAAATCTAGATTTGTTACCTGAGGCTTCTCTTTGAAAGAGGGCATTGATTATGAGGATACTTTTTCTCCAATGTCTAGGTATATTACTATCATATCTATTATTTCACTTGCATCAGTATTAGGTTGGAAGCTTCACTAGATGGATGTGAAGACTTCCTTCCTCAATGATGAGGTTGAGGAAGAAGTTTACATTGATCAATGTGATGGTTTTGTGATACATGGGAAGGAGTACCATGTCTGCAAGTTGAAGAAAGTCATGTATGGGTTAAAACAAGCTTCTCGAACTTGGTATGCTAGAATACCTAGTTACCTTCAGAAACTAGGTTTCTTGAAAAGTGGTGCATATTCCAACTTGTACTTCAAAGTAGTGGAGAATGAACCTTTGATACTGGTTCTATATGTTGATGATATTTTCCTCACCAGATATGAAAAAATGATTATCGAGTGTAAGAGGGAGATTACATCAAACTTTGATATCAAATCTTAGGTTTTATGCACTAGTTCCTAAGTCTTGATATTTGGCAGGGGAATGATGAGATATTTAAATCTCAAGGGAAGTACACAATGGAAATATTGCATAGATTTGACAGATTGTAAATCCATAAACAATTTTATGGATTCAAATTTGAGGAAACTCCATGAGACTGAGACTGGATCGGATCCAGTGGACCCCCACATTGTACAGACAGTTGATAGGATAGTTGATGTACTTTATACATTCAAGGCCATACATTTGCTATGCAGTTAGCATCTTTAGTTAGTTCATGACTGATCATAGACACATACACTAGGTTTCAAGTAAGAACATATTAAGTTACCTCTACAGTATAGTTGATTATGGACTCAGGTATGCCTCCAATGGATGAGTATTATTGCTTGGATATACTGATTATGATTACGTGGCAGCATTATTTATTGGAAGAGCACTTCTGGATATTGTTTAAGCTTGGGTTCTGCTATGATTTCTTGGTCTAGCAGAAAGTAGGGCTCATCTGCCTAGAGTACAACATAGGATGAGTACATTGGTGCTAGTACTACTTGTAGAGAAGCAATGTGGCTGAGAAAGCTACTTGGAGGATTGCGCCGTGTAAATATAGAGCCTATAGTGATCAGGTGTGACAAACAGAGTTGTATAAAGCTTTCCAAGAATCCAGTGTTTCATGAAAATTCGAAACACATAGAAATGAAGTATCACTTCGTTCGAGACATGGTCCTGAAATGTATGGTAAACCTTCAGTATATAGCTACTAAGGAGCAGATTGTAGATGTGATGACAAATCCTTTATCAGTTGAAGATGTCGGAGAAACCACAGTAGCAGGTTGACTGGTTGAATTAGGTTTTAGTTACAATTTGGTTAAAATGTTGAGATATATCTATTAGGAAAGTGATTTAGCCACCTATGGGTGTTTATCATATTAGGTAAGTCTGCTTTATGGACTAGCACGAGTTGTCTTCCACCAACTCAATTTTTCCTTTATAAGGATGTGTTAATATTGTAATAATCATCAATTCATTTGATAAATAATACTTGGAAAGATATTGGATCACTTCTCTCGTGTTCAGTCTCTTTATTCTTCTCTCTATTTTCTTTGTGCATACTTCTGAGAATTATATTTGTAGCAAGATCTACTTGTGTTATTTCTTTGCATCAAGGCTCTATTTCTACATGTTATCAGAGTTGCAATTTCTACATGGTATCGGACCACAAGGTTGTTCAAGTTCAATAGAGTTGAGCAGCTATCTGTTCTATCTATCAGAGTGCATCCAGTCTCATATCCCTCTCTAAATAAGAGCTTGTTATTAATCTTACAATATTTTCTCTTAGTTTTATTTGTGCAGGTTGCAGAGAATTTCTTCTTGAGCACATCAACATCTTAGTATGGATTCTTCTTCATATATGATCCCGACTCCCTTAAACTATCATGAATGTACATCCAAAATTGACATTCTATTATGCAATAAGGGATTCAATAGAGTTTCTACTCCTATCCCTCTCTAAAGAAGAGCTTGTTATTAAGCTTACAATATTTTCTCTTATTTTTATTTGTGCTGGTTGCAGAGAGTTTCTTCTTGAGCACATCAAAATCTCAGTATGGATTCTTCTTCATATATGATCCTAACTCCCTTAAAATATCATGAATGAAAATCCAAAATTGACATTCTATTATGCAGTAAAGGACTCTATAGAGTTTCTATGGCTTTAGAAAATGAACCAAATTCTGTTGTTGAGAAATCTAAGTGACATAATAGGTTGGATGAAGCCTATGGATTGATTTTCCTATGTATTTCCCCCTATATACTCTTTCATCTAGATGGTTTGACCACTCCAAACCAAGTATGTACCAAACTTGAGTATCTCTTTGGATTTCAAGATGAGTTAAGAGCGCATCAGTTGGAGAATGAGTTATTCTCATTGAGTCCAAGCAGTTTTGATTCTATTAAGGGTTTCTTCACCAAATTCAAGTCACTTGTTCTATTTCTAAATAAATGTGGGATTTATAAGAAGGAAGATCAATTGATTCTTTCCATTCTTTCGAAATTGAGTCCCGAATACTTAGTTTTTGTGTCTACTTTTCATGCTACTAGGCTTGCTATTTCTAATTGGAAAATTCCTTCTTTGAGTACAATCTTTGATTCAATGACAAAGGAGAAAGATAAATTGATCTAGATGGGTGATATTAGATATTCCAAGGGAAATTATAATGCTTCACAGTTCAAGGAAGAAATAATACCAAATCCAAAGAGAAGCAAATTGTGAAAGAGAAAAAGCCAAGGTCAAATAATGAAGATGAAAGTTCGAAGCCTACTAATGAAGGTTCAATGAAGAAAGTCAAGAAGACAGTAAGTGCATCAAAGTGTTTTTATTGTAGAAAGGGATTTCATCCTGAGAATAAATGTTTCAAGAATAAGATGGAAATCATGTCTCATCTACTTAAGAAGCACAACATCGAAGTTCCATATGAGCTATAGAAGCCTGTTGATTCCTCAGAACACTGTCATAGTGCGAAGTTCCAACGTGATATAAACTATTCCTTGAGTGATATATTTAAATCCTTTACTAATATATATGATATATATTTACCTTATGATATATCAGAATCATAAATATCAGTTTTTTTCTTTGATAATCCACCTATCAGTCTCCTAGATTCATCTCCAATACTTGTGTTTTTTCACTAGATACTGACATGTCTTTAAGCAACTCTTCCTCACTTCATTCAAATGGTTTCCATTCTGACATAGAAGCATATTTGAAGGCTGATATGCATTTCATGACACCATACAAACCAACATTAATACCATATACTATACCTTTGAATAATACTAAGACTATACAAACCCCAAGTTTACTAGTTGATTCCTCATTGGTTTCTTACGTAGTGTTACTTATATCAAATGGTTTCAAGTCTTGCCTATTTTTCACTGGTTGGTTATATATGAGATTATTAATCATTGGAATGATATTATATATGTTTGTATCTATTATAAATACTTATGGTTCAGATCTCAAGTCCATCCATCATTCATATTTTTACACATCAGTTTTCCCCAGTTGCTCATCCTTTTCCTAGTCTACCCCTATATTCTCACGGAGACACTGAATCCTTTTTCTTTGATATTCCATATGATAATATTTCTGATATATTATAGTATTTTCAGCCTCATATCAGATCCAGGAATGTGCTACATCATATTAGAAGGAAGATATGTGATCCACATCACAATTTTGCAGCTATACAAGGAACTAATTGTGTAATTGATTGTATTAATTTTTGTACTCTTTGGGAAGGGGTATGCACATATATATTTTCATTTTTCAGATTGTGTTTGCAAATAAGAGATTGTTAGCAAAAAGAAGAATTCAGATAATGCTCCTACATCATCAGATGACGATATACACAGAGTCTCTCATCTTCTTTATTGCAGATTCTACACTCTAGTGCATGATCATGGAGTTCATGATTTATTAATAAAAGTCTTTCACCATAAGCACTTCATTCAGACCATTAAATTTAAGATAAAGACATATTGAAGACACATTTCAAATTTTTTGCCTTTTGATTTTTTGCCTCTTTCCTCATATTTTCTGGACATGAATAGTTGTAAAGGGTAATCATAGCCTTGTTGTTGGGCCCTATATACACCTATATGCATACATATGAATTTGATTATTTTAGACATATCATCATAAAGTTATACTTAAAGGGGGGTGTGGGATTATTAAAAACCCACTTCATACTTAGGATAAAAATATTTAATCATTTTTTGATTAAATTCTTACCTACTAGCCTAGATAGTTGGCATCCACTTGCATCACTTGGTCAACAATTGCCATATATACCCTAGGAGTGATTTTGTCTTGATTCTGGTTTGATCATGTCCACTTTATTGACTACCAGAATTAGTAACTATGCCTTCCTGCAGATTTTGTCTTTATTATGCTTTTATCCATCTTTTATGTGGATAAGGTAAAGCTAGGAAACTAGGAAACTACTATATTTTGTTGCCAACCCATCCTCCATGATTTTCTCTCCATATTCTAGGATTAGCATTTTTTTCCATCATTCATGAAAACTCACTCATTCTTTAGCTATTTTGTGAGGTCCTTGACTGATTAGGAAAGTGATTTAGCCACTTATGGGGGTTTATCATATTTGGTAAGTCTGTTTTACGAGCTAGAATGAGTTGTATTCCACCAACTCAATTTTTCCTTTATAATGATGTATTACTATTGTAATAATCATAAATTCATTTGATCAATAATACTTGGAAAGATATTGGATCACTTCTCTTGTATTCAGTCTCTTTATTCTTCTCTCTATTTTCCTTGCGCATACTTGTGAGAACTATCTTTGTAGCAAGATCTACCTGTGTTTCTTCTTTGCATCAAGGCTCTATTTCTACATGTTATCGCAGCTGCAATTTATACAAAGGTTTCTAGGGGTTATAATATCTATTCCACGTTAAAAGGAAATCATTGTAATACATATGTGTATTGTATTGTATTTATGTAAAACAATCTTCAATGATTGTGTGAGAGAGACTGTGAGAGAGAGAAGAGAAAGTGAAGCGATGTTGCTGCAGGTTGTATCCATTCATTTTGTTGGATGGTATAATAATAAAGGACTAACAATTTATGTGTGGACATATCCCATCTTGGGTGAACCATGTTATATATGTGTCTCTATTGTAATGTGTTTAATATCCACGTCTTATTTAATTGTTTAATTATTATTGCTCTGTGATATTGCTTTTCTAATAATTGGTATCAGGGCCAAAAGGTCTATTTGGATGGTAAAATTGCAGGAAAGAAGGGTTCCTGGTTTGAGTGGGAGCAACGGCATAAGAAGGAAATTTTAGGGTCGAGAAATTTAACAACGAAAACTACCAATTATGGAAGATGTAACTAGAGAACTATAAGTACCAAAAGGATCAACTATACATACCATTGGGAAGAAAAACAAAACAATCGACAACTATGAAGGATGAAGAATGGGAGGTTCTTGAAAAACATGAACTTAGAACAATACGATTGTTCCTGGATTCGTCGATTGCTTTCAATATTTAGAAAGAAAATAAAACAGGGGGTGCAATGAGTGCATTTGATAAGATCTATGAAAAAACCTCGGCTTCCAACAAGGTATGTTTAAGGTGGATCTATTGCTGACCATTTAAATGAATTTAATACGCTTACTAGTCAGTTCAGTTATGTAAAAGTGAACTTTGATGATGAGGTTAGGGCTCTTCTAATCCTATGCTCATTGCCAAAAAGCGGGAATGGCCTGGTCTTGGATGTAAGTAACTCTGTCCCTAGTTTAAATACTCTTAAATCTGATGATGTTGTTGGTGTTATTCTTAGTTAGGAAATGAGAAGAAATCACAAGTGAGACATTAGGTAATGTGTTGACCATGGAGAGAAGGAGAATACAAAAGGAGAGAGGAAGGAGCCTAGGTAATTGCATCAAGTCTAGAAAGGGAAGATCCAAATACAAATTTGGAAGATAGAGTGTTGAAAATGTGGTAAGAAAGGAAATCTGAATAAAGACTGCAGAGCTCCAAAGAAGTAAGGAGATGACAAATAGGAGACTACTCAAGAAGAAAATGTAGCAGGTCATGTGTTAAAAGATGCTTTGATTCTTGCATTAGCTAATTCTAGTGATTACTGGGTAGTATATTCTGTTAGGATTATAATCCTCCCTTGTCCAATTTGGTCACTTATGTCTAAATTAGGAGTCATGTCTAAATCAAGATTCCTTTCAGTCTATTTTTAGTCACTAGCACCATTGGGTTCACTTGGCCTAATTGGGGCACATGCACCAGTTACTAAAGTGTGGGGATAACTAATTGAGGTCAACTTCCACTGATTGCACTTGCATGCATGAGTTTAGGAGCCTCCTAGATCAATCCCTACAAATTAGGAGCCACTGGGAGTGCCAATACCAACCTCCATTAGTTGAGTTGAGTTGGTGACTAGTTAAGCTCAGTTAGGAGTTAGTTACATTCAGTTCTAGTCTGTTACATTTAGTTCTACTCAGTTAGCACTAGGATTGCATGGCTGCATGCAGGTGAGGTGCATTTACTCACCTACCTCAGTCAGTTAGACTAGTTAACACTGAATTAGATACTAGAGCTTGGATTTTGAACTCCGATGAACTCCTATAATGATTTAGACAAGGTTAGTTAATAATTCAGTCAAGTAGATTCAAACCAATTCAAATTTCCTCACATGGATTTGAATTTCATAAGGCTATTTAGCCATTGTACTTCATTGTAATTATTATCTAATTACTTTTGATTAATGAAAGAATTCACAGTTGCAAGCCATTTTTGCACTATTTCATTCTTCAATTGCTGAGTAAATTGGATGATATATCTTGTGAGTTGTGTGTTGGTCCAAAGATCTATGTGCTCAATCTAATATTTTATCAGAGCCTTGGTAGGACAAGACACTTCTCCTACTACAGATTCATACTTGGATCAAATTTTTTTTTGAGCAAAATTGCTCGTTCTAGTACTGCACCAGAAGTAGAGAATTTACCACTTAATATCCCAAGTAGAGGAATTTTCAATCAAGCTTGCTTGCTCAACTATGCTGGGTGTGATGAAAATTCCAAAAGTGTAGGATGTCGAACTCATTTTGTCTGTTTGATTGTGTGATTTACAGGTTTATCAGCCTCCTTCACTACATTCGCTACAAGCAACTCAGTCTCCTTCACTGCATTCGAAATGGCCCCTCCAACGAAGCTTCTCACTCGTTTCAACTACCACCAGTGGATGGAGGACATGGAGATGTAGCTATGCTCCAAAAGACTCTTTAGACTCACAATCTAGATAGAGGCAGATCCAATACATTATATTAACAAAGAAAAGTATTGGAATAGGATTGATGAAGCATATGGATGCTTGTGCCTCTCAATCTCTCGAGATATCCTCTTCCACATCAATGGATTGAAGAATCCCAAGTAGGTTTGGGATAAGCTTACTTCCTTATTTGATAAGCAGGATGATCTAAGGATCTATCATCTAGAGAATGAGTTGATTTCTCTTCATTTAGCCAATTTCGAAACACTAAATGACTTCTTCACCAAATTCAAGCATCTAGTGTTCCAGTTGAAGTTATGCAAGGTTGAGAAGGAGGATGATCAACTCATCCTTGCCATTCTCTCAAAACTTGGTGCAGAATACTCAGTATTTGTATCAACATTTCATTCAATGAGGCTTGGTACTCCAAATTGGAGGATTCTTGCTCTTAACTCCTTCATTGAATCTCTCACTCAGGAGCATGCCAAGTTGATCTGAATGGGGATCATTCGATCTTCCAGAGATCAAGAATTGTTTTCTAGAGGACCTAAGGTAGAGAATGATAAAGGGAAGCAAAAGGATGAGTCTCCTATGGATAAAGAGCAGTCAAATGAGCCTTTAGGTTCGAAGAGAAGTAAGAAGAATGGCAAAGGAAAGACCCTCTATTCTTACTGTGGAAGGGGATTTCATACAGAAAGCTCTTGTATGAGAAGAACAATTGATGAGATGGATCTTATTTTGAAGAAACATAACATTACTGTACCTTCTAGCGCAAGAAGGGCTGACCATAGAGAAGAAACTGAAGAACATGAAGAGACATGCCATGTACTGAAGGCTAGTTGTTCAATAGCACATGCCTTCCTCATTGATTCTGGAGCTTCCAATCATATGGTTGCATCCAGAGAATCATTCTCTTCCTTGCAGTATTTTGATGGTCCTAGTATTCATATGGGTAATAACAGTCAAATTTGAGCCAAAGGGAAGGGGTCTATCAAGCTTGAGCATGGAAAGTTCAAAGATGTGCTTTATGTGCCCTCCTTAGCTACAAATTTGTTATCTGTATACCAGATGACTCATACTGGCTCTCCAAAGCGAGTGATATTTGGTCCTGACTCAGTAGAGATCACAAATATCTCTACTGGGAACATCATACCAAAGGGTGCTGCAAATCAAGCCTTCAAGGCATATGAGTTGTCACACTTCATGCCATTTTCAGAACCAATGCACTCTCAACATCCACTTGGAAGGAAGGTAAAAAAATTCCATCTACTTCTTTTGTAGTTTCCATGTGTATTGCAGAACCAGCTGTATCAGTTTATGAGATTGAGATTCAGAGTGATTCAGATCCAGATCCAGTCCCTACTCCCAAGCAGGAAGCTAGGAAGATGACTGGAAATCCATTTAACACTCAGAAGACAAAGAACCTTTTGCTATGTCATGCAATCTTACCTCCTTCAGAGAGATGCAACAAAATACGTATAAGATGCTACATGGAAAGGGATGATCAGTCACACTACATTCAGAAGAATAGAGTGGGTCATACACCTCTTTATCCAGAAAGAGGAAAAGGTTACATTCCTCCTTCCTTCCATCATCATTTTGGGAGAAGATGGAGAAGTCTACATGCCAGGCCCCAGGATACTTGTGCACAAAACATCATGCATGTTGCTTCGCTACATCACATAGGTTGCAACAATATATTTTCAAGTTTTTAAAACTTGAATCCTAATTCTATCTTCTTAGTTAGAGGGGGGGATTTTTTCCCATGTGGTTTTTTCCCTAGCTCCTTATGTTGAGCAGTTATAGCTCCTTATGTTGAGCAGTTACTTTACTTGTTGTAATGGGTGACCTATGGTCTTAGTTACTAGAGCCCACAAATTTTCCAAGTTAGCATTCAGGGGGGGTTTTAGAATTATAATCCTCCCTTGTCCAATATGGTCAGTTATGTCTAAATCAGGAGTCCTTTCAGTCTATTTTTAGTCACTAGCACCATTGGGTCCACTTGGCCTAATTGGGGCATATGCACCAATTACTAAAGTGTGGGGAGCACTAATTGAGGCCAGCTGCCACTGATTTCACTTGCATGCATCAGTTTAGGAGCCTCCTAGATCAATCCCTACAAATTAGGAGCTACTGGGAGTGCCGATACCAACCTCCATTAGTTGAGTTGAGTTGGTGACTAGTCAAGCTCAGTTAGGAGTCAGTTACATTAAGTTCTAGTATGTTACATTCAGTTCTACTCAGTTAGTGCTAGGATTGCATGGCTGCATGCAGGTGAGGCACATTTACTCACCTACCTCAATCAGTTAGACTAGTTAAAACTGAATTAGACACTAGAGCTTGGATTTTGAACTCCGATAATGATTTAGACAAGCTCAGTTAATCATTCAATCAAGTAGAGTCAAACCAATTTGAATTTCCTCACATGGATTTGAATTGCATGAGGCTATTTAGCCATTGTACTTCATTGTAATTATTATCTAATTACTTTTGATTAATGAAAGCATTCACAGTTGCAAGCCATTTTTGCACCGTTTCATTCTTCAATTGCTGAGTAAATTGTATGATCTATCTTGTGAGTTGTGTGTTGGTCAACAGATCTATGTGCTCAATTTAATAGATTCAGGGGCTTCATGTCATCCTACACCCCATATGAAATTCTTTCATGATTATGTTCTAGGAGATTTTGGATATGTTTGATTGGGGGATTATGAACCATGTAAAATTGTTGGAATGGGTAAGGTACAGATTAAGTTAAATAATGGAAATGAATGGTTACTACAAGATGTAAGGCATATTCCTGCTATGAAAAGAAATCTGATCTCAATAGGGCAGCTGGGAGATAGCAGTTGTTTGTCTACGTTTGGAAAAAACATGGTGGAATATCACTAAGGGAACACTTGTAATAGTAAAAGGAGATATGATAGGTACATTGTATTTATGTCCTCATAATACTGATTATTCTACCTCTATACCTTTCACAGAAACAGGTGCAACATTGTGGCATCATAGGATTGGCCACATGAGTGAGAAAGGGATGCAGATTCTCCACTCAAGAAATTTGCTTCTAGATCTGAAGTAGGTAAGCTTGGAATTTTTTGAGAAATGTGTTTATGGAAAACAAAAGAGAGTTAGATTTCTTAGGGTTGGGAAACATAAGAAGAGTGAAAAGGTAGAGTTTGTACATGCAGATGTATGGGGACTAGATCAAGTACAATCTCTCGACGACTCTCATTATTATGTTACTTTTATTGATGATGCAACTAGAAAAAACTGGGTTTATTGCATTAGACATAAATATGACGTGTTTGCTACGTTTAAGAAGTGGAAAGATTTGGTTGAGAATGAGAGAGGAAAAAAGTTGAAATGTATTAGATATGATAATGGAGGTGAATACTGTAGCAAGGAGTTTGATAGTTATTGTTCATACAATGGGATTCATAGAGAGAAGATAGTACCTGGAACACCACAAGAAAATAGTGTGTTAGAAAGGATGAACATAATTACCATAGAGCGTGCAAGGTGTATGAGATTACATGTAGGGTTTCCCTTACAGTTTTTGGTTGATGCTATAGATGCTACTATTTATTTAATAAACAGAGGGCCATCAAGTGCTTTGGATGGTGGAATTCTAGAGGAGACATGGAAAGGTTAAAAGGTAAACTGCTCATTTCTGAGAATTTTCGGTTATAAAGATTTGTCCATATTGATAAAGAAAATAGAACAAAGCTTGAGGTTAAATCCAAGAAATGAACCTTTATTGGGTACGAGGTTGATGATTTTGGTTATCGCTTATGGGATTATGAAAATCACAAAACCATTAGGAGCAGAGATGCAGTATTTAATGAAAAGGTTATGTACAAAGATCAGTTGCAGGGAAAGAAAGAGGAAAAGGAAAATATAGAGTGCATAGTGCTTTATGAAATCAAAGAAAATGAGGTTCCAAAGGCACAAAAAATTCATGAGAAACAATAGGTACCTCAAACTTCTTCAAATGTAAGAGGAACTACTAGGTTAAGTATACCCCTTGAACGATTCTCTCCTTCACTATATTATTTATTGATGACCGATTATGGTGAACCAGAATGTTATGAGGAGGCAATGCATGCATAAACTAAAAAGAAGTGAGAACAAGACATGGATGAGGAGATGGAATCATTGGTAAGAAACCAGACATGGGATTTGGTTGAGTCTCCTACAGGAAAAAAAAAATTATAGAATAAATGGGTTTACAGGTTGAGGGAAGAAGATGGAGGAAAGAAGTGACACAAGGCTATACTTGTTGTAAAGGGGTTTGCACAAAAGAAAGGTATAGACCTTGATGAAATATTTTCTCCTGTTTTCAAAATGACTTCAATTAGGACTATTTTAAGTTTAGTGACGGTAAAATATTTGCACCTTGAACAGTTAGATGTAAAAACAAACTTTCTCCATGAGGATTTGGAGGAAGAGATGAATATGCAGCAATAAAAGGGGTATGAGGTCAAAGGGAGGGAGAATTTGGTTTGCAGGTTGAAGAAGAGCGTGTATGGACAGAAGCAAGCTCCAAGATAGTGGTATTTAAAATTTGATAAGTTTATCACAGAAAATGGTTATAGTAGATGCCATTCTGACCACTGTGTTTATTTCAAGAGGATAGATAACGGAAGATATACTATCTTGTTATTGTATGTGGATGACATGCTTGTTGTAGGGTCTAACATGCAGGATATAAATGTGCTCAACATGAAACTAGCTAAATCATTTGCAATGAATGATTTGGGTGCTGCAAATCAAATCCTTGGTATGAGAATAACAAGAGACAGGAAAAATCGTAAATTGACATTGTCTAAAGGTGAGTTCATAGAAAAGGGGTTGGTGAGGTTTAGAATGAAAAATGAAAAATTATTTAGTACACCTTTGGCCAACCATTTCAAACTAAGGATATGTGTCCCAAGACATAGGAAGAGATATAATACATTTCCAAGGTTCCCTATTCATGAGCAGTTGGCATCTTGATGTATGCCATGGTGTGCACAAGATTAGATATTGCACATGCAGTGGGAGTTGTGAGTAGGTATATGAACAATATAGGTAAATAGCGTTGGACGTCACTACAATGTATTTTCAGGTATTTGAGAGGTACCATTTCTCATGCATTATGATTTGGAGGTTCATACATTGTTCTACATGGATATGTTGACGAAGATATGGATGATGATAACAACAACAAGAGGAGCACCATAGGGTATGTCTTTACTATGGGTGGAACAACAGTAACCTGATTTTGAAATTGTAAAAGGTTGTTCCACTTTCAATAACAGAAGTAGAGTATGTTGCTGCTACAAAGGCTAGTAAAGAAATGATTTGATTGTAGAGGTTCATGGAGGAATTGGGTAAGAATTAGGAGAATAACAGGTTGTGTATTGACATCCAGAGTGCCATTCATCTTGCAAAAAATTCATCCTTTCATTCGAATACTAAACATATACAACTCAAATACCATTTCATAAGGTCTGTACTGGAAGATGAACGATTAAAGTTGGAAAAGATACACACTAGCTAGAATCCTATAGACATGTTGACAAAGGTAGTAAACAAAGAGAAACTGAGTTACTTCTTGGTTTCTATTGTCCTTCAAGAGTGAAGGTGAATAAGATAAAATTTCCAAGTCCAAGGTTCAAATCATAGTCCAACAACGATGGAGTTGTTGTGATCAGTCTCCAAGTGGGAGATTATTTGTTGTGGAGCTTGATCTTCTAGATTCAGAGATGTTATTATTTAGCCATGCTTGTACCTTAGTTTTACTATACACTCATACCGGTAGGGGATACCAGTAGGGGAGTGTAGGGGGACATTGTCCCCATGACCCCCAAAAGAAATGTTTGGGATGTTTGTTGGCCAATAGTTTGCGGACCCATGGTATTGGGTGACCCGTATTATTTTCCCATGGTAATTCCCCTATAAAAGGAAAGCATTGTAATACATCTATGTATTGTATTGTAGTATTGTAAAAAAATATTTGTGATTGTGTGAGAGAGACTGTGAGAGAGAGAAGAGGAAGTGCAATGGGATCGTTGCAGGTTGTATCCCTTCATTTTGCTGGATGGTATAATAATAAAAGACTGGTAATGTGTTTATATTGTAATGCTCATATCTATGTTTATATTGTAATGTGTTTATATTGTAATGCTCATATCTATGTTTATATTGTAATGTGTTTAATTGTTGCATTTTGTTTAATTGTTTAATTGTTTAATTGTCACTAGTACAAAATGAGGAATTAGCTACTAGGTGACTAAAAATTCTAGTCACCACGGGGTTTTCAAGTGATTTACTACTAAATATGAGAAATTTTGATTGACCCAACTATAAATGACTAATTTAGTCACCAGTTAATGAATATGACTAGATAATAAGTGACAAAGTTAAAAATGACTAACATAAACGCCTAATTTAGTCACGCCATAAAAAATGACTAGCTAGAAGAATATGGATTAGTCATTTTAATTATGTCATGAAAAATTGCAAATTTGACAATGAAGTGTACATTTTGTAAATTGTCTACCTTCTATTAGTAATATTGATGTCATGCACCTCGATCTTCAGATATCCAACAAAGTATTTGCATGAATTTTCTCTTGACCATCTTTATCCCTGGTGCACCATTGAATTAGCAAACCCAGTTAAGCGCATTCCAAAGGAAAATTAGGTTCCTATGTCAATTACAAATTAGGTACTAGAACCAATACCATATTGATACCTAGATAGAAGCATCATAGCCCTACATCCCCTCGAGAACCGATCATTCGAATGCGTCTCCTCCACGTAGACTTACCAAATGGATCTAATGCATGGCCAAAAAAGCACGTCAAGTATTTCATATATTCTGTGGGCTAAAGGTATCGACGTTCGACCCCTGTTCCCCTGTTTTTGCACTCAATACCCTATTTTTGTAGACGATAGGCCGGTTCAGGATATCGCAGTAACTAGTCGAAGCGCTTCAAAGGTATGGTTCTTGCCGCTCCAATCATGTTCATTGCTCCAATCAATAACCAATTGTTATGGATTTTTACAGGTTTCAATGCTGCCGGAGTTACTGCTTACACTTTACATTCGCAATTATCACCATCTCCAACCTATGCGCTCATAACCATATGCATTTTGAGCTTTCTGTCTGGGAAAAGCATGAGCCCTCTTGCAATGCCACTATCTACAAAGGTCACTAGTTTTTTCACATCGAAATTCCTCACACGATCCAAAGGAAAACTGAAGTAGACTGTAGAAGAAACTATTAAACTTTGCAAGAAGTTTTACTTGTTGCAGATGTCATTGTAGAGAAGGGGTAGAACGATACTTTCAGCCCACATATCTGAAGTTGACATGTTTTTTTGGCAATGCATTGGATGGATTTAGTAAGTCTATGTGAAGGAGGCACATTCGAATGGCTGGTTCTCGAGGGGATGTAGGGCCCTCATCTATGACTATCATCGGTCACCGTCCTAGAGAGTATTGATCGAATTTTGGTACCGATCGGAGTCGATGATTTGGCCGAGAAGTAGCGACGACGATTTACTTCCAAGCCAAATCATCAACTCCGTAGACTACTCCATTTATAAAACTAAACAACTTATATGATAATTATTAAAAAATATAATATATAACCTATTAACATAATTTATATAATAAAATAATAAAAATAAAACAAAAAATATATAACAAAACAATAAAAAAAATCTATATAATAAAATAATAAAAATAAAACAAAAACAAAAAAATCTATATAATTTAGATAATAAAATGTTGTGTGAAAGTTTGGCTATGATGCAAAACTAGTATATTATTTGTGAAATTGAGATTGCCGGTGGCCATGTAAAAATGGCAATTATTTGAGAAATTTTTATTTACTCTGAAAAATGGTAATATTTATATGATTTTTCTTAATTTGTATTGGAAAATTCTTAATTCTTAATTATTTTCATTTGCAACAGCTGTCGACCTAACTCTCGACCCAACAACTCTCCACCCACCTACGACAACAGCATTTTTGGCCGATGGCTGATTTTCTTGAACCATCATCCTTCAATTCCGTCAATTGCTGCTCAACTTGCTCGTTCACGCTAAATAGCCTGTCCATTGGTGCCAAACATAGGAGGGTTTGGTGGGTTATGGATATGGATATTGATAATACCCATTGAGGAGATTGGTATGGATATTCATCACTGTTAGGAGGGTTTGGTTTGTTATGGATATGGATATTTATAATACCCGTTGAGGATATTGGTATGGATATTCATCATTGTTGAAGGTTTACAATCTCGGTATTTAATTGCCATAGCTGCCATGGATAAAACAACATTAGAGAGAACCTGGAGGCTCTTGAATAGGTGGGCCACTAATTCTGCAGTTTTGGATTCAACATCACCTTCTTTGCTTACAAACTCCCTGGTAAGTTTATTGGTTTAGATAAATTTTGCCTAGTTATATTAGTGAAATTTGGATAACAACCCATATGTGTTGTCGGTCGATAGCTGTGCCAATAATTTTCCATGTTGCTGCTTATTCCTTTTTGCACTAGCCCTCTTGTGGATTATGCCCTCATCATGTCTATAATGAATGATAGCCTACAAGGTTCCCATTATATGGGATAACTATAACTCAAGGGAATTTTCTACATGTCTGTTCTTCTAGAGTTTGCTATGTCGAATAATCTCTGCATGTGCCTTGTCTTCCATCATCGGTCCTTTTTTTAGATATTTTATGATGTAGTAGCCTCTCCTTCGATGTGTCCACCCATGTGAAAGTTCCTGCTTGCACCCTTCTGTTGTATTGCAATTTCATTGGTCTGGTGGTGCATTTTTTCTTTATTCCTCGATGTTAAATACCAAAGAGTAGGTAGCTAGGTTAAAATTGCTGGCAAGTTTCCTTTTTACTGTGAATTTTTATCGTTTTCCTTATAATATTGTCTAATCTCCAAATCACTTACTCTTCAATAGAGTTTCGATCTATTTACCCACAAGCCACAATTGTGGCAATTCAGAACGACATGTTCTTGTTTAGAACTCATAATCTCTCTGCAAAACTCCAGTCTAATATGCAAGTTGAAAACCTGATTCAATCTACCAAAATATATCCAACTTGATAGGACTGCATATGCAAGCAATAACCTCCAAAATGACTGATAGGACCACATATGCAAGTGATAGCCTCTAAAATGACCTATAGAAAACATGTAGGGTCTAAAATAAAGATAGAATACTATGTTGGAGAACAATGGAATGGTAAAAGTAAATAACAATGGATTCCAAGAAGAGATGGTGTCAATAAACATTGTTTTAGCACTAAAGCAAATAAGTATTTGTTACATTAAAGCCCCATATTATTCAATGATTTCCAAAACTTATATAATCATGAAACTCTGCACAGGAGTCTTCTCAAGGGAGAACTGAAAGGAGGTCTTTAAACAGGAGAGGCTCCGAAACCCTAAAGTCACATGGAAATAAATTGACTTCTCTGATTACAAAGATCTTAGCTCTAAGTGATATGGTAGGTTAATATCGCAGGTAAGTAGGTAAGTTGGTTAATATCCAAGTCGTATTTCATCCTTTGCGATGTGGCCAATTTGTGCAAATTGTGTTTTCTTCTCTAGACTTTGTTCTTCATATACTAGATATCTAATTTAAATGTTAAGTCCACTAGTGACCAAAAACAACCAGTGGGAATATAGAAGTACAATAATAAGTAAGGAATGTGAGTGTGAAGGAATCTCTGTAATAATTGTAAAAGAAATAGAAGAATAGACGAAGAATTTTTAAATAGGCATCAATGAGCTCTAATAACCCGAAAAGAACAACATGCGTGAAGTTTTGACTGATGGGATCTAAGTAGGAAGCACAAAAATAGCAACATAGTCAACCATTAGCTCTTTTAAAATCCAAGGCCAAGAAGAAGTTCATGATGAGATTCTTATTGTTCACAAGTTGTGTGATTTGAAGCCTACATTGATTGACAGATCTAGTATTGGAATATCATTGAAGATTGTTTTTATGATTGGAGTCCTCAGGATATTAGAAGTAAGAGGTGATGGGCCTTTAGTTAGTGATGTAGGGAGATTTTTCCCTGAGATTTTTTTCTAAGAAGTGAACCATTTTACAATGCAAGACATCTTGATCTTTCAATCTCATTTTCATTGAAAATTTTCAAGGAACACTCAGAGTTTCTAAACAAGAAAAAATGACCACATTTCATATTAGATAGTGCATCTAAATACAAAATTGTCTTGTGATTTAGTTTCTTAGATACACAATTTACATGTGTGATGCTCTCTTTGGATGTGATGTTTTGTCTCTATGCATAGATAATGGGAAATGTCAGTAGGGAAGTCAAATTACCTCTCAAATGACACTGAAAGTTCAGTAATTTATCCTTTGGAATATAAGGTATATCTTTTGGTTCATAAAAAATCATGAACTCATCCTCCATTTCTACAAAACACAAAAGCTATTATGCACAATAGCCATAAGTCACCACTTGACCTTTTTTCTCTCTTTCAAGACCACACTCCAAGGAAATTGTTGCTTCTTTGTCTAACATTATCTTGGTCACATCATACTACTTTCTAAAGTGGATTATTTTCTCATTTCACTTAAATGTATACAAAATCCACATTCAACCCTTTTTCAGATATTTGAAAAGTGCTAGTATTCTGCTTGCAACTTTCTTCACATAAATGCATCTTGGAGGACATGAATCAACATTATTCACATAAATGAAACATTAAATGCATCTTGGAGGACACATGAACCAACATTCTAGAAGAAACAATTGGTTTTGAGAAGCACATAGAGATTGGAACCATATCTGACCATTTTGTTGAATGCAAACACCATTCCCAACTCTGGTAGATCACCTAAACAACTTGCACAAGCAAAATTAAAATTTTAGACTCTGTTTGCAGGAAGAACCCTAAAAGACCGATTGAAAATATTATATCCCTTTATAAGAAAAAACATATAACTTATGAAGGGCTATTTTCATGCTACCAAACTCAGCAAAGTATTTTGACAATGGTCTTGGTTCAATACTTTCTTACAAAGCAGATCCATCTCGATTCCTTCCTGCAAGAGTGGTCTCTTGGGAAAAATAATAAATTTGACTATTTTGAAATTCTCATAATCTAATACCTGGTGTTGGATATCTTTGGTTTATGTCATCTAAACACTTGGGTGCCTCATCAACTTTTCCCTTGGAGCAAAGTTGTTTTATGAAAGACCATATGTCAAAAAGTCAGTTATACAGTCTCTCCTAATTATTATGTCTAGTAATTGTAATGATTTTACCACTTCACCATCCTGAAATGGAGAAGACATTACTTTAGAGTATACTCTAACATGTATAGTAAATCTACATTCTATAATTTCCTAGTGAAATTTTGATGCCTCAAACTTTTTTCCCAACTTTCCAAGATGATGCATGCCATAGATAAAACTTCTGGAACTTGGAACATGCGTTCCCTAAGCATTTGGTTTAATATATGGGAAACAACTTCAACTTTCTTTGATTTGCAGAAAGATTTGATGAGTGAAGACTACATAGCATATGTGGGTGAGGCCCTTACTAATAATTTTCTCTAGTTGATATATCGCCTCATCCACCATACCCAACCATGCAGAGACCCCCAATGAATGTGATATAGAAACTATATAAGGTCTTTTCATCTCCACTAGATACTTTCTTGCATGCTCCACTCTATCAACCTTGCAAATAGAATTGATCAATGCATTCAAATTTGCAGCCACTAGAGTAAATCCATTTTTGGTAATTTCATTTGTAATCTCACAGGCTAGTTCTATATTATTATCCTCAAGAGTCCATCGGTCAAAATGGAAGAAATTGTATTGCTTGGTCGATGTCCCTGGTCTAACAGTTCCTTGTGAAGTATGTGGGATCTCTCAACTTGACCAACCTTACATAGGCCACTATTAAGAGTGTTATAAATAGCAGAGGCAATAGGGTAACCCCTTATAGCAACATAATGAAGGATATGGAGAGCATACTTGATTTTTTTTATCGTGAATAATCCCACAATTAGAATGTCGGTAGTCCTCATAATGACATATAATATAACATAAGATAAATTTATGAATGTCCAACGAATGCTCACTGAAGTAGGTCAAAGGGACCATTGGTACAAAAATATGAAACCAACATCAATCATATTAAGATAGATTTTAAATTCCTTCTCTATGTCATTGCCATTACATAGTTCATTTACAAGGTCACCAAGAAAGGATTCATCAACATAATACACTTCATCAAGCATCTGTGTCAACAATTCTTCAACCTCTAAGTTTCCCTGAATTCATGTACCTATAAATTAAAGTTTTGAAAGAAATAAATTATGACGACACCCTTCTTGGACCATTTCATTATACATATCATGCACTTGATCCATGAATCTCACTTTGGAGAAAGCATCAATCAATGTTGTATATGTTTCCACGTTTGGAGAATTCCCCTCGTGCTTCATCTCCTTATTTATTTGATCTCAAAATGATGAATACTATTTTCCAATTCATCCCACAATATAAGAATCGCCAAGCACCGGTATCTTAGAATGTGTTTTGTGTAGTATATACTAGGGCATATCAAGTACTGGGATACGATGCTCAAATTTCTGTTTTTGGAATATATCTACAAAAGGAATTGGAGGAAGCAAATGTATTTTTTGTTGGAGCAGGTGCTTTGGGATGTGAATTCTTAAACATTTATGTATCATAGGGCATTTCTTACTTCTTTCCAAAATCCCCCACCTTCTTCAAGTTTGATACAAGGAGAGGCATCACAACACTCACTAGCTGCTAATGTGACAACTATATAGTAACATTTTTTTTCTTTATAAACTACCTTTTTGGTTGATCTTGCTTTAGGACCCAGGTCTATAGGCCCTAGGGCCATGGTTCTTCCTTCTCAAGTATTTTGGAGGAGATTTGGGGTTTTCATGATTTTGATGATTGGGAACACTGCCAATTATTCCATTCTATATGAGATATAGCCTTTTTCTTGTCTATTTTGTCTATATTATGATGTTTGGGAACACTGCTAATACCATTCTATTTGAGATATAACCATTTTTTTATATTTGGTATTATATCAGATTTAGAGATACGTTTTTTTCTATTTTACATGGAGCGAAATATTTGACAAAATTTTTCTGAGTAAAAATGTTTATTTGTAAGTTTTGGGAAGAAATTTGGGAAATTACCCATGATCTAAAATAGTTTCTAGTGCTTTCTAATTTGCTGGATGTCCTTTAGATTATTGAGGTTAAAGTTGAGAGGATTCATTATGATGTTTAATTCTAAAGTTTAAACACAAATTTAGAGAAAAAGGTTGTCCATAAGATAACTCCAATTTTGAATTTTACCCTAAATGATTTTGGCAATTGTGATTCTATAATATTGGATATTGTTATTTCTCATTTTTCACACATTGGTATCTTTGAATGTTGGATGATTTCATCTTTAATTTCTTTGATTTGGGTTAATTGAGTCATATGTTGTTTTGCAGATTGTTATTTTTCTTTGAAAGTTTCAAATGCTCAGAATGCTGGTGCAACGATTGTTCTTGTTTCTGATGATTGGGAAGAGCCATTGATAACTATGGATTCACCTGAAGAAGATACTTCAGCGGATGAATATATACAGAATATCACCATTCCTTCTGCTCTTATTGTGAAACAGTTCGGTGACAAACTGAAAGTAGCTACCAACAAGGGTGATATGGTTAATATTAATTTAGACTTGAGGGAGTCTGTTCCTCACCCATATGACTTGGTGGAGTATGAGTTGTGGACAAAAAACAATGATGAATGTGGGGCAAAGTGTGATACCCAACTGAAATTTGCAAATAATTTTAAAGGAGCTTCTCAAATTCTTGAGAAAAGTGGTTACACACAATTTACCCTTCACTAGATCACCTGGTACTGTCCCCAAGCATTAACTGTAAGTAAGCAGTGCAAGGCTCAATGCATTAATCATGGAAGATACTGTGCACCTGATGCAGAACAAGATTTCAGTCGAGGGTATGATGGTAAAGATGTTGTACTTGAAAATCTCAAGAAATTGTGTGTCTTTAAAGTTGCAAATGAAAGTAATAGACCCTAGGTTTGGTGTTATTACGTCATTGATTTCCATATTAGGTGTTCGATGAAGGAGAAAAAGTACAACAAGGAATGTGTAGAAAATGTGATCCAGTCTCTAGGTGTGTTTGTTTCTATTATTCACAGTAATTTTAAAGCAGTTCAAGACTTACAAGTTATAACTACTCTTCCTTTAGTGAGTATTAGTTTGTACTATTGTAGAATATACCGAAAGGTGCAAGTGATCATTATTAGCTGATTGGTTCAATGGAAGCACATTTTTTGGCCAGGTTTGGATGTCAAGAAGGTAGAAAATTGCATGGGGGATCCAATTTCAAATGAATAGAACCCTGTCTTGAAACAAGAGCAAGATGCATAGGTTAGAATATAATCTAGATGTATTCGGTTTGTGACTTTCCATTTTATCAGAGAGTTGTGATCATAGAAGATTTTGCTATCATTTGTTCCCTATTTGTTAAGTCTTGTTGGTATGGTTTATGTGGTAAAAATCTATGATGTGGCCATGCTGTCATTCATTCCCTTAGTATTATAGAGGCTATGTGTTATTGAAAGTTCATGGTGCTATGATTTTCATAGGTTGGACATGGATCTCGAGGTGATGTCACTATTTTTCCCACACTTATTATTAACAACAAAAAATATAGAGGTTGGAATTGTTTCTTCTTATACATTCTATCTTTTACTAATGCAAGAATAAAATGCCGAAAGCTAACATCCTTCTAAATCTAATTGCAGGAAAATTGGACAAGGGGGATGTCTTGAAGGCAATTTGTGCAGGATTTCAGGAAAATACTGAGCCAACTATTTTCTTGAGTGAAGGTTATTTTATTTATGGGTGGATGAATTCTAGTTTCATAGCTATATACCTTGAATTTTCAGGAATAAGGCATTTTAAAATCCATTATTAAATGCATAAAAGTAACTTTTTTTGTTTCCCAAACCGGACATGGAAACAAATGAATGTTTGAAAAATAATGGTGGTTGCTAGCAAGATAAGAAGGCAAACATAACTGCCTGCAAGGTATACTAGATTCTTGAACCAAAGGGTATAAATATGTTGTGTTTCTATGGTAGGACTCACCTAAACCATTAAATTGTAGCATTATGAATATGAATTGTTTGCATTTTTGGCAGGATACTTTTTGGGGTAGGGTTTATGAGTGCCCTTTGGTTGAAGGTGTTCAATTTATGGGAGATGGTTATTCTAACTATGAAGGTAAACCTGATATCTTTTAAATTTCAGTTGTTTCATTATTGGATCATAGTAGAAAATTCACAATTCACTTTTTCTTCTTTGTGTTGTTTCATAGTGATGATTTTTGAAGTTCTGTTTTTCCTTATTCAATATGTTTTTATCATTGATCTACTATTTGATGGGATTAGTTCCTGCATACATGTTTTTTTCTGAAATAGAATGCTGATAATAACAATCCACATGATTTTCAATGATCTCAGTTCATATGGTTTCTTTTGATTTTAAATTTATACAATTTGATTTTATTGAGACTTACAAATTGTTCCATACAAAATTCATATTATATTCATCACACTAGATGTGTGTGTGTGTGAAAGAAAGAGTGAGATAGACTAGTGGGAAAAAGTAGCCAATGGGACAGAGAGAGACACAATGATTTGAACTGGTTGTGAAGGTGCAGGGGGACAAGGGTGCCGTGCACTCTTACATGTTAATATAGATAACAATTTAAAAATTAATCAAGTAGTAATCTAGAAATTAAATTACAATATACCAAAATTAGTCTAAAATTCTTGACACTAAGTCTCAAATTAATAGATCAAAAGTCATCCAACTCTCAAGAGCCTATTGAGACAATATTCTTTAGGAGACTAAATTCTATATTGCTGGGTGTGAGATGAAGTATACAGGAAGAAGTTGGTAATGCATTGTTCCATCCTAACAATTCATCCCTGATTTTGTATCAAGTTTTAACCATGCCTCTATTGAGGTTTACAAAGGTGGAAAATATCAACAAATGTGTTCACAATCAATGGGGGGACTCAAAAATTGGTCAATACAATTCTGAAAGTGAATTGTTTGATTTCTTTACAATAGTCCTGTAAAACATGAGTACCAATAATTTCTTTACATAAGAGATTCTAACAAACTCAATTACATACCTAACCTTACAGCTATAAAAATATTTGGGTGTGAGTAGGCATCAAATAAATGGATCTCAGGATCAATGTCTTGAAATGAGGGAAAAGTGCTACCATTTGTGAGTGGTAAGGGCAATGTAATACTTATGAATCCTAGAAATTAGAAGGTTAGATATGCAAAGCCTCTTGTTTTGGAAGATTGAAAGCTGTAACCTTTTTTTTCTCAATATTGGCTGTCAGTTTTTTATTAGTACAAAAGTAATGAAGGAAGCCTAGTTGCTTATGCAACTACAAGACCTCAACTGTATGATGTAGAATCCCCAAATCATCATCATATAGGAAGCTGTGAAAACTTATATTAATAAGGAAACAACCATAATTTGGTCCTATATTGGCCTAACCATAATCCTCTTGCCGAATTGGGTATAAGCTAAATCAAAGAGGGGAGATGGGACACCTGTGTTTCTGTCTAGTGGTGCTGAAAACGATCTCTATGAGCCTTCTTGTTTTGTGAATATGCACCATTAGTTGTGTAGAATTACATGAGAACAATCTGAACCCTATCTTGAATCCTTACACTGATGCAACCAATCAAATAAATGTTTATTTGGAATTATGTTAGTTTTATCAAAGTTCAATGACACAGAAGGCTAGGGCCTTGACGAATAGAGATTTCTTAAATAATGGCTCCTAACTTAAATCCCATTAATGACATAATAGCCTCTGCAGAAGCTTGCTTGTCCTTTTTTCCAAAAGATTTATTTCTGTAGTAAATTTCCAATGTAAGTGGATGAGTGTCTTTTTATGCTAAATAATGTAACAAACTATGTTATATTAATAAATTGAATACTTATTTCTGTCTTTGCACTGGATGTCTTTGTCTGAGTTAAGTAACTTTAAGTTGTGATTTTTCTCCTTGAAGAAAAGTACTTGTTGACCTACATTAAGAAATATAATAGTTTGTTTTATTTTATTTTACTAGTAAGTATTTCAAATACTTATTTAAAGATGATATTGACAACAAGTGTGAATCAACGCACATAATGAATACATGAACTAAATCGTGTTGTTCTAAACTATGTTGCATTGGTTTTGGGGACAGGGGAATGGTGGGGATAAGTCACTGGGACGGTTAGAGCACACCCCCAATTTTTCATGGGAAGGTCGGGGATGGAACACACACACACACACACATAACGGTGGGGACGAGTCCCTGGGATGGTTAGAGAACACCCCCAATTGTTCAGGGGATGATAGGTTGGGGACGACACATAGACACACACACACCATTAAAAAGTTAGAATTCATCATAAACAATTGTAATTGCTTGTAAGCACAATAGTATTTACTATATAGTATTACACACATATCTTTATGATAACTTTGATATGTTTTTCATTTGGTATATGTACAAAGGCAGTGCAATGAATTCCACAAAGGCAAATCACATGTGGCTTTCTGCCACAAATTTTTTGGTAGATTGACATTCTTGAGCATTTAGTGTGTTGTCCCCATTGCACGATTTTTATTTTCAGCGACTCCATTTTGTTGTGGATTGTAAGAGATAGTATATTATCTCATGACACCATTCCCTGTATAAAATTTGAAGAAAGCATTGCACTCGAACACCTCACTACTAGAATTTCTTAGCATTTTCAACTTCGTTACACGGTGATAGTGGAACGTTTGACAAGGTTATAAGCCTAATCTATTCAACAATAAGTTGAAAATTTTAGTGAAATTTTACTTGGGAACATTGCACATATCTACATTCCTATATAGATCTAGACAACAATAATCATAATTTTTGTGAGAATATGAACATAAGACACAAGGCATATAGTTATTTAGATGTCAGATCATTATCATAGATCAGTTTTTGCAATAGTATTGGTTTTATTCACCCTAGGATATTTCTTAAGAAATGAAATGTATATCAAGGCAACTATTTCGAGGATGCTCTCAAAATGCGTAATGTTCTTGAATAATTTCATAGTGATAATGGGTTTCGCCCTCCAACAATTCTTGGTGTTCGTGAGCATGTATTCATTGGAAGGTATACTTAAATTTTAGCATCTTTTATTTCAATATTCCCATATCCATAAGGTATTTTTGTTTTCTTTTTTTGCTTGGAACAAAGGAATTGAAATTTTATGATTAACTAAATTTCCCAATCATCTTTGTTTGTAGTGTTCCAAACTAATCTCTCATACTGTTGGAAACACTGCAAAAAATCTCTCCTATTGTTGGCATCATGGAAGCTAGTATTTAATTTTTTTATGTGGCTTCAAGGTGATTATTTCTTCTGTAATAAATATGATCTTCTGAGGACTACTAAACGTTTTAGTCACTTACTGAGCATTCCTTTTTTAGGTGCAATTTGGGGTTCTTCAAGCAGGAAATTATGGGGTTTCACAATCTCGTAAAAGGGTATTTATTTGGGCAGCTTCACTTGAGGAATTCCTTCCAGAATGGCCAGCCCCTATGCATGTTTTTTCTAGTTCACAGCCAAAAATATCATTTTCTGGAGGTTTACAGTATGCTGCAGTGAGAGATGTTGCATTGGGTGCACCTTTTCATCCTATAACAGTGAGAGATACAATTGGTGACTTGCCACATGTTGGTAATTGTGCAGATTAGTTGGAAACAATAGTAAGCATCTATGGAATCCAATGCTCCTAAATAGTAGCTTGATGAGTTTATAATGGTTAATATTGTCCAATTCAACTATGATTGGAATTGTAGTAAGAAATAATATTTATATTTCAGTTCTTTAACAAAATTTTACCCGTGGGACTGCCATTTCTGGTATTCAGATTAAAAATGTAATAAACATCTAATTTTGTCATACACTATTGCTGATTATGAGGATGCAACATATTTTAGTTTTTTTCATTTTCTCTATCAATATCTCTTTCATATTTATTCTATTTCTTTTGAAATTTCAAGACATATGTCATTAGTGAACATAAGAGATTTCATCATACAAATTATTTCATTAGGCCAATGATTGTTAAATTTAATATAGTCTATGGTTATATAATTTATCTGTTAGGTGTTAGTTTTAGACAATAAAGTGTTGTAGGACATGTAGTGTATCAATTTGACTTTAACTTAATCTTAACCCAATTCTTTTTTTCCTCGGTTAAAAAGATCGTATATTCTATTCATATGAAAAGAAGTGCAGACCATTGATGCCATATCCATTGCAAAATTGAACAGCGAAAAGCTTCTCAAGAAGGTGCTAGAACAGTTGAACTAGTCATACTGATTGAATCTCAGAAAGTTTAAGGGATTATTCCTCACACATGAAACAATGCATAGCAATCCTTTATGGTACATTATAGTTGTGTCCAAAATTGCATCATATATTTTCAAATAAGGAATCATCACTGAAACAAATCTGTAAAGAGATCATTTGAGCCTTCTGAAAAAATAAGCCCCATCCATAGAAACAACGTGAACCTGTATAGAACTAAAAGAAAAAATATGCCCTGAGCTATAAATATTCCCCTCAAGCAAAGACATAAAAGGTGGATACCAGTACCATAACCCTATCTTTAGATTCCTTCTATATGCATGAATCAGCTGGCAGCTGGAATCTCTCCTTGAAAGAGTATGAGCTTTAGATTTATGATCTTTGTAGACACAAGCAAATGAAATTTGATTAAAACTTGAAAAATAGATTTTGATCTCATCAAGTATAGGACTCAAGACCAAATTATCCATTTTGAAGACTTGTTTTACTTTTAACCAACTGATGACCAATATTGAATCCCCCAAAAAAGAGAGATATGTAACTCCCCTAGTTGCAACAATTTTTTATAGATTTTTTATAGCCAACTGTTTAGCAAATAAAATTTGATATGAAAATTGAAAACTAGTTTTTGACATCATCAATTGACAATTATAGGACTCAGGACCAGATTGTCCATTTTGAATAATTCTTGCACCGAGAGTAGTGAGGTGCTCTATAGCCCAGTATGTAGGATATGTTTTCACGTACATAACGTAACACTACATTACAAAAAATATAAGGTAGCTAAAAAAATTCATGTCGGTTCATAAAATAAAAAATTAGAACAAGATGCAAAAAATCCATGTCCGCTTGTAAAATAAAAAAATTAAAACCAACATAGATCCATATTAAACCCAGATTTACCAAGCACCAAAGGGATCAAAATTCTTGAGGTGTAAATTTTCTGAACATGTAAAAAAATTACACCTCAAGAAATTGGATCCCTCTTAGTGCTTGGTATATCTGGGTTTAAGATGGATCTATGCTAGTTTTAACCAGCCGAGACCAATAGTGAATTCCCCCCAAAATGGAGATCTGTAACTCCTCTAAATGCAACAATTTTTTAAAGAGATTTGATAGCCAACAGTCCAACAAAATTATTGAACCTTCCCCTCCTTGTTCTGCTTATGAGCTGATATGATGGGTGTCATTGAAGTGTAAAAGACCACATCAGGGTGGGGTGCCCTGTCTAGCTCCATCAAAGAGATCCCAAATACCCGATGTGTCTGTAAAATCATGTGATGATATGTTTTGAGAAGTCTTGTAAATAGGTTTTAAACAAGAAAATAGATATGTCTTGTGTTGCACACTACAAAGGAATTGTGAATCTAGCCTCAAATATAAAAAAATTCCTGGAGATCCAAATGCCATAGGCTATAGTTATAGGCATGCCTTTGAAGTCCTTCAGAGTGGGAATTCTAGTTTGTGAAGCATTCCTTTATAGAAACCCTTTGTCAGCCATCTTTTACACTTGTCTGATGGTCCATCTTAGACCACACCAACCAGGCATAAGGACATGAGATTAGGAGGTGATCACCACTTGTTATATTTTCATTCAACTTTTGTTCTTTTGTTATATGGAATACAACCAGGCTAGGGTCAGATGGAAGCAAATAAAGAGCATCTTTAACTTCCAGGAGCTCCTCATTCTGAACCTGCCCTTGATATCAAATAACATGTTCCAATTCAATATTAAAATCTCTGAAGCGAATTATGATTTCCAGTAATGGTAAGAAAGATTGAGTAATGACTCGACTGTCAAATTCTGCAGGTTCAATGAACCACTCAAATTCTCTTCCAAAAAAGAGTAAACAAAGCTCTGTCAAGAGCAAGAGCTTAAATGATGTAGGTCAACAGTATCTAGAAAAGTTTCAAGTAGGCACAAGCATATTACACCAAGCAATGAAGGGGAATGATGTTGTAGCAGGAATACACAAGCCCAAACAATAAGAAAAATGGAAGCCAAAACCAAATGCTTCTGATAAAGGTATGTATCTGCAAATCCTTTCTTTTTATTTGGTTTTCACTTAATTATTCTTTTTATGTTCTTTTCTATTTGTCTATAATATGCTACACTTGTTATATTTTCATTCAAAATTTTGTTCTTTTGTGTGTCCTACATTTCCATCAAGAGCATAAATCATTGTACTTAATTCTTAAAAAAAAATCACAATGATGTCTTCCTCCTTTGTGTCAGAGGGTGATGCAGTGCAAGAATAAAAGTGAGCCAGAGGTACATAAGCCTCTTAAGAAGGTCAAGGTGTTGGGGCCTGGAAATTCGCAGGTGACAACAGTAAGGGATTCTCCCCAATCAACGTTCGCAACTAGCCCGTTGACTATTTGGTATAGGGAATCCATCCGGTTTTACGGTCCGGCTACCGTAGGTCAAAGTAACAACAAGGGTTTGCCGGTTGCGGCCCGGTCCACCGGAATTTGTATTTTTTAACTTAAGAATGATATGCAAGAATCTAACTAAACATGCAGGGTGGTGAAGGATGCGGGGAGCAATCACAATGTGATGCACAGGTTCTTACCTATCGTCTTAGGCTCACCAGCACCAGAATCACACATGCATCTATGCACTGACCTAACTATCTGTCTATCTATTTATCTCTATCTACCTATCCCCGGGGAGCCAAATTATATTTAATAAATATGAGCAATGCGGATGTGCACACATGATAAAAGCAATTACAGATAGTTGACATTTACTTTTATAGGCATGAACAATGAAAGATATTTCCACAACTAGCTAACCAATTGTTTCGTAATAAGCATGCATTACTCATGGTGGTTATTTCATAAAATAAATCAGAAATCATTTAAACAAGACATAGGTCATAAGTTAGAACGATCTCACGATTCACGAATACAATGCTGAAAAACAAAGTAGTTCATCTTTTGACTATCCATGGCAAAACATTTGAAATCCCACCGATCTTCTTTCAACAGGAAAACTGTAATTTTTATTGCAAAAGGAAATAGATCTTCTTACAACAACCTTCCATTCTTACTGGGGAAAAAAGCCCCTTTTGCTTCTACACTTCCTACTTTTATAAAAAAAGGTCAAAATGGTTGGGTTTCCCAAAGTGACCTTTGGGCTTCCCAACCTTTTGCTTTCCCAACGCTTCATTTCTCAAAACTTTTACAAAAATATTACATTAATAAAAGTTGATTGGTCCTTTATGAGGAGGATCCTGCTTGGTTTTCAAAGAATTTTTTCCACGCTGCTGCTTCAGCAGCGAGGCCTTCAAAAGCGCACGGCTCTAGGAACTGGATGTTAATTTCAAACTTGTCAACTTGGTTCTTGATGGCATCGATCCTTGCTGGGCTCAACCGAAGCTGGTCTTCTAGAATCTGTATGCTAATGGCTGCGTGGCCCACTTCGTTCTTCAGTACCATGGCATCAATGGATTGAATCTGCTGCATCCTAGCCTCTGCATCTTGATGCCCTTTTTGCAATATGTCCACAAAGGTCTCATGATCTAGGAACTCTTCAAACCTAAACTCAGCCTCTGTCTGGCAGCGGTTGTATGCATTAAGTAACCTTTAAAAATATTCTAAGCATGCTACCTGTGTCCTTCGGATAGCCTTCTTAAAGTCTTCAGCAGTGCTGATGGCAAACTCTACTAGGCTGTGATCTCTCCTGAGGGTTTGATGATCTTTGGCTGGTAGTTCTACTGGAATCTCGGCATCATCTTCAAGTCTTGCCATTCTGGTGTTCAAGACCTCAAGAACATCTTGGGACCTATCTACGAAATCGGAGGAAGTTTCTATGATCTCCTCTAACCCGTTGTCCATTCGAAGAACTTTGCATCTTTCTTCTTCCAGAGCAGTCTGCAGCTACATCATTTTAGCCTTTTGCGCTAGGATATACTCTTTAAATGGCTGCAGATTGACTTGCTGTTCCTTTGTTGTCTCCAGTTCAGCAGTCAGAGAAGTCAGCTGCTCTTTTGGTTCTTTGGTGTATTCAGTATTGGACTCATAGATGATAGTCCGCTGCACCTCTAGGTCTTCCACCTTTGCCCTCAACTGTTCCTTCTCATTCTTCAGATCTTGAACTTCCTGTTGCGCCTTTTCTAGAGCCTCTTGTGATGTTCCCTTGGCTTGGATCTCCACCTGAAGGACATGGATTTCACCCTTTGTGGATTCCATTTCCCTTATCACGTGTTCATACTTCCTCTTAAGTCTGCTACCCTCTCCTCTTTCTTGTCTCAGTGTGTCTTTTAGCTGAGCAGTGGTCTTCTTAGCTGACTCTAACTCAAACATCACCTTCTTTATGTTATCAGCGGAGGCATCAATTAGTGCAGCCCCGGCTCTTATCGTGAACATAGGGTCTTTGTCTGTCCCTAGCATGACTGCTGTATCTGTGACCATTTTCCCTGATAGATCTTTCGCCTCCACCTTCTTTTCCATCCTCCTCATTATTCTTTTAGTGGTCCTGTCATAATATACAGTACTAAAATCAGGGACTTCTTCCCCTTTCTTCTGGACAAAGGCACTATTTGGAGCATAGGGGTTACAGGAGTGCTAGCAGTAGGTACTTGAAGGATTTGCACCTCAGGGTTTTCCTCTTCCTGACTTTGCCCTGTTGGTGTTTCAGAGGCTGACTGTTGTGTTAACTTTATCTTTTCAGCCTCCTGCCCTTGGAGCTCTTCATTTAGTTTTCTCTGTGCTTCTTTGGCAGCTTGCCTAGCTGCCTCTTCTGTTTCTCTGGATGCTTCTTTTGCTAGTTCAGCTGCTTCCTGGACAGCTTTCCTTTTCTCTTCTTCTCCCTTCTGTAGCCACTCTGTAGCCTCATTTTCCAGCCTCTGAGCTTCCTCCCTTATCCTTTTGGCTCCTTCTTCAGCTCTGGCTTGTTCAGCTTTGGCCTGCTCTGCCCCTTTTCCACCTTTGGTGGGGTTCTTTGGTTTGAATCTTCTGCTGAGAGCCGTCATGTTTGGGGCATTCCTGAAAATGGATTCTTCCTTATCATAATGATGGGTATATTCAAAGAGCACTTTATGCTTCTTGCAGTGCTCAACCACTTTACCATGAGTGTCATTGCGCCGGAAAGGCATCTCCCCAAAGTGGAACTTCCCTAGTTCCTCTATGAATTCAGCAGCTTGTTTCACATTGGCGAATCTGCAGCTACCTAACTTGAAAGGTAAAGGGGGATATCCAACTTTCTTATGTTGGAACAGGAAATGACCAACTCCGTCAATGAACACTTGTCTGACTGCCTCTTTATGGATTATATAATCCGTTGCATACTTTGGCAGCAGATAAGGTGTCTTTGAGCCTCCATACATTCTAAGATACATACCATTGTGGGTCAAGAAATAATCTCCACACTCCTCTATTACCTACATAGCATCTTCCGACATGCAGTCACATTCCTTCCGTAATATAAGCGTGTATAGTGGCATAATGAAATGCTCACATACTTCTCTGTAATAACTGTGGTACTGATGATCCCACAATGGTTTGTAAGCTACATATACAGGCATTCTCTCCCTGTCCCAGGCACACTTGAGGCCGGGGAAAGGCTGGTTACATAGTATGCAGTCTATCAAAATTGAACTCATATAGAATTCAGATTTTTTACGGGTTTCTCCTCCTCCCAAGGCTGCAGCTACGCAAGAAGAGAGACTGCTTGATACGAGGCTGGCCTAGTTGAATATTGTTCCTTGGGTCGCCACATGGAACATAATGGGGACCCATTCAAATTTGAAGAGTCTACCATTGGCTCTACCAAAGATCCTGTTTAGCATCAGAGCTACAAATCTGTAAGGAGCTCTTAAGCTCGCTGTATCATAATCCTCGGTTGCTTTGTGTCGATAGAGCTTTCCTGGGAAGAGCATTCTCTTAAGGGTTTCCACCAAATCCATCCTGAGGTTATCCAACCTATCATTTGACAGAAAGATTTGAGGTTCTGGCAGGTGGTAAGCCAGTGCCACATATCCTGGGCTAAATGCAGCATAGCCCTGACCTTCGACGTTTCCTATAAGCATTGTGTTGCTGTTCGTGTGGGGCAGAATCCATCTCGTAACATCACAGCATGGGAACAGATCTGGTCTGGTAGCCACCTTCATGATGGCGGATTTCTCTATGTTGGCATAAATGGGCTCCTCTTCGAGACCCATGTCTGGGACTTCCCTGTGGGAAATCAATCTGTATATCTCATCCCATTTATACTCAGGCTCAACACCCGAGACACATTGGGTGTCCTCATATATATATTCTGTCTATGTGACGACCTCTATTGCTGATTGTTCTTCGACCATAGGGGCCTTCTTTTTCTGCCTTTTGGACATTGTAAGTTCTTCCTGCCATGTATAACATTATGACATTAAGCAATTCGAATTTGCGAACATTGTGCAGTAGTTTATTGATTCTCAAGTGTATTATGACTGTAATGAAATTAAGACATAAGCCCTTCAGGATGAAGAATTGAACTAGCATGCAATACTATGCAATGTGCTAATATCCTATGTTAATGTGCAAGCAAGAAAAGAAACCAACACATGTATGCACAACCCAGCCATGTCCTGACTATCAGAACTACCAGTACGAAATAGACTCAGTCCACTACTGCAATAGAATGAGCGATGTCCTTCTGCTGCAGAATACTAAAACTGGATTAATCATAATTTGGCTGGCATTAAATCTACATTATTTCACAGTATGCCATTTTTTCATGATAACAACTCATAAAGCACAAGTATGAATCTCAAACGCAAGATGCAAATGTAACTAAACATTTGACGACATGGCTTTATTAAGAAAAAAAAACGGCAATAGCCTATGCAGCTCGCGGAAAGATAGTTACATCGGTGCAGCTAGATACTGTGGGCATCAACAACAATTTTTTGCACACGACGCTCCCACCAATGCCAACATCCATGGTACTTTATGCCTTGAGATTAATACTTTTTCGAGCTTCGCTTTGAGATGTCTTGCTTCTTTTAGGAGTTTTGACTCTTAATATCTTTTCAGCCTTTTCTTGTAATTTATGGCATGGGATCATTTATATATAATAAACTGTTCCACTCTGCTTCCTTTCCGTGGGTCTTTTGCTGTCACTCCCTTGGGTATTCAAGATGTGAAGTAGATGGAGCCTCGAAATAGTACTTCAGACCTTTTCCACTTCTGAGTTATTTACAGGGGTTAAGTGAGACTTCAATAAATGCATGCCAGTTAGGAATACAGTTACTAGAAGATATTCTATGCTTTAAAGCACAGTTTTTCAGTCAAGATTTTAGTTAACAAAGAACCCTGATGTTTCCATTGCAACCAAGAGCTTGCCTCATTATTCAAAATCAAAATGAAAACTAGCAAAGCTATAAAGAAAACAGCAGCAAAGCAAGTAATCAAAAGAAAGAAAACATCAAAGCACTAAAATAAGAAAACAACATAAGCAACAAAGCAATTTATTTATGCACAAAAGAAAACAAAAAATTTTGCCCATTCCTGAAAAATTATAAAATTAAAAACTAAGGAATGAGCTGGATTTAGACATGGATTGCCTAACCATGGTCCAACTGTGCTGTTATTGAAATGGAACCCATATCTAAGGTCCTGCAGTCATTTCTTTCATCCTGAGGGAGTTGAAGAAGCTCAGGTTGAGTGCCTGTCATAGGACTGGCCCTTTTTGAGGTATGATGCTCTAGCTTAAGCTCAGTGAGATAGTTTCCCAGGATAGAATCAGCAGACTCATTGCCTTCTCCTAACTTAGTGATAGTATACTTCATATATGGTTCTCTCAGAATTTTTATATGACTTGGGGTACCCTTGAGAGGAAGCCATAGATGAGACCAATCTGAAGCAAAATATCCTTTCAGCCTGGCAGTCCAATCTCGGTTGAGAATGAGCCCATATCCCCTTGCTATATCAACCACCATAATGTCAATAAATTGACATATTTTGTTGTTTGCAGCCAAACGAATGAGGACATTCTTCATTTCACCCACCACCTTGACTCCTGTGCGATCTAATTGCATTACTTCACGAGGTGTAGACTCTAGCTGTCCATTAATCCTTTTACAAATCTCAAGGGGCATCACATTTACTGCTGCTCCAGAGTCTACTAAGAAATTATGCACATTGTAATTCAGCATCTCTAGAGTTAAGAGAACAGGACGGGTGTCAAGGTTTTCTTTCCAACCTGGTTCTTGGTCTTCTTCTCCTAGTTGGTTTTGAATAGGTATATCCTTCGCTAGCTCTTGAGTTTCATCAGAGTTTTCCCCACTGACCCCTATATTTTCCTCTACAGGATCGACAGTCTCAGTGGTTGGTTCTGTCCCCTGGTTGAGGGTATTGTTCTGATGCGCTTTGCCCTCATCCAGTTTCTTAACATTCTCCTACAAACTGTTAACCTTAGAAATCATTGGATTGTCTTGGCTTGTGAAAACTTTGTCCTTTCTAGTTATGGATGTGCATTCAGATTTAGGAGTGTCATCTTCAATGTTAAACAGTGAAATACCATTCCATGAGAACATAGTATCATCCTCTGGTTTGCTTATGATCTGTTTCTCCTTTTCTTCTTCACCACTGTCCCTAGTCAATTCTGGGGCCAACAACTTATTCATCACCAATGTCATTGAATGTAACCATTGAGGACACTTATTCTCAGAATGAGGTTGTTGATGAAAGCTACATAAATTATCCCCTCCTATTTCTGTTATGTTTATTGATGCCAAATTAGGAGGTGGGACTTGCCATTGGTTGTTATCTTCCTTTTTTGGATAGTATGGCTTATTGGTTTTCTGAATGTCCCTCTCCTTTTCCAGATCTACAATTCGGTTGGACATTTTCTGAAGCACTTTCATCATCTCATGATAATCATGTGGTTGATCTTCTCTAGATTTAAACAGTAGTGAGCTTCTTCTTACAATGGTCTTCTCTTCACATGAATCAGGGTAATCCTCTATACTCTCACTTTCTTCCTCCACACTTTCGGCCTCCTCATAAGTTTCCACCAATGTAGGCTTGACTTTCATTTTGGCAAACATGGCCAGCTCAGGACCTAGGGATGAGGTATAATATTCAATTAAAACTTTGTCTGAAGGTCTGTCCATAGCAAAATTTTTTTTAAGTTCAATGAAAATCTCTGAGTGAAACTATGTACCTTTTCATTCTTCTCTCTTCTTAACAAACCAAGCCCTTTCATCAACGAGGCATGTGTCTTCTGAGTTGTGTATCTACTTCTGAAAACCCTTTCAAAGGTGTCCCAATCTGAAATGGAGTTTGCAGGTAGACCAAAGTACCAAGATGCTGCTGCTCCTTTCAGAGTGTGTGGAAAGAGTCTACAAAGCACATCTTCATACTCCCCAGCCCTTAGCCCTTCTAATGTTAGGTAGAAGCTTTGAAGGTGATCATCTACAGCGATATTTTCCACAGGGTCAAACTTGGGCAAGAGCTTGTCAAAGGCTTGAGGAAGGTTATGCAAAGGAGGAGTTAGGTTCATAGGTGACCTAGCTCTCCATGCCGGCACAGGATTGGGTTGATTACTAGCCATAAGCAAAGGTAAATGAATGTGATGCTGGGAAAAACAGTCCTTCAAGGATAGTACCGAAAACTGCAAACACTTGGGTTAGGTTGAAAGCTTCAAACATCTGCTGGTAGGATGGTTTCGGGAAATTAAGTTCCACGGCCAGCCTTTACTTCAGGCCCTCCTTCTAGCGCCAAAACTGTTGGGGCCTGGAAATTCGCAGGTGACAATAGTAAGGGATTCTCCCCAATCAACGTTCCCAACTAGCCCGTTGACTGTTTGGTATAGGGAATCCGTTCGATTTTATGGTCCGGCTACCGTAGATCAAAGTAACAACAAGGGTTTACTGGTTGCGGCCCGGTCCACCGGAATTTGTATTTTTTAACTTAAGAATGATCAGTAAGAATCTAACTAAACATGTAGGGTGGTGAAGGATGCGGGGAGCAGTCACAATGTGATGCGCAGGTTCTTACCTATCGTCTTAGGCTCACCAGCACCAGAATCACACATGCATCTATGTACTGACCTAGCTATCTATCTATCTATTTATCTATATCTACCTATCCCCAGGGAGCCAAATTATATTTAATAAATATGAGCAATGCAGGTGTGAACACATGATAAAAGCAATTACAGATAGCTGACATTTACTTTTACAGGCATGAACAATGAAAGATATTTCCACAACTAGCTAACCAATTGTTTCGTAATAAGCATGCACTACTCATGGTGGTTATTTCATAAAATAAATCAGAAATCATTTAAACAAGACATAGGTCATAAGTTAGAACGATCTCATGATTCACGGATACAATGCTGAAAAACAAAGTAGTTCATCTTTCGACTATCCATGGCAAAACATTTGAAATTCCACCGATCTTCTTTCAACAGGCAAACTGTAATTTTTATTGCAAAAGGAAATAGTTCTTCTTACAACAACCTTCCAGTCTTACTAGGGAAAAAAGCCTCTTTTTCTTCTACACTTCCTACTTTTATACAAAAGGTCAAAATGGTTGGGTTGCCCAAAGTGACCTTTGGGCTTCCCAACCTTTTGCTTTCCCAACACTTCATTTCTCAAAAATTTTAGAAAAATATTACATTAATAAAAGTTGACCGGTCCTCTATGAGGAGGATCCTGCTTGGTTTTCAAAGAATTTTTTCCACGCTGCTGCTTCAGTAGCGAGGCCTTCAAAAGCGCACGGATCTAGGAACTGGATGTTAATTTCAAACTTGTCAACTTGGTTCCTGATGGCCTCGATCCTTGCTAGGCTCAACCAAAGCTGGTCTTCTAGAATCTGTATGCTAATGGATGTGTGGCCCACTTCGTTCTTCAGTACCATGGCATCAATGGATTGAATCTGCTGCGTCCTGGCCTCTGCATCTTGATGCCCTTTCTGCAATATGTCCACAAAGGTCTCATGATTTGGGAACTCTTCAAACCTAAGCTTAGCCTCTGTCTGGTAGCGGTTGTATGCATTAAGTAACCTTTAAAAATATTATGAGCATGCTACCTGTGTCCTTCGGACAGCCTTCTTAAAGTCTTCAGCAGTGCTGATGGCAAACTCTACTAGGCTGTGATCTCTCCTAAGGGTTTGATGATCTTTGGCTGGTAGTTCTCCTGGAATCTCAGCATCATCTTCGGGTCTTTCCATTCTGGCATTCAAGACCTCAAGAACATCTTGGGACCTATCTACGAAATAGGAGGAAGTTTCTATGATCTCCTCTAACCTGCTGTCCATCCGAAGAACTTTGCATCTTTCTTCTTCCAGAGCAGTCTTCAGTTGCATCATTTTAGCCTTTTGCGCTAGGATATACTCTTTAAATGGCTGCAGATCGACTTGCTGTTCCTTTGCTGTCTCCAGTTCAGCAGTCAGAGAAGTCAGCTGCTCTTTTAGTTCTTTGGTGTATTCAGTATTGGACTCATAGATGATAGTCTGCTGCGCCTCTAGGTCTTCCATCTTTTCCCTCAACTGTTCCTTCTCATTCTTCAGATCTTGAACTTCCTGTTGCGCCTTTTATAGAGCCTCTTGTGCTGTTCCCTTGGCTTGGATCTCCACCTGAAGGACATGGATTTCACCCTTTGTGGATTCCATTTCCCTTAGCACGTGTTCATACTTCCTCTTAAGTCTGCTACCCTCTCCTCTTTCTTGTCTCAGTGTGCCTTTTAGCTGAGCAGTGGTCTCCTTAGCTGACTCTAATTCAAACATCACCTTCTTTATGTTATCAGCGGAGGCATCAATTAGTGCAGCCCCAGCTTTTATCGTGAACATAGGGTCTTTGTCTATCCCTAGCATGACTGCTGTATCTGTGACCGTTTTCCCTGATAGATCTTTCGCCTCCACCTTCTTTTCCGTCCTCCTCATTATTCTTTTAGTGGTCCTGTCATAATATACAGTATTGAAATCAGGGACTTCTTCCCCTTTCTTCTGGATGAAAGGCACTATTTGGAGCATAGGGGTTACAGGAGTGCTAGCAGTGGGTACTTGAAGGATTTGCACCTCAGGGTTTTCCTCTTCCTGACTTTGCCCTGTTGGTGTTTCAGAGGCTGACTGTTTTGTTAAATTTATCTTTTCAGCCTCCTTCCCTTGGAGCTCTTCATTTAGTTTTCTCTGTGCTTCTTTGGCAGCTTGCCTAGCTGCCTCTTCTGTTTCTCTGGCTGCTTCTTTTGCTAGTTCAGCTGCTTCCTGGACAACTTTCCTTTTCTCTTCTTCTCCCTTCTGCAGCCACTTTGCAGCCTCATTTTCCAGCCTCTGAGATTCCTCCCTTATCCTTTTGGCTCCTTCTTCAGCTTTGGCTTGTTCAGCTTTGGCCTGCTCTGCCCCTTTTCCACCTTTGGTGGGGTTCTTTGGTTTGAATCTTCTGCTGAGAGCCGTCATGTTTGGGGAATTCCTGAAAATGGATTCTTCCTTATCATAATGATGGGTATATTCAAAGAACACTTTATTCTTCTTACAGTGCTCAGCCACTTTACCATGAGTGTCATTGCGCCGGAAAGGAATCTCCCCAAAGTGGAACTTCCCTAGTTCCTCTATGAATTCGGCAGCTTGTTTCACATTGGCGAATTTGCAGCTACCTAACTTGAAAGGTAAAGGGGGATATGCAGCTTTATTATGCTGGAACAGGAAATGACCAACTCCGTCAATGAACACTTGTCTGATCGCCTCTTTATGGATTATATAATCCGTTGCATACTTTGGCAGCAGATAAGGTGTCTTTGAGCCTCCATACATTCTAAGATACATACCATTGTGGGTCAAGAAATAATCTCCATACTCCTCTATTACCAGCATAGCATCTTTCGACATGCAGTCACATTCCTTCCGGAAGATAAGCGTGTATAGTGGCATAATGAAATGCTCACATACTTCTCTGTAATAACTGTGGTACTGATGAGCCCACAATGGTTTGTAAGCTACATATACAGGCATTCTCTCCCTATCCCAGGTACACTTGAGGCCGGGGAAAGGCTGGTTACCTAGTATGCAGTCTATCAAAATTGAACTCATATAGAATCCAGATTTTTTACGGGTTTCTCCTCCTCCCAAGGCTGCAGCTACGCAAGAAGAGAGACTGCTTGATACGAGGCTGGCCCAGTTGAAGATTGTTCCTTGGGTCACCACATGGAACATAATGGGGACCCATTCAAATTTGAAGAGTCTACCATTGGCTCTACCAAAGATCCTGTTTAGCATCAGAGCTACAAATCTGCAA
The DNA here is from genome assembly GCA_001517045.1 of Pseudotsuga menziesii. Classification (NCBI taxonomy): domain Eukaryota; kingdom Viridiplantae; phylum Streptophyta; class Pinopsida; order Pinales; family Pinaceae; genus Pseudotsuga; species Pseudotsuga menziesii. Next base: position 103,029 of record LPNX010842018.1, read on the forward strand.
GGAGCTCTTAAGCTCGCTGTATCGTAATCCTCGGTTGCTCTGTGTCGATAGAGCTTTCCTGGCAAGAGCATTCTCTTCAGGGTTTCCACCAAATCCATCCTGAGGTTATCCAACCAATCATTTGACAGGAATATTTGAGGTTCTGGCAGGTGGTAAGCCAGTGCCACATATCCTGGGCTAAATGCAACATAGCCCTGACCTTTGACATTTCCTATAAGCATTGTGTTGCTGTTTGTGTGGGGAAGAATCCATCTCATAACATCAGAGCATGGGAACAGCTCTGGTCTGGTAGCCACCTTCATGATGGCGGATTTCTCTATGTTGGCATAAATGGGCTCCTCTTCAAGACCCATGTCTAGGACTTCCCTTCGGGAAATCAATCTGTATATCTCATCCCATTTATACTCAGGCTCAACACCCGAGACACATTGGGTGTCCTCATATATATATTCTGTCTGTGTGACGACCTCTATTGCTGATTGTTCTTCGACCATAGGGGCCTTCTTTTTCTACCTTTTGGACATTGTAAGTTCTTCCTGCCATGTATAACATTATGACATTAAGCAATTCGAATTTGCAAACATTGTGCAGCAGTTTATTCATTCTCAAGTGTATTATGACTGTAATGAAATTAAGACATAAGCCCTTCAGGCTGAAGAATTGAACTAGCATGCAATACTGTGCAATGTGCTAATATCCTATGTTAACGTGCAAGCAAGAAAATAAACCAACACATGTATGCACAACCCAGCCATGTCTTGACTATTAGAACTACCAGTACGAAATAGACTCAGTCCACTACTGCAATATAATGAACGACGTCCTTCTGCTGCATAATAATAAAACTGGATTAATCATAATTTGGCTGGCATTAAATCTACATTATTTCACAGTATGCCATCTTTTCATGATAACAACTCATAAAGCACAAGTATGAATCTCAAACGCAAGGTGCAAATGTAACTAAACATTTGACGACATGGCTTTATTAAGAAAAAGAAATGGCAATAGCCTATGCGGCTCGCGAAAAGATAGTTACATCGGTGCAGCTAGATACTGCGGGCATCAACAAATTTTTTTTGCACATGATGCTCCCACCAATGCCAACATCCATGCTACCTTCAAATCGTAAACACTACAATAGCACAACCCCCTTGACCACCTAGGGTTTCAGAGAAACAAGAACCGCTGGATTGCGCTGGATGGCGCGGGCAAGAGGTTGGGGCTCGAAACCGGGCAAACATAATAGGGGAACTGACCAGCCGAGGACTCATCAACAAATCACTAGCAAAAACCCCCATCGAAACTTCTTCCTGGACCTCATTATTACAAGGGGAAAACCAAGTGCAGGCGACATAATGGCCGCTTGCACCGCGCCTTAATCCACTGCGTGCGGGGCGAAACCAAAACGGCCGAGGTCAAAAGATAATACATAGGCTCTATAAAGAAAAAAAATGACTTCCCCCCCTCTAACCACAAACAGCTATCCCCAATCGGCAATTCTCAAAATGTAGGCGCAACATGCAAGGAGAAACGACTATGGCAACCCTAGCCGCGGGTGAAAACTCCGTGTGCAAGCGAAAAAGGGATACCCCAACCGCAGCACAAATCACCCAATGAAAACCTTGAAAAGCACGAGGTAGGGCGGTAACGAGCCTACCTGGCAGTGATGCGTAGCTGATGAGGCGACAACGGTTGAGCTTCCAACTGACACCTGGACGCGGGTACAAACACGGAGCTCCACAAGGTTCGCAGGGTCGACAGTGTGGAGAGAACAATGACAGCTCGGGCCCAAAAAAATAAAATAAAAAAAATCCAAACCCTTTCCCCCGTATATATAAAAGAGCCGCACGTGCGAGAGCTCTAAATCAGCCGTGAAACCAAATCTGAGTCGGGCGGCTAGAACCCCAGACCTTCCGCAACGGCGGACAATCCCCAGCACCAACTCACCCGCAATGGATAATAGAATGCGTGAATCAACAATGATCGGATGTTGACAAGGAGCGAGGTCGGAGACCGACAACTTGGACTCCTCCGCAACGGCGGGCGTTCATAAGTTGAACTCCATCTGCAACGGCAGAAAGCGCGACGTTAATGAGCTCCGATACGCAGCCGGAAGACAATTCAAAGCGTAGATCAGAGGGTAAGACAAAGTCAAAACCTAACATGATCCGCAATGGCAGACGCCCGAAGTGAAGATCTATCCACAAATTCGAACGAGGGAGAACTCAACCCTTCCGATGAAGAATAAAAAACCATCCGACACGTCAAAGAACCGAAACTCACCCGCAACGGCGGAAAGTCAAAAAACTTAACTCCCGATTCACAATGGTTTTGAAATATATGCAAAAACAACGATGAGCTTGATCAAGGATGGGATTCTTTCAAGCATTAAAGGAGAAAAAAAGATCGATTGATAGCAATTAAAAGCACTGTAAAACATCCCAAAAATCCATAGACCAAAACCGAGAAGAAAAACCAACTAACTCAAAGTAAAGGAGGGTCCTAAAATTTTTAGAATTTTGGGAAAATGTTGCAGCTGCAACACAAGGCTAGAGCAGTAGTTGATGGATCTAATGGTGAATTGTCAACAGTTCCCAGAGAATCAAGCAAATATGATAACGTACATGGACCACCGATGCATGGTGTGAGACCTATTGCATCTAATGGAGTTACAGGAAGGGATCCTGATGGATAAGTTTCTGCAAGTCCTATTAGAAGAGACCATGGGAAAGCTACAGGAAGTTCTATACTGAAAGAGGCCAAGGATATGAAACACTCTGTAGATAGATTAAAGGTCTGCTTGACGTTAATTATCGTTATTGCTCCATCTATACATAGCCTAAAATTATTCTCGTGATTTGATGCAATCCAAAGTTTAAAATGATAACTGCCTTAGAATTCTAACATAGCTGCAATAGATGTTGTAGACTATGGGAGGTAGCGACTTTGAAATCACTGGTCGTTACTTTCAAGCGGCTTTAAAATTTATTCATGGTGTTTATTATTGGAGCCTTGCAATTCTGACAATGCAAAGCAAGGAGAAACAACTCAAGCTATGAATGTGTATACAGATACTTCCAGGATATGTGAGTAAGTCTCATAATCTCTTAGAGTTTGAGTTAAAAGTTTTATCCATTTTTTTCATTAGTCAATTTGGATGTGAGCACACTGTATTAGCTTTACATTTGGAAAATTCTCAGGCAATTTTGAAATATAGTAATGCTGATTCAAATATTGATAGGTTAGATTCTCTATTACCTGTACATGTTTTGTGCCTTAACATATGAGAGAAACAAGGAAATGGTAGATGCTGCCCTGACATATAAATGCATGGGGGTAGCGCACATGAGGGCTGTGCTGTATACAAATTCATGTTTAGACATCAACGTTCGAGTTTGAGAGAAGATGAAACAGGCCTGAGAGATATGATAGAAATGTTGTTCAAAATACTTTGAAGTCCATCAAGAGTATTGAGGAATTTTGTGTTGGGAGGGAGGCTAAATTATGGGAGAATAGGTTTGTCTCATTCTCTTCAACTTTCCTTGTAAAAAATTCAAGGGATAATAACTAAAAATTATCTAATTGGTTATCTTCTAATTTTTGTTGCTTATATCACATGTGTGTCCAAATATAGTAGAACCACCATACAACATTTGTCTGTTCTCAAATCTTACCTTCGTCGTGGTGGTTTTTTTTCTTGTCTTTATTACTTTGCCTGTGGTGCACTTCTGGAGTGCCCTTGGTTCTGATAATTATTTGCATCAGTCTAGTTGTGGCTATATCTAAGGAAGGTTGGCCAGAGATAAACTTACAAACATGATTGAATGTTTCACACTGATTTTCATATAAAATGTGTCAACTATATTGTTGGGTATGCTTTTATTATTTCATTCAACTCTTTTTGAAATATGTGTTGAATTTCTTTTGCTTTCTTATTTTGGTAGCCTTCAGACTTCTATAAAAATATGTTTCATTTTCTAGAATTGGATGATATGGTAGCTTATGCTTTGCAACACTCAGTGTGAAATATTTCGCTTTCATGTATTTTTATATTGTCACTGATAGATCATTTTATGAATGGAAAGGTTTGCTTACCTTATTTGACTTTTACTTTTATTGATTTCATATGATGATATTTTCCTCATATATTGTTGTTCAGGAATAAACACCTTATAACTGAAGGTCTGGGATTACCAACATTCTCTTAAAACTTGCAGGCAATCAAATTTAAAGTATAGAAAGGAAACAAGAAGATAAGATAGACTCACCCGATTCACGACGGTTGATCCTAGCTTTTTCTTCTCCCACTCTGCTTCTCCTCCAAAGCTTTCAAGGATGTTTCTTCTTCACCTCTAAAGAGAAAATCCTCCAAGTGCAAGCTTATACATGTATATAGGATAGGTTATATAAACAGTATATAGAGTGCTTAATCATAAACATTCATCAAACCATAATACATGAAATACATTCAAAACACATTTGGAATACGTATTCTCTTTATTAACAATAGTGAATGAGTTAAAGTTACAACCCAACGCCTAAAACAAGGACTCCTCTACAACCAAAGGATTCTGAGTTCTACTGCTCCAAAGACTTCTGAATAGATACCACCAGCATAACTTTGCTCTCCGAGTATGATTGATTAATACCCTCTCCAAGGCCTTTATTTATACCTAGTGAAATAAGGCAGTTTCGAGGGTTGAGGAGGTTGAGATAGTTAAGATGGTTTGGTTATAGTTCAGGGCTTAACAAATCTCAAATAATTGCAATTTATTATTTTTAATGTCAAAGGAAAGCGTACGCGAGTATTGATACTAGAAACTCGCATATGACACGCGAGTTTCTCTAAGGGAAACCCGCGTACAAATCTGTACATGGGTTGCAATGACAAATATTCGCGTACAGTACGCGACATGCTGTAGGAAAAGTTGTGTATGTACGCGGGTTGCATATAGGCAAAGGCGCGTACAACAATTGACATATTAAAAGGTAAAAATGGCAAGCTGGATGGATAATGAATGTATTTCATAAGATTCCCATCTATAGTGTTTTAGGCAACCTTCAATCCATAAATGTCCTTTTGTGCGCCAACATAGGAAATGTCGGCACTCAGACGGAGAAGTGCCATTTGGGTTGATAACAGATGCCCCCTAATGTGTGAGGTCAGAGGGAAGCGATGGCCAAAATACAATATAATATTTATCTTTGGAGAACTCAGAAATCCAATGGAGTAGAGGTTGTACCTGAAACAAATACATAATAATGTCATATACAAAGTCATATCTGAGGATGCTATGTTCAATATACTGGAACACAAGCTCCTTTACAATATTTGAGTACATCATATGATACGGGTACAAGAACATGTATATTACAAAGGTGGATCGAATCCAGAATATACAATACTTCAAAGAACTGGAAGCTGTGTACATAAATGGAACATAATCTTGCGCAACTTAGTTCATAGGTGAGGAACTAAGGTCTTCAATCCCAAAGCACCAGTACAATCCAAGGCATGTGAATAAATGTATCCTGAAGTCGAACATGGAAAGGATTCAATAGTTTGTCAATCAATAGGTGATAATCGACAAATGAAGCAAAGGAATTCACCAATGATAGAAGTGAATCCTGAGGTACTATCGTCAAAACTCTAGGTCTTCGTCATCAGGAAGTACTGAAGCGAAACCATACTATGATAAGGAAGGAAATAGATCCTCCAACGAATCACAAGAGTGACTAGGAACTAGGCAAAGGAAGGGAGACACAATAGATAACAGATATAACAATGATGGGATTAGGATAAAGATCAAACATTGGGTTGAGGCCTTGAACAGTGAGCACAACACAGAGAAGACCCAAGGCAGCTTTGAAATTTATAATTAGAACAACTAGACTTATCTGTCATGTAGGAGACATGATCAGATTCCCTAGGTATAACGGACAAGAGGAGGAGTAGTAAACTTGAAGTAATAGCTGAACTGAAAGTGAACATTGAGACATGGGTATCGAAAAAAATGGAGAGTGCTATGTTCAAGGATGACATGCTACCACTAACTGAAAACAAGAGAAAACTTCTTCCTTACCTTCCCTGTTAAATTTTAACGAGTCCAGGAAAGTCAACTCGGATCTCTCTTCATTTTTTAACAAGCTTGCAGAGAAGAAAAAATAATGCTTGATAGTGTCACTGATTCATGGATTTAACAAGCCCAAACTAGTACATGCTTGACGGTGTTTTCATAGTTTAGAGAGTCTGAAAAATCCAAAGAACACTCCAGGGGGGTGATTTTTTGTCCAATTTAGTCTCCTGAGGCCGGAAAAGTATAAAGCAAACCACAGAAGAACTCTCTTAGCTTCCAAAGAAGTAAGGTGCACCTTTTTCGTATTTAGTCAGGAAGGTCCGAAAAAAGTTAAATTACCACGTACCCAACGCTCCTTCAAAAGCATCATATATCTTGAGTTTTACGAGTGTGAAGGAAGGTAAGATCAATGGGAAAGATCCATTTGATTATGAGAAATGGGGCTTACAACAATAGACTGGATGCTTTGTTCTTTAGGGTTTAACAAGCATGGCAAATACATAAAGTACACTCGGAATATTTTTCATGTTTTGGTCCAGAGCATGAAAAAGAGAGAACTAAGCTCATACCGGGGGTTCCTTTTCCGTAATTTTAGTCCCTCAGGTCTGAAAAAGTGATAAACCTATGCCTGAGAATACTCTTCTCAATTCTGAATAAAAGAGAGTGTTCCTTTCTCATATTATTCCACATGGTCTAAGAAAGAGATAACCTACCACCAATGTGGATGCCCATTCACATATTCTTAACGAGCCTGAATGGACAAGTTTACTCGGCAGTCAAGTCTATTTTGAGGAGTCAGAATTGGGCCTAAAGAAACTCAAAATATTTCCCGTGAAGTTTTAATGAGTTCAAAAAATTCAACTCATGACCTCCTTACTGTTTTTAACGAGCTTGAAGGAGAGCAAAAAGAATGCTCTAAATGCGAGGAGACGAGTGTCATAGGCAGGGGAAACTAGTTCCAAGCGCAAGGAACAGACCTATGCATAATGCAAGGAACATGAGTAGGATAAAGACACTTGGGGAATGTCTCCTCAAGGTAAAGGGTGTCAAGTTGCAAAGGCAAAATGATACAAGGATTAGCGACGATGAGAACAAAGATGAGGGCTTATACAACGAGCTAAAAGCATGGAAGCTGGCATCAAGCTCAAAAGCGCGAGCAGGATACATGAAAATGAAATTACAGTTGAAGAACAAGACAAGGCCAGTAAACAGTTGTGAATCCAACTAAAAATCTTGTCTCCAAGAAACAACAACATCAGAATCATATTCAGAAGAAAAGATCCGATGCAGGTCACTTTGGCAGAAACACATGCGACTTTGCTATCTTCTACAAAAGGGAAAGTCAAGGCAGAATCGACTGAAGAAGATTCTATAATGCCAAGGCTCGCGGGTTTATAATCAGTAAGATCAACCTCAGAAGGAAAGCAAAATTCAACAAGGGATATCGAGTTTGCAGGAACAAACTCAGTATCATGAGAGTTGAAAAATTCATAAGAAAAATCAAACTCATCAGGATCACTGACTTGCTGTTCAAAGGGAGAGTCCAAAGACTCAACAAGACCAACATAAGAAGAAAGGTCAGGCTTACTAGGCAAATCATGTTTAGACTTAGTCATAACTGAACCAACATCCAAAAGAAGGCCAGACTGTATCAAAGACTCTAGGAAGACTTCATCCAAAGGAAGGAGATCATCCGAGATAGGACACATGTCTATACTTTCAAATGGATCAACAGAGTGGAGAGCAGGCTCCATGGTCTATATAGGATGACTCACTTGGTCAACTGCTAGGACCAAGTCCTGAGAAGGTAAGCATGAAAACAGAGGCTACTTCTCAGTAGCAATTGAATGCAAAGGACATGAGGCCACATAGCTCACCTGTGGTGGGGTAGTGTCTATAGAAACACTGGGAATCAATAAAGGAAAGACCTGGTCTCTAGTTGGGTCAGGATATGGATCAATAAAATCCAACTGATCGATAGTGACAATTTCTTCGCCATGATTAAAGTACATCACACGAAAGAATGTTTACACCACAGCTTGCATGGAATAGACATAATCACGTCTGAGGAGCATATTAAAGTCCAAGGGGTCTTCTATCACCATGAATTCAACTAAGATGGTATTCCCACCCAAAGTAACAAGTGTTTGAGAAAGAATTCCCAAGGCTATACTAGTTCTTCTATCAAATGCTAGTAATTGACTAGTATTCAACACAAGGCTGGGAGATCCCATGCCTTGCCAAGCACGAGTAGACAAGATACTAACTGAGCCTCCTTCATCAACAATACAACGAGAAATTGTGTATGATTCAACTTTGACCTTTATCTGGAAAGGTGCATCAGAAGGAAGGCATGGCTCGACTAGACTATCCCAATCAAAGGAAGCAATCTGAGAGCTTAGTGAGGGTTGATCCAAAGCAAGTTCAGTGCCCCCTTGTTCAGTAAGTTCTGAATTGGCAGTGAAGAAAATGTGACTAGAAGACACTTCACCCTCCAAAGGAAGAGTGGGATTGATCGATACTAAATTCGATTCAACCGCTTCATCAAAGTCAATCTCCGTAGGGAGAGTGGGATTGACCAAAGATGACATTGGTTCAATCACATCAGGATCACTCTCCGGAAGAAGAGTGGAATTGACCAAATCTGAGATTGGTTCGACCGCTTGATGAACCAACGGTTGAGTAGGGTGTTGAGAAACTATAGGGTGTTCAAAAACGGGATGACCATGAAACAAAACTCTTTTTACCTCTTCAATAGAAGGGAATTTATAAGTAAGGTTGTCTCCCTCACAAAGCTTACAAGGAAACTTGGGCTTATGTTTTGAATGGGTAGTCTTTTCAACAGTGTCAACATGACTCGTAGTGGCTGACGAATTGTCTTTAGCATGAACTATAGAGGCTGAGAGACTGCCCCCATCATGGCTTGCAGAGGCTAAGAGACTGGGTCCAACATGACCTGCAGAGGTTAAATGGGTGCCCCCTTTCTTGTGTGCCTTCTTCCTATTCCTCCTTCTTTTACTCCTTTTAGACTGTCAGTTACTAGTATCAGTACTTTCACTGCATGAGGTAGAAGGAGTAGGAGAATCAACTACAGGTGAAGGGGAAGCAATGTTTTGATGCCCTTGAAATAAGGATCTTACTTGAGAAGCATCAGGATCATTCAAGGTAGTTGGAGTGGAAAACAACCACACCGGTAGCCCTAGGGTGAATCCAGGTAGATTCAGGGTGTCCATTAAAGGAACAGCAACATTCCCAGTGAGAGGAATAGTACAAGGAGTTCCCAGCATGGGGATCTCTTGGTTGGTGTTCAAAGGGTTAGCCATATTTTCAAACAAGGAGATAAAATCCGAGGTTGGCCGGAAACCAAAATTACAAAGCATACACCTAAAGGCACACTAAGTACAGACAAACCACACAGCACTCACTAAAAATTCCTAAATCCAAAAAAGACAAACAGGTATAAGATATGATTTCCAGAAGAAAGCTGATAGATAGTTACTTGGCGTCCCTATAGATGTTCTTAGGCACAAGTGGAGGAATCACCCACCACCCTCCCACACCTTCTGCCGGGGTTACCTTCCAAGCTTGTCCAAGGTCAACCAGAAATAGCCTTCCGGTGTACCTGTGTATGAACCCTAAATGTCAAAGAGACTAAAGGCTACCTTAACTATATTGACAATCTGGGGGGACAGTCGCAAGCCTAGTTCGTACGCATGGGCAGGGTAGCAAAGCTTGAAACCCTATCTAAGACAGAATCCCCAGATGCGCAAAAACCTTGGTTTACGTTTCGACAAGGAATTGGAGGGTTATCTCCTCAGTCCAAGCCTCCACGTCGCCTCGTGCTTAACTCTTGTTTGAGAGGAGCTTCCCAGATACAATCAACACAGAAAAGGGTTTACCTAGTGATTGGCCAACTACGTCTGAGATTTAAATACTTGTGGAGTGTTAAAACTCCCTAGTCCACAAGTCTAGCCTAAGCTAGTTGGTGTATGACCCTATAAAATAAAACTTGCTAATAATTTTTAAATTATATCGTTTATTTTAAGGGATGTTTTTAGTCAGAGGGTAAATGGCGTGAAACTTATGTGGTGTTTTGACTCAAATTGGAAACAAAATGACTACACAAAGAGAACTGAAATGCAAAAAGCAAAAACTATTCTCTTTCTTTTTCAAATAGAAACTTGAAAACCACAAAAGAACAAATTCTTTTTTCTTTTTTCAAAAACAATGATATGCCATGCAATCTAGAATAAAAAACTAATCTACATGCATATAAATCAAACATGTGTTTTTCTTTTTCTTTTATAAATGCAAAAGAAAACTAAGACTATATTTTTTGTAATTTTTGAGATTATATTCAAAAACTGAAAACAAAACTACTATATGCAAATCAAATGCAAAAGTTTCAAATGTTTTCTTTTCTTTTTTCAAAATGCTCAAAGACTACCATGCACCTAAAATGCACTAAAATTGAGTATACTCGGACCAAATCGATTATATAAAGCAAACAAATTGAAGTAAACAGATTAATAAAACCAAAAATCAACCAACAAGGGAAGACTTGGAACCCTAGCTTGGGTGGGTACAATGACAAAAAATAACTAAAAACACATAAAGGTAAGTGGCAGACCAATCACTATCTAAATATAGACTCGGAAAAGCATTGCCCAAAACCCTGATCACTGATTCGGACAAAAACACTTCAACCTATAACCCAAACAGGCAAACCTACTTCAAAATGCAACCAAAAGACAATCCAAACAAAAGAAACTCAAGGGATTTACAAGAAAGCACAAGGTGTGGCCACCAAGATCATCAGACTAACAACACAGTGTTTATACGGAGGGCCAACTAACAAACAGGAATCACAAAAGGACAGGGACAAGCAAACCCTAGCCCAAAAATCCCTATTTCAAGGCTTGTACGCAACTGTCCTAGAGAGCAACCCGTGTATGCAAGCCTCTGTAAGCGACTGTGTATGAGAGAAACCCGCAGACAGGTACAAAATTTTCTCAAAAAAAAGGGAAATCCACAAGGCCTTCAAACATTATGGTAAGCATGAACCAGGATAAAATATGACACACAAACTCAAGGAAAAGACTGGTCAAGGGTAACAGAAATAACCTATAGCAGTCTGGGCTCCCCAGCGGAGTCACCGGTTCTATTGTTCAGGAATAAACATCTTATAACCAAAGGTCTGGGGTTACCAACATACTCTTAAAACTTGCAGGAAATCAACTTTAAAGTATAGAAAGGAATCAAGAAGATAGGATAGACTCACCTGATTCATGACGGTTGATCCTAGCTTTTTCTTCTCACTACTACATTTCGACCAAAAATACGACGGCCGTAGTGTTGGATTTTCGACACTTCCCTGTTGCATGTACGACACTTTGATTTTTTTTAAGCGTCGGAAACTTGTCGTCGGTTATCCGACATCTGTTTAATTCGTCGGTTAAGCGACACCTAAGTTACCGTCGGTTAAATGTAAGACGTCGGTTAAGCGACATGAGAAACCGTGGGTTAAGCGACGAATATGAAGATTAAGCGTCGGTTAAGCGACGACAAGAACCGTCAGTTAAGTGACGAATATGAAGATTAGGCATCGGTTAAGCGACATCTGAAACCATCGGTTAAGCGATGGATATAAACATTAAGCATTGCTTTAGCGACATTGAGAACCGTCGCTTAAGCGACGGTAGTGAAGTTTAAAAAAAAAAAATACTGGTTCATAGTTGTAGATCTTGTTAGTTTAGCTGTCTAATTGCTGATCTTGTTTGAGCATACAGGTAATTCTATTGAGGATCTGCCATTGTCACTTTGCAGGATTGTTAACCTCAAGTCTCTTGCATTGAGTAACAACAATGTGAAGCAGGTATATTTCTTCTAGGTCCAGTGGAGAAATCTTTATTTGCACTATTTTAACAGAGTATTTTCAGTGAGACCTTAGTGCACACACAAAATCAAATCTTCTTAAGTAGAATTTTGAATAATACAATATGATTGCAACCTGTATATTCTTTCTTTTTCCATTAATTAGTGCTGCGTGTGATTCAGATGTGCTGTAAAATTATATTCAGACTGAAACTTGTCTTGTGATTTTTTGATTGGGACCAAGTGAAACTTTAAACATGAGTACTTCAGACTCCAGAGTATAACTTATAAGTGAACTACCCCCAAATTTCATATGGCCTTTTTAATTTACTTAAAAATAACAAGCTGCTTCCTCTGCAGTCATTAACAAAAGGTTCCATTGTCACATGTAGAAATGAAACAAATAGGCAGCAAATGAACTATAATGACTCTTTCCAGTCTATCTGGAACATTTCCCTATTCTTTCCCAGCTGTTGATGCTAGTCTATCATGTGGACAAACTATTCTTTTGAATTTCTTATGTTTCTGCAAATGACTACCATCTACAAATGGACACTGCTAGTCCATATCCATGGCAGGACTCTATCCTGAGACATTACTAATCTATATTTGAAATTCACATTTTTGTGTGGGTGAGTCTATCAGTTATCTATAACTGCAATAATCTAGGGTCATCCGTCTTCACCATTTCTTGTAATATGCATCTGCTTACTACTGCTGCCCTTTTGTCTTATGCCTTTGCTGTTGAATCTTCAAAAAAATTGAATTTAACATATATGATATACCCAAGCCCCTAGGCATGAGTATTGCTAAAATTTAAAGAATCTAATTCCTTTTATGTCTGTTTCTGAGTTCTATTCATTAAATTATAACCCAGATAGAGCACAGTACTACGATCTCATGCACAATTCCTCCAGTCCCTTTACACTTTGATCTAACAAAAATGTGGGTAATATTATTTGACTTGAAATATTCTGAGAGCCGTTACATAAATTAAAAATATATTGATCACATGAAACACATCTTCATCTCAGTGTTACAAAAATTGTTCTTATTTTAAATACAAAATCTTATGCCATAAATTGAAAACACTAAAGAAGTTGAGATAGACAACCACTAAATGACGACATCCTAGCATGCGAATTAAATTTGCTAAGTAAAACTGGATTGATACAGGCTCCTCGAGTTTCTTGGATCAGTAGAAATCAGGTTGTCCAGTGGAAGTTAAACAACGATGCCACATACGGCTATTTGCGTCGACACTTCTTGCATATGAAATGACTTCAGGGATGGGAAGATACACATAGTGTGTATTGCATATGCCTACTGTAATGCCACTAAATCCAGCGAAAGCCCCATGGACCTGTACATTACAAAAGTACAAGTCAATGAGTTTACCCAAAAGTTATGTAATGTGATCTACATAAATCACTGTTATTAGAAAATATTTTAATTGCAGTGGCAGCTCATCTTGTGGATAAAGAGTGCAAGATCAACATCTAACTAAGGCACTCAAATTATTTATCTATAATAGGGAAGACTATAGTGCAAATTTGTTTCATTGCCACAACACCAGTAAAGAAAGTCTTACCGCATTTTGACCAAGTATAGTACATAAAATTCAATCAGATGCATTTGCACTACAGGCACGTATCATATAGTTTGGATCAATGTATTTCACATCTGCTGGAATATCGATACCCTTAAAGTATTTTTTTATTTGAAAACCATTTAAAGTTCAATCAGTGCCATCAGTTACTGTCCAATAAAGAAAAACTTGAAATCAACGAAGCAACCAAATATGATAAAAACTTGGAATAACCTTTTTTAATCAAGTTTCTGAAGAAACTAGGTTCTTTATGCATAATCTAATGATCTACAGACCACAGTACAAGCTTAGGTTCAACATTCAAGGGGGTACCTCTGCAATTGCATAGTGCTTAAGATGGTTAGTCCAGGTTGATTAGAGCTAGTTAGTTTATCTTTTGTTTGAGCTACAGACGGTGTTGATATGGAACTTCGTAGGCATTATCAGTGAAATAGAAATGTCTCTGTAGGCTAGCTGAATTGTTGCTTGGTTATCCATAAACTGTTAAGTTGTTACCAGTCTATGACCTAGACAAATTCTGTCATAAGTAGGTTTCATCCCTGTGCATAAATAATAAGATACAACCTTGAGATAATTAACGCTATACCATAATTGTATCTTGAGTTTTTGGTTTTGGATCACTTCACAACAATAAACCTTATATCATTGTGGCACAAATGATGATAAAAAGTCATATAAATTCATTCTTGCAGATGAAAGTTTGAAAACACAACACCGTCCTGGCAACCAAATCCTGCAAGGATAGCTTGGTAACAGGTATGTTATGGTACCTGAGAATATATACTATTCCTTACATAGAAGAAATCCCATTATTATGCTCAACAGTCAAAAAATTATGTTTGAACACCCAGTTTTATGTTAAGATGGTCTAGGCATATATTAAGGGTGATTAAAAGTTTAAAACCTTAGAAAAGGATAGGTTTGTTAGGATTAGAAGTCATCAAGGCCTGAGGGTTTGATTCCTAGCTTATCCTCATAACATATCCTCATCTGGTTGAATTGTGTTTAATACAGTTTTATTCTTTTCCTTTTCTGGTAAGTGGTGCTTCATTTGTAAATCTTCCACTAGAGGTAAGCTTCTTCTCAGCTGATAGGCAGGATGTTTGCTCCCCATTATTGATGCCTTCCTTGTAGGACAAGTGAAGAGTGGCATCTAAGATCTCTAAATTTCTTTGTATCTGCAGGTCAACCTGGGAAGAACATTGATGTGTCTCCAAAACCATGGTCACTAAAGGAATAGTTGAGAGAGAGCCACGATTAGATTGACTATAGGTAGTAGAGCCAACCCTACTATAAAGGACTGCTGAGGTAGCCTTGACCTCAGGAAAGACTCTAACAGAGGAAGGGACGAGTTTTTGGTGTTCTTTAATAAACGTTTATAGACATTTCTGTTGCTACCTGAGTCTGTTATCTTACAATTGCTGATATCATTCCTTTGTGCTGGCCACATTGTATTCTACTAGCTGTTGAATTCATTGCATTCTAGCAGCCTTTTTGGTGAATAAAAAGGTTTTATATTAATATACAGGAGGAAATACATGGATCTCATATTGATTTCCAATGAGATTTTGTAATTTTGTTCAACTGGAGATAGAGCCACGACTTTGAAGAGGAGTCCATGTCTCCATTTTAACAAAAAATATTTTCAGCTTTTGAGAATCTGAAAATAAATCTGAGTTATTCTTTTCTAGCAAGACCTATACTTCTGAATCTGATATTTTAAACTATGCAAGCTAGACTGCATTTCAGAGCAAATAAAGATAACTTCCTGTTCTCTTGATAGACTGTACAGTGTATACTGAATAATAAGATTACTACTGCCAACCTTTATGCTAATCATTTTAGTACTGACTGATGATAGGAGTTTAAAAAGGGAATATCCTCTCATGGGACAAAATTACCTATGAGATGTGCCATCCTTGGGTCTGTTTCTCCATCACTGCTGGAAGCATTAAACACTTACTATCACCAGTCGGTTGATTGAGCACAATTTTTACTGGGATATACCGAGTCATGATCTGAGAGTCTGCATATAATGTTTCAAATGAGTGCTGAAGGGATAGAATTTTGGTCTCTCCACATCCCACTGCCATGTTGTATGAAGAATTTGAGGTTGGACATCAATTAGATAACTATGTCCCAGAGTTGTTATCTTTGTCAAGCTTCTGTTGGAGAATGAGCTCTAAAATGGAGATCTTTTCTCCTTATCTCCATACTTTTGGGGTTCTCTTTAACCAGACCAGCTATCATATCCTTACTGCTGCTTTAAAAACTGAACTTGGGCTTTTGTTTGTTGGAGAGAAGATTTAAAAACAGGAACAGGCTATTTAGAATCATGGGTATATCATGTGGTTAAAATCCCAAATAGAAAACAGTTAAGTCCACAATGTA
>LPNX010842018.1:119220-183416 GCA_001517045.1 Pseudotsuga menziesii
GAGATCGCCGTAATAAGAAGTAGAACAACTATGAGAGAAAGCTATTAGAAACTAGGGAGAATCCAAAACCAAGAAAAACTCTGTTGGAAATTAATGAACAACTATCTGTACCTATCTATGCAAACACTGAAAAGCACCGGAGCGACAGACTTTTGAGGGATTACTAAGCAGAAAATAAAGAGTTTCTCCTTGTGTTGTGAGGGCAGGTATTGTGGGTGCCAAATAGCTTGTCCAATTTAAGATCTCAGTAGTGGTGATGGTAAATCATTCTCTTATTTGAGTTGGAGAATCTGTCGTGAGAGTTCTACATATCTTCTTCTTTGATGCAGGAGCACACGCATTGAAGATGCATTGTACTCCAACATATACAGAGCTCCTTAATTTAGCTAGCTGGAGACCAATATGTGGCTACTTCCAATCTGCTTGCTGTTGCATGGAACTTGAAAAAACTTTTTCTGAGCTCCTCGTTGCATGGTTTCCCATCACATGTTCATCCAGGGAATGCAGCTGTGGTCTCTTCTACCCTCTCTGTTGAGAGATTTTTGTATACAATTGAGCAATTTTTCAGAGCAAGAGATGCATCTGGTGGTGTATCATATTCATTTGTTGAAATCTCAAATGGGTCTATGCTTATTTTCACTAAAGCATAGGACCTCATCATTAAGAAAAGTAAAACTGATATCAGCATATTGGATATGTGACCTACCATTTGCTTTCTTCAGTGATCCACAATTAACTCCAGTTTTAGTTGGGACACTATAAGCTGTGTGTTATGGATGTGAACAAAATCAAAATGTAGTTCAGCAGGAACTCAGCATGGATATGCTGCTTGTCCTATTGAAATATTCTAAACACCAAATGGGCATAATCAAAGGTGACAAAACCAATCAAACATTCACATATTCATATCCACCGATAGCAATAATCCATGCAATTTCCAACTTGTGGATAGTGTTCAGAATCTATCCATGAGAAAGGTGGGAAACATAGCTAAAATAAGGCTACTTTTTACATTTTCTGAATTTATCTAAGCATTGATGGCTATATTTCTGCCTAAAGCAGTTGTCTAGTATAGAGTTGGGAAGAAAATGTAAAACCCCAACCCAGTTTATACCAATATTTTGCATGAACATACAATATGCATTCAAAGTTAATGAAATACAATATGATGATGTAGATAGATTCATCATCTCTGTATCATGTATCATCGCATTTTGCACTATGTTGTTGTATCAGGGATATAAATTATCCTTTTACTTATCAAAAAACATTTTTTCTGAGTCTTCCCCAACCTATTAACATTCTCACTTTGCAGAGATCCTTGCTATTTTTTTTTGCTCATTTTCACTCATCTAATGATTACGTGTTCTTGCAGTTGTCTCATATGTCTCTACACACCTGGCTCCCGCTTTCAACATCTGTATGTAGATTTCAGTGTAATCTTACTTTTTTGTTTGCTATAAATTAGAATCAATTACCTACAACAAAAATATATCCTATATGTAACCGCATTGTTGTTGCATCACAGGCCTAAAAAGTTTGTCTCACATGTCAAATAAATCATAAACAACATAAATCATACTATTGAATCTTTTTGCCAACTACCCACACCCAGTGTCTCCAAAAAGGGCCCTGGCCCCTGCATATCAATGTTCAGCTTGAACAAGTCCTTAGGGGGGGAGCAACCCAATGATGTCTTTGAAAGAAATCTTGTCAGAAGAAAAGAGGGCATCTGACAAGCTAATACCTTCCAGTCCTTCCAACAATGAGCCTCAAAGTCCCAAAGGTCTCTCCAAGTAAAAATGTTTTTCATTTTGGCCATACAGGGGAGCTATCATAGCTGGCAAATATATGGTAAAGAGCATAGTGTGAAGGAAAGGGGTTGGTTATTCTTAAGGCATAGTGCATGGCTGTCTTT
Organism: Pseudotsuga menziesii; assembly: GCA_001517045.1. Taxonomy (NCBI): domain Eukaryota; kingdom Viridiplantae; phylum Streptophyta; class Pinopsida; order Pinales; family Pinaceae; genus Pseudotsuga; species Pseudotsuga menziesii. Next base: position 121,139 of record LPNX010842018.1, read on the forward strand.
AATTTTATCATTGCTCCAGGAAGGTCTGTGGAAAGTCTCTGAGAAAGATCCCAGTTTCAAGAGAGGACACATTTTGGATAGAGCAGACATCTAAAGATACTTCATTACTCACACTTTGTGAGCAGTTAGTTTTTTGTGTATTGAAGGATGGACAATAAAGTGTTTTGCTGAAAATATTGACATCCCTTTTGAGCATGCATGTCGGGGCACTATGAATATTAATGTGTACTGCGAACCTCATTTCGAATCTCATAGAAAAATTTGAATTCGAACCGAATTTCAAGGTTGTCGAACTAGAATTCGAACCCGAACAATATGACATAGCTCATAGCTCACGGACATGATCAAGACAACAATGCAGCAGATATGGCATCCTATGTTTCAAACTCTCGAGTCTCAACCCATCTAGTTAATATAACCATTTGGAAAGCAAGAAAGATCATACACAATTCCCTCCTTAAATGTTCTGAGCTTTTGATGCTATGAGAAGGGCAAGGCCACTAATTGCTCCTTTGCTGTTTTTTCTGCAAGTTTGTTTTAGATTTAGCCATGTTGAAAGAAAAAGGGTTGACAGGTGCTAGCTAGTAAGCCACAACAAGAGAGTAAATTTTGAAAACGTGTTCAAGATACATCAAGGCATCAAGGAAGAGGCCGTTTGAATTTTAAGGAGAAAGCTACAAGCTTTAGAGAATAAACAATTGAAGAGGAAGAGGACAATGGAAATGGCATGAAAATCAAAGTGAATGCACAACAGATGTCATATAGCCTCAACTAGGAGAAAGTTAGGTATAATCTAGACTGAGGAACCTTGAATTAGGCCTATACCAGCCAGAGTGAATGATGGTAGAACCATCTTACTGACTATTGCAATGTGACACTGAGGTCTAGCTAGTGCTCCTGCATTGGATAGATAACCTGATAACTAGAAATACATATAATCTATATTTGAACTAACAGGAAATTGGTACATAGCATTCATTTCTTAATCCAATCACTCTATGCTGCTATTGAATTATTCATGGTCATATTCTGACTAGGTAGTTTTGCGTGGTGATATTTCCAAAGAGGTGCTTCTTCCTAGTGGATTTGTGGATGAGAATATGAAAAGAGAAGATTTGATGACAGTTGCAATGTCTCTTTGTATGTAAATTCTTCTATTGATTGACATATTATAGTTGCAATATAAAGAAACAAGTAGTAGATGTCCCTCTGATATAGCTTGAGAAAGCCATATGATTTAAAAGACTTTATTTGGCCACCATAGTGCAGTCACAATGTTCCAGAAGATTTCCAGGAAAGAACACCTTTAGAAACTATTACTACCTTTACCATTTTAATAATTAATGATTCTAAATTTCTATATGAACAACCATCGTTATATTGGCTTGGATACTACCGTGGAATTTTTTCAAGGTTTATGGGAGAAACCCCTGTATCTTGCATCTTGATGAGAAGACTGAAATGTTTGGGATTTCTTCTTTTCAGCTTTTCCTGTAACTATACCTTACAGTCTTACATAAGCTACAACTGAAGATAGGAATAAGATGTGTTGTAACTTGTAAGCCATATCAACATTGTATGACAGTTTTGAACTTGAGCACATTGTTTTCTCACCTTACGTAAGACATACTCAGCACCAGCAGAAAGCATCCAACGTTGTGTCTCACCATCTTTTGGAATAGTTTTTCCTGCTCAATATTCAATTCCAGCACAAAAATGAGTTGATGTTCAATACCAACTATATCAACAAGACTTGTTATTGTAATTTTTAAGCATGCAGTTTATTAGAATTACAAAAAGCATGTTATGGTATGTAACAAATACAGAAAAAAGCAAATGGAAGCCTGAGAATAAGGCAACATATTACGTGAAATTTTCATGAATTATTAGAGAGGAATCCTAAATGTCTTATTTATTAACTATTTATTTTAATGCAAACTGCATTAGGTGATCTTTCAAAATGGTGCTTGCCACGTTCACATGTTCCAATGCATATGATGGCTATCCATAACTACCATTAAGTGTACTGCAGCAACATGATGGTAAATTAAGTTAACTAATCTTGCAATGATAGTTATAATGACTAATGATACACGCTTGTAAGCTTGTCACTCATAAGTAAGACCGATATTAAAGACTCAAAGGTAAAATAGCTAATTAAAAAAGAAAGTCCATGATAAGGACCTAGAGGTTAAGTGGAGAAGACTTGAAGGAGAAATCTCAGGGGGATTCATATTGCTATGATTTATCTTTTCCACACCAATAATCAAACCATAACAGTACCCAGACTGTTATAAAAGCTAGCAGCAAACAGGCACACTAATAAATGAACATTAATCTACAGCACTTTCATGAAATATGTAAAAATGCATTTATATTAATTTTAGAGCAAATATGGTAACTACAGGACATGGAATTACAGTATGCATGGAAGTATCATGCTAAGTATTTTGGTCTCAGTTAAGTGTAGAGAAAACTTATCCAATACAAGGATACAGAAAACTTCAAGATCACGAATACATGCCACTCCACCATTACATCCAAGAATAAGCATAACACCACAAGGTAAAATTTCCAATGAGTTGAGATCCAAAATCTTGTAAAAAAGTTAATATACACACCTCGATATTTTTATTCCAATTTCCTCTTAATCATTGCAGTAATGAAATCACAAAACTTATAAACTATTATGTAAGATAGAAACATTCAAATACTACAACTGTGATTTGGAACAATTTCACAGAACATGTTAAAGTACATCAACAGCTTAAGTGGGCCTAGTGGTTAAGAACATGTGTTTTGCTCCCTGGAGGAGCACATGTTCACACTTCTGTAAACTAAGCAATGAAATTGCAGAATGGAAGGGATCTCTTGTCCCACAAACAAGGCAGTCTCATACATCAATATTCTTACATTGGATACAAATTGTACAATTGCGTGACTTCATACCCAATTTAAGAACAATGTCTTTCAAATTTACAAAGTGCAAATGTACAAGTCCTTCTACAAACCAACATAAAGAGCAGACAGAAAAAAGTTCATTATTCATACAAATGACCTAGCAAACATAAAAATCCTAAGCAAGTAATAAGTACAAGCAAAAGACACTGCCCATCTATTACTGTTCCAGTATCAATTGGATAATAATCGTAGCATTGCCCAGCCAGTCATTCAAACTACAAACAGGTGACGTATTAACATTGATCCAGAGTAGATTAAAAAACCATTCAGAATTGTACAACATAATCTAGAGCCATTTCACTGACTATGAGTAGCAAATTACCATAAAACAGTCCTTTCTTTGCTAAGTATTTACTACTTGACCTTGCTGCTACCTATATTGTTCAGGCAGTGAGCAACCACTCTTCCCCCTATAGGGTGATTGTGAACCCATAATGGCTCAGAAAGGGCCCAGTAATGCAAATGCTAATGCTTCTGGCAATGCATCTGCTCACTCTATAAATTCATCTATTGCAGAGGCATTCAACAATGGTACTGACTAAAAAGTGCATGGTAAGGTAAATGTTAATGCTTCTGGCAATGCATCTGCCAGCATGTAATTTCGTCTATCACAGAGACATCCAACAATGGTGCTTCCAGAAGAACCCCAGAGATTCATTTTGGAGGTCTTCTGCATATAAGACGGGGCAGTTTCTTATTGATAGTTTGATTAAAAAATAAAGGATAGAACCTTAGTAGACAATGAAAAATAATCATAAGGTAGTCCTACATTTCTAGAGAAGGACTGCTTGTGAGGAAGTGAAACCTTACTAGAGGATGGAGACTTTGGAGGAAATGATGCCATTGTTAACTTACTCAACGATGGGAAATTGGTGATTTACCCTTTTCTTATCTCTCAATTTTTTTATTCGAGGGAATTTCAAACCCATTATCGAATCCCTTCATTGAATTTCCAATCATTTCATCGCTCTCAATGTCTTCAGAGTTCATCCCATTCTCCAAGATTAAATTCAGAGTCTCTGTAGCTGAAGTAGTAGCAACAACATTGGCTCCTGGAAAATATCCACTCCACATAGAGTTGGAATTGGAAAAACAATACATCCTTGTCCCATTCGCAAAATTATCCCATACCCATACCAAAACCATTAGAGTGATTATTCCAATACCATATCTATACAAACTAACAAGGATAACATAGTGCATTGAAACCATTGATAGTTATAGGAACTGAAAATGCCTCTAGTGCAAGGAAGGGCTTCTAAAAATTCCCGTAGAGAAAATTAAGGTTTTAATATATGTGAAGGTATTCATACTTCATAAAACTTTATGACCATGAATCATAAAGTTTTATGGAAGAATGTCAAGGCCAGATAATATTGATCTCCATAGATTTGCTGGCTTCTTATCTGTTAGTTCTAGCTAGCTAGCTTGCAATGCACAAGGGTAATACAAACACAGGGCAGTGAAATAAAAGATGATTACCTTAAATATGGTCTGATATCCATGGCCGTTGGTTTTTGAAGACCTGAATCTCGCTCTGGTGCAGCAATTGTGGATGAATGAGAAGCCGATGTGGATCGATCCAGCTCCCCCTTTCGAGGACAAGTCGGGGTTTCAAGTTTGCAGAGGTAAGAAAGACCCGAGAAAAATCACGGGACAGAAATGCCGGTGTACCATTTTATTTTTTTTATTTTTTTTAATCTAAAGGCGCCGTCGCCTAAGCGACGCCTACTATTTGTTAGAGGATTTCAACAAATTTTGTTGTGTGAGGGTGTACCATTTTATTTAATTTTTTTTATTCCAAGTTTCCACTCATTCAATAAGCCGTCGCTTAAGCGACGCTTATGAGGCTATCCGTCACTTAAGCAATGCTTATGAAGACTAGCTGTCGCTTAAGTGATGCTTATGGCCACATTTTCAAAAAAAAAAATTATCTTTGTGATTTTTGGTAGGTTTAAAAAAGGAAATCCATGCGCTGTCGGATTTTTTCGTCGGATTTTGGATCAAAATGTAGTAGCTTCTCCTCCAAAGCTTTCAGGGATGTTTCTCCTTCACCTGTAAAGAGCAAATCCTCCAAGTGCAAGCTTATACATGTATATAGGACAGGTTAGATAAACAGTATATAGAGTGCTTAACCATAAACATTCATCAAACCATAATACATGAAAGACATTCAAAACACATTTAGAATAAGGATTCTCTTTATTAACAATAGTGAATGAGTTAAGGTTACAACCCACCGCCTGAAACAAGGACTCATCTGCAACCAAAGGATTCCAAGTTCTGCTACTCCAAAGACTTCTGAATAGATACCACCAACATAACTTTGCTCTCTGAGTATGATTGATTAATACTCTCCCCAAAACCTTTATTTATACTTAGTGAAATAAGGCAGTTTCGAGGGTTGAGGAGGTTGAGATAGTTAAGATGGTTATAATTAAGGGCTTAAAAAATCTCAAATAATCGCGATTTATTATTTTTAATGTCAAAGGAAAGCGTACGCGAGTATTGATACTGGAAACCCGCGTATGACACACGAGTTTCTCTAAGGGAAACCCGCGTACAGATTTGTACGCGGGTTGCAATGACAAATATTCGCGTACAGTACGTGACATGCTATAGGAAAAGTCGCGTATGTATGCGAGTTGCATATAGGCAAAGGCGCATACAACAATTGACATATTAAAAGGTAAAAATGGAAAGCTGGATGGATAATGAATGTATTTCATAACATGCCCATCTATAGTGTTTTAGGCAACCTTCAATCCATAAATGTCCTTTTGTGCGCCAACATAGGAAATGTCGGCACTTGGACAAAGAAGTGCCATTTGGGTTGATAACATATATTCAGTCATGCCAAGAGATATTCCATAAATTGGTTGAATTAATTGATATCACATCCATCACAGAGGTATTCCGTTCTCTCTGGTAACATGAATGGATATGTAAGATAGGGAAAATTGTACATAGCTCTCAGGAATTAGTTTATCATAAATACTAGTTACTCGTAAGTTGTAATAGTAATAATTATGTAGTTTGTAGATTGCTATCTATCATAAATTTGTTTGAATATCATCATTGTCAAGCAATACCAACTTCTTAAAGGGTTCTAGATCAATGGTAGAGTGCCTGCCTAATTATAGGCAGGAGGTTGGTGGTTTGATTCCTCCGTGCCCTATCATAAATTTGTGACTACAAAAACAACTAAATTCGCATATATACGACCATTAATAGCTAATTTCCCGTATCTTAGTCGTATTTAGCTTAGTCATTAATATGTTATCATCTAGTAGTTTATTTAGTCGTATATTTGGTCATTAATTGTTGCAATCAGTGACTAAATCAATGACTAAATCTGTGACTAAATCAATGACTAAATCATTGATTATCAATGACTAAATCAATGACTAATAAGTCAATCTATTAATGACTAAGTGAAGTATGACTAGCTATAAGATGGTGGAAATTAGCTACTATTAGTCGCCGACTAAAAAATAGTCGTTTATAGCCTTATTTTAGTAATTAATTTCTCATTTTGTACTAGTGTGTTATTGCTCTGTGATCCTATTTTTCTAACAAGAATAATAAGAGTTCATTCACAATCTTATATGTGTATTGACCTAATACAAAATTCAACAATTATGGGTGCTCAAGATTCTACACTTGTTTGACAAAGATTGATCATAATTTTTTAGCAATAGAGCATTGGCATTGTTGATTATTTCCTTTCTTTTTTGACATGATTCTTAATGTTGTAGTAACTTTCATGTACATTAGCTTAATTCAACCATAAAAAGTTAAATATGTTAAGGGATCCCTTTTAAGTATTATAATATGTTTATTCTTTGTTGTGTATTCAAAACACATGAAATAAGTTAATGCCTCAACATATGCCTTTTAAGTTCTAATAGGCCACCTATAGATGTGTAGGTCTATCTTGTTCATCGATCTATAACATGCTATTATCATCTCCCAATTCGTTGAAAAAATATGGTTAAAGTTGTCTTGTGCTTAGATTCAATTTCAAAATCCCAATTTGTAGAGTGCCTTCTTATGCAAGCACAATGATTGATTTACATGTATCTAGAGACTTGTGAATTCACATCAATGATTGAGTGATAAAAAATCCCAATCCCTTCACTCATATTTTCCTTCTAAGTGATCTTTGACTTCTTCCTATCTTCAATTGTGATTATTTATAAGCTCCAAATTCAATGTGATCATTTTTTCATCTTAACTTTAAACTTAAACATGCAAACAAAAATTACTATGCTAATATTTTTTGAAATGATTTAGAACATCTTATCATAAAACTCCTTTGTATGACAACATACAATCCTTCAATGGTGAATAGTTAGGTATTTACTAATGTTCGATTGCTAATAATTTCTTAACATTAGTATGATGAGTTTGAATACCCAATACTTTGTGATTCACAAATTCCAATTACAGCACAATTTTCATATAGATACCATATAGTAATTCAAATTGTACTTTTCCACCACCACTTAAATTTCTAAAACAAAGTAACTTGAACCAACTTCAACCCAATCCATTAATATTTGTATTTATGTAAACTTGAACCTCAAAGCCTAGTTTTTTATTTCAAATTTGAGGATTATGTCAAATAAGAATATGAATTAAGGATTATTTAGTTAATATTAGTTTTTAAAATGTGGTTATTTAACCTTCATAATTTGTGTTAAGGGACTCATCTTTTATATTCTAATTTGTATAGTAGTGATCCCTTGTGATGATTTTCAATTATCTATATGGCCATTCCTTTATAACAAGAATCTTTTAACTTATGCGTTTAGGATTCTACTTTTCTTCTAACATATAGGTGTACTATTTCTGCTGGTTGGATTTTAAGTGTATCCATTGGAAATGTATGTATTCTTTATTTGGAATATTTAATATGATACTTGGAATTCAATAGTACAAAACAATAAATTAGTGACTAAAAAATGATAAAATTTGGATATAAACGACTATTTTTGAGTTGGTGACTAATAGTAGCTAATTTCCACTATCTTATAGCTCAACTAACTTAGTCGTATTTAACTTAGTCTTTAATTGGTTGACTTATTAGTCATTGATTTAGTCATTAATTTCCACAATTAATGACCAAATATACAACTAAATAAACTACTAGATGATAAATCAAGATAACCTATTAATGACTAAGCTAAATATGACTAAACGTTAGTCGTGCTATACAATACTAGAAATTAGCTACTAATAGTTGTGTATATGCACATTTTAGTCATTTTCTTAGCCACAAATTTATGATAGGGAACATAGGAATTGAACCACCAACTTCTTGTCTATAAGGCAAGTGATCTTCCATTGAGCTAGAACCCTTTAAAAATTGAGGTATAAAAAACAAGTCATTTTACACTTTAATAGAGTGATCAAGAACCATCTTGACATTTCTACTTGTGACCTATATAATCAACCTAGTTTTCTTATAATTAAGGTAACTCCACATACAATGGCTCAATATTTGAAATTCAAGAAAATGGTTTGAAAACTTATAGTTGTTTCCTTTGGTTTAGTAAACCACACTTTAACATAGGTTCCAGTAATCTTTAAATACAAACTAAGACAAGTCACAATATCCATCCAATTTCTATGTATGGAAGAGCATGCAAGATGAAAACTACACTACAACCTATGATTTAGGACCTTGATTACATACTTAATATATATANTTGGATGGAAGTAAAGTTTGTTTACCTAAATATACAATGAGTCCATCAATATAAATCAACAAATATGATGGTTCAAGTTTAGTGACAACCATATTCAAAGAAGGTGAATTGCAACTGTCCTTGTCAAGAAAAAAAAGCATATAAAAGGAAGAGGATACTTTAGGGTTGAATACCTACAACAAGCCATTAAGGTTACCTTTCTCCATGTTTTCCATTTAAAATAGATATTTTAGAAACCAAATTTCATTGCACTCAAATAGTCTCCTGCAAAATAAAAAAAGAAAAGAAGATCTGGCTTAGAAATGTGGTATTAGTATTGAGTTGATCCTAACAACACCTCTGGATCCCTATACATGTTCCCCCTGGTTTAGTAAACCACATTTTAACATAGGTTCCATACTTCTTCAAATACAAACTGAGCCAAGTCACGATATCCCTACAATTTATAAGTATGGGAGAACATGCAAGATGCAAAATACACTAAAGAAACAAGATAAAGTAGGTTTGCATATTGCTTAGGAATGAATAATCCTGAAAATAGTTAAAAATGAGTACAAAGTTGAAGATACTACCAAAGAAACTTGTTGGTTTGAAGTAATGAAGACTATAATCATCCCAGTATAATAGGTGAAGTAGATAAATGTTCAATATTTAAGGAAGAAGAACCAGGCGAGCTTCTGAGTTGTCCACTAAAAATGGACCTGCATACTATAAATGATAAGAGTGTATATAATTTTTTTCTTGAGTATGCATGTAAATAATTTTCAAAAAAATGTTTTTATGTATTTTATAATGTTATAAACGCATTCAATATAGAAATAATCCTAGGAATGGAAAACCCATTAATCCACTTGTAACTCTTTTTGTGGTTGTCAAAACTAACTACACAAACATTAAAAAAACTTCTTTTGATAATCTATCAACAACTAGAGTTGCAATAGACCCAATACCTCCTCCCATTTAATTGAGATAAATACAAGATTAGACTTTGCAAGAATTCTACCAACAACATATTTTAATTCTTTTATATCATGTTCCCTAAGTTATAGATTCCCCCCAATATCTCCAACTCTGAACAAAAAAGTTGTTATTGTCTGACAATGATGATATTCAAACAAAATAATGACTACCAAGTTACTATAGATCCATAATGGACTACCTTTTTCTTCTCATATATTTAAAATAAACCAAGTCAACGTATAGAAGATTGATGCTACCATCTGTCACATACCCCAAATTACAAAAACATTTTATGTTTTAGGAGACATTATGTTTTAATTTGATTATAAATTTTGTAATTGATGACCAAGTGGGGTCAAGGATAATTGCATGTAATTGCTGAATATTTTATTAATTAATAAATGAAAGATGAGACAACAACTTAAGGAGGTTGTTAAATGAGTGTTTTACTGACCACTTGGTGGAATAGGCTGGGTCGAGAGTAGATTGACACTTCGTAGAATCCTCAAACTACTTCTAGCTGTTGCAGGAGGCAACTTACCTATTTTTGTGGTCATGTTGCCCAATAAAGTGGAACAAGAGCATGTGGCTCATTAAGTGAAAACTGACCCAAAAGACTTAGGAATGCTAATAAAACTTTCCATTGAATTCAACAGAGGCTTCTCATTCTTTTACTTGTGAAATTTCTGAGTGAAATTAGTGCACAAGAAATTCGATGGAGGGGACTAGCAGAAGTTTTTGAGTGAAAGGTGTTGAAGTTCTGAACTAGTGCAACTGATTTAAGTTGAGTTCATACTACTACAAGCATAAATATTACTTTTGATTACTCAGTAGAGTGCAGAGGTTTCTAAACTAGTTCTCTCACCTAGTGCTTTCAACCAAGCGGACCAGTAGACAGGCTTGGGGGTCCTAAGATTTGAAGTTCAGCTATCTTCAGGAGTTGGTTAGGAGGAACAGGCTCCTTAAGTTGTTGTCTCCTCTACTACATTTCCAGGTTCTACATGTTCTTTCTAATTTCTCTATGCAAGCTTAGAAACAAGAAGGAATGAATTTAGAAAATAATATGGTTATGTGTCTGTTTCATCTGTTATTAGAATTATTTGGTGGAAATATTTTACTGTGAAAAGGTAGATGAATTCTGGATGAGAGGTATATTGGAATAAATAATTAGAGTAATTTCAAATTTACTAAAGGATAAAATACCTAACATTATTTTTCCACACCTTCAAGAAGGTAGTACTCTAGTACAGTAGGTTAGATTAAATTCTGATGGATAAATCAAATCAAGAATGCAGGATTTTGTTTATTTACTCTCTATAGATTCTTTATAGGATTGATGAGAAGAAAGATTCTCTATTTCAGAAGTTTCCTTAGTTAGAATACATTACTTTAAACATAAACAAAAATACCTTGAAGAAAGATCTTTTTAAAACTAGTACATAGTTTGTGTAACTGTGTTCTTTTCAACACAGTAATTGATTACTAGCTACAATTTAGTTATTATAACTACACATAGTTATTAAACATTATAAGAAAACAAAAATAACATAAGTAAGAATAGCCAGTAAACACTAAAAATAAAGTATAGTAATCATTTAGGTTTAACATAAATATCTAAGCAAATTTCATTAAAACTTGAAGTAAACATCAAATAATAACCATATTATAGTTAACAAAAATATTGCAGGGTTTAAAATAAAAATAAAAATGCAAACCCTAAATCTAAGGAGGACTGTCAACCAGCATTATTTTACTTTCTCTTCCCAGATTAGGGATTTTACAGTTCACCCTCTTTTACTTAAACAAAATCCTTTATAATATCCATATTATAAATGCACAGAATTAAAATAAAAATTATACAGTAATAGTATTAAAACTATGTCAACAAGCATTATTTTACTTTCTCTTCCCAGATTAAGGCTTTTACAATTTAACCTCTTTTACTTAAACAAAATCCTTTATAATGTCCATATTATAAATGCACAGAATTAAAATAAAAATTATACAGTAATAGTATTAAAAATATTTATCAAGTATAAACTAGAACAATTTAAGAAAAGACATTTAAAAAAATTTCTCAATCCAATTACCCAGTGAAATTCGGGTTGTATTAACAAACCCTTCTTTTTATTTATTTCCTCAAACCCTTCTTTTTATTTATTTCCTTAAACAAATATTTTACTAATAGAGAAAACTCAGACTTAGTTCAAAAACTAATATCCTGAACATTTTCCTCCTTCTAAATAAAATTGAAAAATTATGGACTTAAACAGTAATAAAACCTCTTCTAAATTCTTTAACCATCCATTCATCAACACAAGTATTTTAACAGTAAAATATTTCTATTAAGTTAAACTTAAACAAAATTGAAATTTAATTGAATACAGGAAACCCCATAGTCCATCGACTTCTTAAAAACCTCAAGTCGTGGCCGAACACATGATATCCAACACAGTAAGCCTTCAGAGCTTAATTAGAATGCAAAGATATTTTAAACCCTATTTAAAACATATATAAAAAATCCCACAATAGTCACGGCCTTAAAGCCTGTCCGAAAATAAATTACTGTAAATCAAGTTACGACCGATAAGGCTTCGCAATAATTTCATTGAAACATTCAAGTCACGGCCACACGACCTTCCCAAATAAAAAGAGTACATTGTAGCCACGGCCAAGCAGTATTCAAACCAAGTGAAACAATATCACCCAAAACCCCACACACCCATCGCAGGAGGTACCTCAGATAGGAACCGAGGCTTACCAGTGGGTTGTGAAGCATGGATACCTTCTCTCGAAACTTTGTATGCTACCCAACTCTAAAAAAATAACTCCTGTAGAAAAATCTGCATAGTATTTAGAGAATTGTTAAGATTTTATTTAAAATAGAACCAAGTAATAAGAAGTAAAACCTACGGTGAATACAAACAGAGAAATAACGAGTTCACCTGGAGAAGTTTTACCACCATTTGTGAATAGCTTGAATACACAGCGTTTTTGAGCCAAGTGAAAACCCTCTTACCCTAGCAACTGGACAAGAGAGATTGGTAAGCCCACACTTGACAAAATGGTTTAAGCCATCAACCAAAACCATGATGAAACCAAAACCGAAAACACACTGCTAATCTAGATAGAGTTCACAAGTGAACAAATGCACGAAGGAAAGCTCTCGTAGAGGCAAAGAAATGGAAACAAAGGCCCTTACATGCAGAGGTAAGCCATGGCGAAGAAGGCCCTTACATGTAGAAGTAAAAAAATGGTAAATCCTTGAGGCAATAAGCCTGCGGCTCTCTGTCCATAGCAGTCAAATGATACGTTAATCACACAATTTTAGGGTTTTCAAGACATATATAGTAAAGTTACCAAAGTCAAAACCCTAACCACTAACAAACAACCACGTGGACTCCACATCCAGTTCGATTTTATCGGTTTTGTTCTTCAGTTTGGGAGTGTGAAGTGAAACCTACAAAGGATTTTCATATAACCATATTAGTATTGAGACTTATACAAACATCCCTTTTATGAGTTAGGGTTATGCAAGAAGGTAAATTGTAATCCCAAACTAGAAGTTTGGTTAAAGAAAACTTATAAGCATAATATTGCAAATATATAGATGGTTAGCATGATTCATGGGTAAAGGTATTATAGTTTAGATTTATTTAATAGGGTAATAATTGATATATAATATCTCTTGTGAGATTTAAGTCATGTAAGGGTTTGGGTTAGATAGATTCTTTAGGAAATGATCTTTTCATTCCTTACACAAAGAAGAAATACTATTTGTTTAACGATATAATGTTCATCTTATCGCATTTCCACCTGGTAAATACCTAAGCAGTTAGTAGAACTGTTTTCTGCATTAAATCATTAGTTCCATGTATGTGTGAATGTTAACATTTATACCTTATAAATATACATAGACTTGGGTTTTTCTAGTTTATATAACATTTGAATATATGTTGAGACAAATACATATGAATTACCATGGTAATAGGTAATAATGTATCGAATGACCTAGTATGCAAATTTATCTTTCTCTAGGATTGTATATAGGACATAGTATGATAATAGATAAATGAAAGTATGATAAACAAGTTATAATCGAAACTAGGTAGAAGAACACATAGATTTATGTTCGGATTTTCCAAATACTTACGCTTACAAGTAAGTAAATAAAAAGTAACAGTACAGTTTCGACGATACCTCATTTTGATCAAAGATGTAAGCTAAACAAATATACTAGTATTTTATTTATGCTAGTTGAATATTTTAGTATCGATCCTGAAACTGGTTTACAAAACGTCTTACTTGTAAAAAGAGCTGTAAAAGAAGCATCACTTCACTGCATTAGATAAAAAGTATCAGTCATGAACTGAAGTTCCTTCATATTACAAACAGTAAAATAAAGTTTAGTACCTAGTAAACAAACAATTGTTGCAGCTCATGTTACTGCAGATCATCACCTACTAAATCAATATTTAATACTGAATTATGGAAGCAAATAATTAAGTATGCAGATACAAAAATTAACAAAGGAATTAGTTTAGACCTTAATGTTGTTAACTGTTAACTGTTAAATGTCCCTCTTAAGCAATGATTGTAAACATTTAATGTCATAAGAAAATTTTAAAATTTTATGAAATTTTGGAGTAATACATGTGGTATCAGAGCACATGTTCAGAGGCTAGTCCTGAATGCGGCTCAAACTGCATAGATAAACAGTAAATTAAATGCATGCATACTGATTATTATTATTTTTCTTTCCGAAATGTTATTACCAGAATTTTTTTTTGAGCTACAACTATAGGTATGGAAAGACTCGAAAAATATGTAGATGATGAGTCCTCGTTTAATGAACAAAGTAATTCTAGAAGAGAACCAGTTCAGGAAGAAATAACTAACAATTATTCAGAGTTATTACAAACTGTTAAAGAATTAAGAACTGAAATGGAAACAGCTAAAAAAGAAAATGAAAGAATTCTAAGAGCTCAAGAGGAGCTGAACCACATAGTGATGGAAAAATTTCAGAGTGAAGAAAAAGATAAACAGATAGGATCTGGAAATACGTCCTACCAACACAAAAGTAATAAGTATAAACAGTCTAAAATTGAAAGTAGCTTGTCCTATGAACTTTATGGTGACTCACACAGGAAGAATCGTCAGTACACTAGTGGTAGCAGTGAAGATAATTACCATTCAAGAAAAAGAAAATTTAAGCCTTATGAAGAAATTTCAGGAAATTTTAAGAAGATAAAACCACCAACTTTCAATGGTGAAATTGAGAAAGGAGAGGAAGCTGAATCATGGCTATCTGGAATGAAGAAGTATTTCCAAATATATAATTACTCTAACCAGCTAAAAGCAAGGATGGCCATTTACAACTTAACTGGAAAGGCAGATATTTGGTGGCAGGATTTAAAACGAGTAAAAGGTATTAGGGAAAACAACATTAACTGGAGTACCTTTAAGAAATAATTTAAAAAGAATTTTCTATCGGAATAGTACTACGAAGAGCGAGCTAAGAAATTCTATGAACTAAAATTGGGAACTATGGACATGAAAGAATTAAACAGTAAATTTTTAAGTTTACTATGCTACGTGCCTTACATTGTGGATGAGAAGCCTAAGGTGCAGCGATTTCTAAGCTGTTTACCTTTTCACATTAAAGACATAATTGAATACGATAATCCAAAAACCCTTGAGGAGGCTATGCAAAAGGAAATTTTTTGCTATAAGCAGAACCGCAAAAAGGAAAGCATGTCAAACTGGAAGGCTAAGAGGTCTAATAATTTTGAACATAAGAAGAAGAGTTTCATACCTAACCGAAATTTTAGGAATAATAACACATGTAATTTTCCTAATAAGAATTTCCAAGGAAATAAAGGTAATTCATAGTTAAACACCAATGGCCCTAGAAATAAAGAACCTTCTAATAATCAGAGCAATTACATTAAGAATAATGAACGTAAAGAACCAGTAAAGTGTTGGAAGTGTAATGGACCTCATTATGCATCAGTCTGTCCTAACAGAAAGAATACTATTAGCAACATACATACGGTGCAAGAGGAGATGAATGTTGGTGACTTAGCAAGGAGAATGCCCAGGATCAACGCGGCACTGGAAAATAGGCAGGTGGATTATCAAACTTCCATGGTGAAAGTAGAAGGTAAGCTGAATCAAACACCCATTTCTATCTTAATTGACCCAGGGGCTAGCCTGAGTTATATTTCTCCCGATTTAGTAGAAAAATGAAATTTATCAGTAGAAAAGTTTGCAAAGTCATGGTTAGTTCAACTAACTATTGGAGCAAAAAGAAAAGTGATTAGTTTTGTAAAAGATTGTACGGTAAGTATGGTTCAGTTTGAAAACTATGTGAAGATAAATGTACTTCCTTTAGGCTCTTATGACATGTTAATTGGTATGGACTGGTTAGAAAAACATATATTAGTTTTGAACTATTTCGATAAAACTTTTACATGCGTAAATAATGAAGGAGAAATAGTAACCGTAACAGGAATTCCTAGGAAAACAACTATCAGACAAATCTCTACTTTGCAATTAAAGAGAGCTGTTTGGAAAGGTTGTAAAGCCTTTGCTGTAACTGTAATTAACGAAGAACATATTAATAATGAAGATAAACTAAAACTGGAAGATATTCCAGTCCTGAGGGGGTATTCATATCTATTTTCAGAAGAAATCACGGGAATGCCTCCGAAAAGGGAGTTAGAATTCACTATTGAGTTGGTACCTGGTGGAGTGCCCAGCTCAAAATCCCCTTATTGGATGTATATATTGGAACTAAATGAATTAGAATCACAGTTAAAGGAATGTATTGATAAAAATTATATAAGGCCCAACGTGTCTCCCTGGGGAGAACTTGTTATTTTCGTTAAAAAGAAGGACAATACTCTACACTTATGCATTGATTATCGTCAACTTAATAAAAATACCATTAAGAATAGATACATGTTGCCCTGCATTGATGATCTATTTGATCAACTTGGTGGAGCAACTGTATTTTCAAAGATTGATTTACGATCTGGTTATCACCAGGTCCGAATCAAAGATGAAGACATTTTTAAAACAACTTTTAGGACCAGATATGGTCACTATGAGTTTGTTGTTATGACATTTGGGCTTACTAATGCCCTGATTGTCTTCATGTGCTTAATGAATAATGTATTGCATACGTACCTTGATAAATTCGTGGTGGTATTCATTGAATACATTCTAATTTATTCTAAGTCTAAAGAAGAACACAAGGAGCACTTAAAAATTGTTTTACAAGAATTGAGAGAACATCAACTTTATGCTAAATTTAGTGGGTGTGATTTCTTTAAGGATAAAATACAGTACTTGGGCCATGTAGTAACTAAATAAGGGATCTCAGTTGATCCAGAAAAGATAAAAGCAATTGAAGAATGGCTAGTCCCAAAGGACGTGACCTACATGCGATCATTCATGGGGATTACAGGTTACTATCGAAGATTCATTGAGGGGTTCTCAAGAATCGCAAATCCCATAACTTCTTTATAGAAGAAAGGGAATAAATTCGAGTGGAATCAAAAGTGTGAAGAAAGTTTTAAAAAGTTAAAAACATTATTAACTATTGCACCAATCTTAAGAATTGTTGATCCTAATAAGGACTTTGTAGTATGCAATGACGGTCTAGGTGGGGTTTTAACTCAAGAAGGACACGCAATTGAATACGAGTCTAGGAAGCTTAAAATTCATGAGAAAAACTACGCAACCTATGATTTAGAGTTGGCTGCTGTCATACATGCTTTGAAGATGCGGTGCCATAACTTAATCAGAAGAAAATTTATGTTAATGACAGATAAAAAAGATTAAAATATTTGTTGGATCAACCTAATTTAAATGCAAGGAAAGCTAGGTGGCTGGCTTTCCTTAGCGAATACGATTTTGAGATCCAACATATTAAGGGGAAAGAAAATAAGGTTGTCGATGCTCTAAGTAGAAATGCAAGATTGAATTTTGGAGCAGCAGTCAACACTTATAAAATAGATTTAGAGGAACAGTTAGAGGAAGGAGTAAGATTGGATGAAAATTTTCAAAAATTACAAGCAAAAGTAACAGAAAATTTAACTGAAAGTTTAAGTATAGGGTATAGTATAAATGAAAAAGGATTAATATTATATAAAAATAGACTGTGTATACCTAATGTACCTAAAATTAAGCTACTGATTTTAAATGAAATTCATAAGATTCCTTACTAAGGACATCTTGGTTATCAAAAGACTATAACCATGTTACGGAAGGATTATTTTTGGCCAAACATGAAGAATGAATTGGAAGAATATATTGCCAAGTGTTTTGAATGTCAAGAAGTTAAGACTGAACACCAAGGTCCAGCCAATTTACTACAACCATTACGCATCCCTATCTGGAAATGGGAAATAATCAGTATTGATTTTATTACAGGTCTACCTAGAAATCAGAATCTGAATGATTCGATAATGGTAGTCGTTGATAAACTTAGTAAATAATCCCATTTTATACCTGTAAAGACCACCCACAAGGTTGCTAATATTGCTGATATATTCATGAAACAAATATTTCGTTTACATGGGATACTGAAAGTTATAATTTCAGACAGAGACCCTAAGTTTACGAGAAATTTTTGGAAGTCTTTATTTAAAGACCTGCATACTACTTTAAATTTTAGTACCTATTTTCAGCCCTAGACAGATGGACAGACTGAAAGGATGAATCAAGTGTTGGAATATATGCTCAGAATGCATGTTAAGGAACAACCAAGTAAATGGGAAGATTACTTACACCTGGTAGAGTTTGCTTACAACAATCACTACCAAGCTTCAACAAGATACAACCTATTTGAAATTTTGTATGGTAGAAAGTGAAATACCCCCATCTCATGGAGTAACCCAGTTGACAGGTTAGTACTAGGACCTGAACTACTAAAGGAGATGGAGTTAATTGTAAAACAAGTGCAAGGTAGCTTAAAAGTTGCATAGGACAGACAAAAAAGTCAAGCAGATCTTAAATGAACTTAGAAAGAGTTCCAGGTGGGTGAACATGTCTTTATAAAGGTAAGGCATAAAAGGGTTCTTTGAAATTAGGAAGTTGTACTAAGTTGGCACCCCGGTATTGTGGGCCTTTTGAAATATTGTCCAGAATGGGACAGGTGGCAAATCAACTGGCTTTACCGCCAAATTTGAAGGTTCATAATTTTTTTCATATCTCAGTATTAAAAAAATATGTACATGATGCTACTCATGTTATAAATTGGAATGATGTGCAGGTGGAACCTGAAGGAGATTTTCTAGTGGAACCGGATTGTATCCTCGAAAGGAGGGAGATCTTGCTTCAGAATCACACCATTGGGCAGGTGAAGGTGCAATGAAAGCACCATAGTCCAGAAGAAGCCACTCGGGAATTGGAGAGTCATATGCGGGTAGCATATCCAATTCTGTTCCAGGGAAACTCTGATAATGAAGAATAAAATAACACTGAGGACGATGTTATATTTAAGGGGGTTTGTATGTCACCTACCCCAAATTGCAAAAACATTTTATGTTTTAGGAGACAATGTGTTTTAATTTTATTATAAGTTTTGTAATTAATGACCAAGTGGGGTGAAGGATAATTGCATGTAATTGCTAAATATTTAATTAATTAATAAATAAAATATGAGACACCAGCTTAAGGAGGCTGTTAAATGAGTGTTTTACTAGCCAATTGGTGGAACAGATGGTTTGAGAGCATATTGACACTTGGTAGCATCCTCAAACTACTTCTAGCTATTGCAGGAGGCAACTTCCCTATTTTTGTGGTCATGTTCCCCAAGAAAGTGGAACAAGAGTAGGTGGCTCATCAAGTGAAAACTGACCCAAAAGACCTAGGCATGCTAATAAAAATTCCCATTGAATTCAGCGGAGGCTGCTCATTCTTTTACTTGTAAAATTTCTGAGTGAAATTAGTGCACAAAAAATTCCATGGAGGGGACTAGTAGAAGTTTTTGAGTGAAAGGTGTTGAGGTTATGAACTAGTGCAGCTGATTTAAGCTGAGTTCATACTGCTACAAGAAAAAAGATTACTGCTGATCACTCAGTAGAGTGTAGAGGTTTCTAAACCAATTCTCTCACCTAGTGCTTTCAACCAGGTGGACTAGTAGACATGCTCAGGGGTCCTAATATTTGCAGTTCAACTATCTTTAGGAGTTGGTTGGGAGGAATAGGATCCTTAAGTTGTTGTCTCTTCTACATTTCCAGGTTCTACATGTTCTTTCTAATTTCTCTATGCAAGCTTAGAAACAAGAAGGAATGAAATTAGAAAATAATATGGTTATGTGTCTGCTTCATCTGTTATTAGAATTATTTGGAGGAAACATTTTACTGTGAAAAGGTAGATGAATTCTGGATGAGATGTGGATTATAATAAATGATTAGAGTAATTTCAAATTTATTGAAGCATAAAATACCTAACTATATTTTTCCACAACTTCAAGAAGGTAGTACTCTAGTAGAGTAGGTTAGATTAAATTTTGATGGATAAATCAAATCAAGAATGCAGGATTTTGTTTATTTACTCTCTATAGATTCTTTATAGGATTGATCAGAAGAAAGATTCTATATTTCAGAATTTTCCTTAGTTAGAATACATTACTTTAATCTTTTCCTTACTAACTCTGGATTTTGTCCAGAGAAATCTCCGCAGGTGTGATAGACTCTGAGAAAGTGCATATGTCGAGGTGTAAAGGCTTGTACTAACATATGATTATGAATTGAATTGGTTTTGCAGTGTTATTTGTAGGTATCTATGTAGCTTTTTGAATATTTGATTGATCAACATACAAAAAAATGGAGAATTCTTCATCTCTCATACCTAGAATACTTACACCCTTCAATTACATTGATTGGAGGGAAGATATGAAGGTATCCTTGCACAAAAAGGCATGTTTAGAATGACAGTGGGAAGAGAAGCTAAGCCCCAATAGTATGTTGAGAAGAACAATTTTTTTAATCAGCTTGATGAAGTATTTGACTTCATGTGCATTCACATCTCCTGGGATATTTTGTTCCATCTTAAGGGACTAAAGACTCCGAAGGAAGCTTGGGAAAAGCTTGAATCTTTGTTTGGAAAACAAGATGAGCTTCGAGGGCATATTCTGGAGAATGAGCTCATTGCACTATAGCTGAGCAATTTTGAGACTATTCAACAATACTTTACAAAGTACAAAGCACTAGTACTACAATGAAAACAATTTGGATTAGAGAGAAAATATGGGAAGCTTTTGTTGTCAGTGTTGAGAAATATTAGATTAGAGTTCTTAGTATTTGTCTCTACATTCCATTCTAGAAGAGTTTCCATTCCAAATTGGAAGATGTCTTCTCTAGATGCTTTTGTTGAGTCCTTGATACAAGAGCAAGACAAATTGGTTCAAATGGGAGTGATTCAAATTTCTAAGAATAAAGAACTCTCAGTAGTAGACTAAAACAATGTGCAAGCAAGAGAAAATACAAATGGGAAGAAGACCAAAAACATTGATTCGAATCCAAAGGAGAATCAACAATCTTCTGGTGGAGCCTCAAGTTCCAAGAAAAAGAAGAAATCAGAGAAGGGTAAATGTCCCTACTATATGAGAGGCTTTCATCTAGAGAGTCAGTGAATGAAGAATACCATTGACTAGTTGACAAAACTCCTTGAACAAAACAATATTTCCCTTCCACAAGGTGCATAGATGTCTAAAGCTAGAGAGTATAATGAAGAATATAAGAGGTTCTATGCTTTCAAAGAAGGACCCACTCAGTCAAAATCCTATATGATTGATTCAGGTGCATCCAACCACATGGTTTCCTCCAAAGAATCCTTCACTACTCTGGATGTCTCAGTAGGACCTAGCATTCATATGGGGGATTATTCATAGATCCCATTTGTTGGTAGAGGTTCTATTAAAATCCATCATGAAGAGTTCAAGAATGCACTCTATATTCCCTCTCCTGTAGCAAATTTGTTATATGTTTATTATATGACACATACTGACTCACCAAAGAAAGTTGTATTTGCTCCTGAATCAGTGAAGATACCATGCCTCCAAGTCATATGAATTCTCACACTTTCTTCTATACTCAGCTCCAGTACAATCTCAGCAGCCATTGAAAAGGGAAGGTAAAAACTCTCTTTCATCTTCATTTGCAGATAATGATATGTTGTCTAATATTTCATTTTCAAAAGATGAGAAAAAATATCAACATGATCTTGATATTGAGGTTGTACCTAAATATGATCTAGATCCATATCCAAGTCTATTGCAAATCATAAGACTAAATGGCATGGAAAGGTCATTGAAGTAGTTGGGAATGTTGTTGGGATCCAGATGATAGAATAAGAACAAGGTCCTAGTATCAGAATGAACATGTTGCACTCTCTCCCACAACTTCGCTACCTACATAGTGGTGCAACAAAATTCCAGAGAGATGCTACTTAATGATGCAGTTTGATCCACAATTCAGTCCACTAATGAAAAAAATGGATCATTCCATTCCTCCTCCAAAAAGAAGAGACAAAAGAAACATTCAACAGATCAGAAGAATATGGAAAGGTTCACATGCATAGTCCTTGGATGCTGATGTAGAGAAGAAGAAATTTTATGCATTACTGCTCCATAGTGTTGCATACTGTAGCAATTTTTTCACAAGTTTTTGCTTGAAGAGGAAAATTTTCTCTTAAGTATAGCTTGTTTTCCTGATTAATTGCTTATCTTGAGGGGGGGTTTTCCCATGAGGTTTTCCCCATTTTTCTTATTTTATTAAGTAGTATTTTTTTCATTTAGATTGTATGGGTGACTTTTGGCCTAGTTTCCAAGGCCCAAGTTATTCAAAGTTAGGATTAAGGGGGGGTGTTAGGATTAATTAATCCTCCTTTGTACAACATAGTCTATTTGGTCATATTTCCTAACTTAGTTAATTATTATCACTGTAATAGAGAATGGGGGACACACCTAGAGGTTAACTTCCACTTACTACATGTGCATGCATGAGTTTATGTGCCTATGGGACCAATCCTTACATTATAGGATCCCACTTGGAGTGCCACCAACAACCTCCATCAGTTGGTTGTGGAAGGTAAACAATTATGTTGAGATAACCTCTAGTTACAATCACTTAGATCACTTTCAGTTATCTTAGCACCAATTTTGCATGCATGAAGGGAGAATGGCACCTTTTTCCCACCTACCTCATAAGTTAACTGATTGTAGACAGATTTAGACATCTAGAGTTATACTAGTGATATCCAACAGTGATTTAGACACATTGAGATAGTTATTCAGTCAGCTTGACTCATAGGGATAATTTTAGGGGCAAAATTTATCCCATGGGATATTTTTAGGGTTTTTTCTCCAAAAAATGATTTGCCATTTTTCATTTGTCGAAGCCCCGTTTCGCCCAAATTTGATGGGGTAAAATTTTTCCACCCTAAAAATTGCCAAATTATTATATAAACGATACAAAATCCTTGGAAATTAAAATATTTTTTGAAAAATATCACCAAACATTTTATAGTTGGCATTTTAAGAATTGGTAAGATTCGCCAACATTTATACACTTTTAAATAAGTATGGTTCCTTAAAATCATGAGTTAGTAGATTCGAATCCTATCCATAGTTTTTGAATTCTATTTACTATATAATCATTGTATTATTGATTAATCAATGAATATTAATGTTGTGATTATCTGAGCAATTCTTGTCCGATTTATCATAAATTTGGGGCATGGATTTCTTGTTCAATGTACATTCTCTTTGATTTTTCCACTACATTTTTCCCTTCCCACAAATTTCATATTTTCCTGTAGATCAATGGTTCATAAATTTAATAGTTAACAAGAAAATTTGTTCACCTAGCTCTCTATGGTCCAAAACATAATTATACATCATAATCCCACCATTATTCCCTTCATTTTGACCTTCGCAATTAAATTCCACCAAATTTGGTCCAAAAAATTATTATTCCTTCCTCTATAAAGACAGGGAAGTTGAGCATTTATTGAAGCATAACCCCAGCCTCTCCAAAAAGGAATAAAAAACCCTAAAATGAGAATGGGTCCAAAACCATGGACAAATACCATGCACAATAAAATACCATGGGTCAGAAAGTCTTGGATTATCCTATAAATACAATGTGAAGGTCTCCCCACAAACATTATATTCCTGCATTTTTAACATTCTTTACATTTTTGGAACCTCTTGTCCATCATATCCTTTAGCCACACTATCCCATGTCGCACAACAAGTGCCCTATGTGTAACCCTTAACCCATTTTCTAGTGATAACCCTTTGTTGGAGATAAATGGAGACCAGGATAGTGGGAGCCTATGGGCGATTTCCTCAAACGATTGCAGTGGCCCATTTTAAAGGTATTTCTTTCTGTTATTTTATTGTATTAGTCAGTTAAAAATATTTAAATGTTGTTATTGTTTATTGTAAGTCGAGGTTTAGAAATCCCTTGCACCATGAAATATACCATTTGATTCGGCTGATCTAGGGTAGGTGCTTTTGCATGTAGTAGGGGAGAAATCCCCACTACAGTTTTGGTGACTCCACTATCTTGATCCCCTGAGATCTCTATTTTTGCAAGTGTTTTTGCTAGTTTTTTCTACTCGAGTACCTTCAGCCGTCATAGATATGACCTCCTTGCGGCATATCCGAACCAGTTTTGTCATGGTGCCTACCCCCCAAACCAAGCCGGAAGTTTTTTCTTAAAAACCCCTCAGTTACGGTCGAATCGCACCTATCCGATAGAAAGCTATGACCTAGATAAAACCTTTTTTTCCTTATAAGCGTGACCTAGGTCATGCCTTTTTTCTTGATAAGTGCAACCCAAACCAAAAATCCATATCGCACTTGTCCATGCTTTCAGAGTGATCTTGGTCACTACTGCGAACCATTTTTGTGTGACTTGTTGTGCAAAAACCTCTGTTTTGGGTGATTTGATTCTTTTTGTTAATTTTTCATTCTAGTCAAGACTATTTTACAATTCTGTGTGACCTCGACCACACCTCTTACACTGATAGATAAAACCTGCAGTTTTTTGTGTCCTTTGCAATGTTTGAGACCCTTTTTAGACCCCTATTCTATGTTCTACCCCTTCCTCATTTCCTTCTATGTGATCCCCCTTATTTGTGATTGGTAGTTGATACCCTCCGTGTGTTTCCTACTACCTGTTAAGTTCCTTATGCACTCATTTAGTTGTGTACATTTTGGTTTATGGAAGCATTAGTTGTTTTGAAAAATATTTATTGTTATTTACTGTCATTTATTTTTCTACATTTGCGTCTTGACAGTGAGATCACTGGTTTTTAGAACTTACACATCACTTGTGCACACATCTCACACCCGAAAGAAAAATACTTGGCTCATGACCCCAAGTTGAGCCTAAAATTTAACTTAACTCAACCAACATTGAAACCTCATTTAAGGACCAACAAACTATTGTAGTTAAGTTAGGACATTCGGGATAAGCATCCAAATAACAACCCTTTGTCACTTACATATGAGACATATTTTTGTTTTCTGGGGATCCAAAATCCTCTAGTACTTATTGACACGGTCATAACCAGTCTATCGGGGGGCCTCCCACTCTATGGGGGTAAGCCACAACGAAGGGGTTTAAGAAGTCATGGTGGAATACCACACTCCATTATGTACCAAAGGATAACCCTTCATATTCATCCTCATGCATGCCGGTGCCATACTAGGTGTTGAGGACCAAAGGGATGAAGCTCCAAGAAACCATCCTGGATGTAGACTTACCATTGTTGCAGTTCAGTTTTAGATCTTAGTTTTTGTCTTGTGTGCCACCATTTATCAACTCTCCTTTTCCAAACTCGACTATAGTTGGACTTTTGAGCTTGCGTTTGACACCCTTGAGCCTTCATTCATCACATAGCATACCATCATGCCATCATTTCTACACCACACTACTTGCAAAGAATTAGGGGGCATACCCTTTAGTTTGGTTCCTTGAAACATCATCGTTGGATCCATATTCGACGTCATTCACCACCTTTAGAACCCTACACTTCATCTAAGTTAGATTTAGTTCCTATCAATATAAACCTACCTTGTTCACTGCTCCATCTAGCCCCATGGTTGGTGCAACTCCAATCCCTTTCAGGGGATGGTTGATAGTGGAATCATGTCCAATCCAACTATCATTTTGAGTATCCTTTCTATCGTACCTATAGGTCCTGGTCCTATTCGGACCCTTTCCACCGCACACACTATTGCAGGTCTACTACCCACTAATGGTGCCCCCACTCCAACTACTATGGTTCACATCGTTCCCACATTCACGCATGGGGGCATTGGCCCTTATACCAAAATTCTGGCTATTCACACTATTCCAGTGACTACTTATACTATCGAAATTCAGCCTTACCCACCCCCATTTTCCCATGTGAACTACATACCTGCTGATGCCAGCATCATTTCTGGCCCTCATAGATCAAGTCTAGGTCCTAGTGTACCATTCATGACTAGTCTCAACCTTCCTGATTTAGCATGGTTGAAGAATGAACCCATCTGTCATGACCCATCATGGCCTCCCATGCCTACCCAACTCACTTTGGACATCCCTAAGTTTGAGGCAAAGGCGGGAGAAGAACCTCAAAACCACATTATGTCATTCCACTTATGGTGTTCCTCTAACAACATAGTGGATGATTCTATCTATTTGTGGTTATTCCATCGCACACTCATATTACAATTTAAATTGCATTTAGATATTCAAGAATATATTTCTAATAATGTTTGCAGCAAATGGAGAATGAAGATACAAACTGAACAAAAAAAACCACATAGGAAACATACAAGTATTGCTTAGGAATTTACAGTATCATTCACAATAATATGGTGTTACAATAGTTTACATAAGAAAATAATTCAAATGCATGACATGCAATTCGAATCTATCCGCTAGATATGACTATAGCTAACTGACCATCTAACTCATGGTGTCTCAATCAATGTTGGAGTCCAACATATCAACTCCCAGATGTCCAACAACTCAAAACAATCAGCGACATCTAGTTAACTCAATGCAACTGAGTGTGGTAGGTGGGAAAAGGCACCTAATCCACATGCATCCATGCATTATCCATGAAAATCTTGCGCTATCCAACTGATTGTGAACTAACTGAAAGTAACTAGGGGCTAACTGAGACTAACTAGTACTACCTCCAACTAACTGAAGTAGGTTGGTGTCGGGACTCCCAGTGGCTCCTAAAATTTAGGGATTAGTCTAGGAGGTGCCCAAACTGATGCATGCAAATGCAGTAAGTGGTAGTTAACCTTTATCAGTGTTCCCCACACTCAAGTGACTAGTACATGTGGCCCCATTAGGCCAAGTGTACCCAATGGTACCAGTGGATCCAATTAATTAATTAAGGTTCCTAAGTTAGGCTAAATAATCTAATAGACAATATAGTCAAGGGAGGATTAATAATCCTAACACCCCCCCTGAATATTAACTTGGACAACTTTGGGCCCTGGTAACAAGACCATAGGTCAACCAAATACAATCTAAAATACAAAATTCTGCTTAATACAACCGAGGAAATAGGGGAAAACCTCATGGGAACCCCCCCCCCCCCCCTCAAAATAAGCAGGAATACAAATTTTAAAAAAACTTGTGAAAATTTTTGCTACTATTTGCAGCACTATGCAGCAGTAGTATCTTAGTTTTATTTAGGTGAACCCATGAATCCAAACAAAGTGCTTATGTTTGGAGGAATCTTCCTCTTTGGAAGAATAACAATGCACTCAACTAAATTAGAAATATAAACTGTTGCACGGTGAAAACTCGACCCATGTAGAGAAACTGAAATCATCTGAAGAGAGAGAAAAGTTTCTTGAGAATTCAAACCATGTGAGGAACACCCAAGCAACTGATATATTGCAGCCTTGAACATCAAACCATGAGTGTTAAAATCAGTCCCAAGTGTTAGGAGCAAGTGTCAAGGCGGATGCAAAATGTCTTCCTCTTTACTAGTTCTGTGAGTAGATGAGCATGTGACCAAAGGTAGAGAAGCCCTGGGACTGTGGAGAGCTAATAATTGAGCTCCATAATATGATATATCCTCATAAATATCCAATAATTCACAACATCTAATATCAGCAATCTCATAAGAGAAAACTAACATCGAATCCTCAACAACAAAATTGGAGACTTGCGGTGCTTGATTCGTCACACCAAAATTGATGAAACCAGCTACAAGTATGACTGAAATCTATTGAATCTTAAAACCTAAACCACATATTATCATATCAGAAAATAAATCAGATCCAAAAAGGTTCATATCAGATCCAAAACTATGAAGTGAAATCAAATCCCCAGCAGGAATTTTGAAGGAGACTTGTGGTACTTGATTTGTCACACCAAAATTGATGAAACCAACTACAAGCAGTACTGAAAGCTCATGAAACTGTAATATTGAACCAATTAATATCATATAATATCTAAATAAGATCATATCAGACCCAAATAATCCCATATCATATCCAAAAGTGTTGAATGAAATCAAATCCCCAGCAGCTATTTTGAAGGAGACTTGTGGTACTTGTTTCTTCACACCAAAATTGATGAGAACAACTACAAGCAGTACTGAAGGCTCATGAACTTGAAATATTGAACCAATTAATATAAAATCAGATACAAATAATATCATATCAGATCCAATAAATTTCATATTAGATCCAAGAGTTTGCTCCACTGAGATGGTAGATGCACAATTTTCTTCTTCTTCAAAATTCTGAATATCCATGCATGCAATCATGTAGAAGTTTGTTGGAAGCTCAAGATCAATGAGAGTGAATGGATCACTCCTACAACCTGAAATTATTTCCAAAATATAATATCAGCAAAATCATGAGAGAAAACTGACATCAAATCCCCAGTAGAACTTTTGAAAGAGATTTTTGGTACTTGTTTCTTCACACCAAAATTGATGAGAACAACTACAAGTGGTACTGAAATCTCTTGAACCCTAGAACCAAGTAATATCAGATCATATCCAAATAATATAATATCATATCCAATAAATTCCATATCATATCCAAGAGTGTGCTCCATCGAGCTGGTAGATGCACAGTTTTCTCCTTCTTCAAAACCTTTGAAAGAGGTTTTTGGTACTTGTTTCTTCACACCAAAATTGATGAGAACAACTATAAGCGGTACTGAAATATATTGAACTCAATAACCAAGTAATATCATATCAGACCCAAATAAGATCATATCAGATCCAATAAAGTCCATACCAGATCCAAGAGTGTGCTCCACCGAGATGGTAGATGAACAGTTTTCCCCTTCTTCAAAACCCTGAGTATCAATGCATGAAATCATGTAGGAATTTGTTGGAATTTATAGATCAATGAAAGTGAATGGGTCACTCATACAATCTGATATTATTTCCAAAATATCCAAATAATTACTTATATGTACACCAGAAACATCATTAGAGACAGAGAAATCAAATTCCTCACCCTTTCCTGGAGAAATCATCGGTAAACTATGCACATAATTTATAATAGAAGAATCACTGGAGAATTTTTGCATAGAATGGAAGAAGAAATTTTCTTCAACAGAAGAGATTCAAATGTATTCTTCTGTATTAGCCATGTGAGGAGATGAGATATCATAGATCTCATACACTTCCAGAGCAGTAGGAGAAGGAGTCACTCCAAGGAGACTTTCTTCAATTCGAATTGATTGTGAGGAAGATTCTGCTTCTTCTTCATCTTGAAAAAATTCACCATAGAGAGTAGAGGCCAAGACTTTTGAGTAAAGAACTCTTTTGGTTCTGAATGTTCTCCCCATATTCCTATAACAATCCTCTTTATGCTTCCCAAATATTCTATCCAGTTCTATCCAAAGATCCTTTGAGTACTCTGGAAATTCAATAAGGTCTATAAGCAAGCTTCGAGAAAAAGTCCCACATATTGCTCCATAATCTCTATCATCGTAATTTAGCCAGTATTTCTCATATTCATAAGACTCTTTACCAGTCCCATAGATGCCTCATAGACACCTTGTCTCTTTAGAGATGCAATCATCTTCGACTTCCATTCTAAATATCTTATGGATGGAGTAAGAAGAGGAATTGGTAATATTGAATCCATATGAAGTTGAACCTGCAAAATATCACTACAAAACTAAAAATATCTAAACTGTTAGAATCATTCTTTTCCTCTCGACAAGAATTTTTTTTTAGGGTCCATCACGCCCTCTCCGCCGCTCTAAATAAATCTAGAGCTAGCAAATTTTCATAGGGGACTTCTGTGGAAACCCAGCTGCTTCTGATGTCTGATGGGGAGAAACAAGCATGAAACCTGCATGAGAAGGCTCTGATACCATATTAGAATTTGAATGCCATTTATATCTTCAAGCAGATAGTTCTAATAATGTTTGCAGGCCCAAATGGAGAAAGAAGACACAAACTGAACAAAACAAACCACATAGGAAACAGACAAGTATTTCTCAGGAATTTACAGTATCATTCATAATAATAAAATACAGTGTTACAATAGTTTACATAAGAAAATAATTCAAATGAATGACATGCAATTTGAATCTATTCACTGGATTTGACTGTAGCTAACTAACCATCTAACTCATGGTGTCTCAATCAATGTTGGAGTCCAACAGATCAACTCCCAGATGTCCAACAACTCAAAACAATCAGTGTCAGCTAGTTAACTCAGTGCAACTGAGTGTGGTGGGTGGGAAAAGGTGCCTACTCGACATGCATCCATGCATTATCCATGCAAATCTTGTGCTAGATAACTGATTGTGAACTAACTGAAAGTAACTGGGGGTTAATTGAGACTAACTAGTACTACTTCCAACTAACTGAATTAGGTTGGTATCGGGACTCCCAGTGGCTGCTAAAATGTAGGGATTGGTCTAGGAGGCACCCAAATTGATGCATGCACATGCAGTAAGTGGCAGTTAAACTCTAGCAATGTTCCCCATACTCTAGTGACTGGTACATGTGGCCCCATTAGGCCAAGTGGACCCAATTAATTAATTAAGGTTCCTAAGTTAGGATAAATAATCTAATAGATAGTATGGTCAAGCAAGGATTAATAATACTAACACATCATGGCCTCCCATGCCTACCAAACTCCCTTCGGACATTCCTAAGTTTGAGGGAAAGGCGGGAGAAGAACCTCATAACCACATTATGTCATTCCACTTATGGTGTTCCTTTAACAACAGAGTGGATGATTCTATTTGTTTGTGGTTA
The DNA here is from genome assembly GCA_001517045.1 of Pseudotsuga menziesii. NCBI lineage: Eukaryota > Viridiplantae > Streptophyta > Pinopsida > Pinales > Pinaceae > Pseudotsuga > Pseudotsuga menziesii. The sequence goes on from LPNX010842018.1 coordinate 152,056, forward strand.
TTCCAGTGCTCACTCACTAGTGTTGCCACCAAATGGTTCATTGAGCTGCCCCATGCTACTTATCCCAACTTCTCCTCTTTAGCCTCGATGTTCCTCCAGTACTTCTAGTTACCCATCCATTATGTTGAGGGCATGGAAATACTATTATCCTGTAGACATAACACTGCTACCCATATCATAGATCATATCCATGAGTGGCGTCATCATCGTAGCTTGTGTAAAATCCAATTAGATGAAATGATTTTACTAAATTGGTTTCTCAAAACCTTACTCCCCCTATCGCTAAGGATGTTGCATCTGATTTCCCACAAACTGATGAAGAATCCATCCTCAAAGCACAACAGTTTGATATTATTTATTCCCAATAGGGTTATCTGTATACCATCATACCTAATGTACCCTGTGCTGGCTCCTCATAAGAGATAAATTGGGGGCATCCCATCCTACTTATGGAGTCATTAGCTCCATTACCCCATCATAACCACTTGTACATGACCTCTCCTTCAATTCCACCTCATTCCGGTAACACCCCTAACGTTTCCCAACCTTGCTACGCCCCTAATTTTTCACGCGTAGCAGCTTATTCTGGAGCCACAACTTCATATGCGTCTCTTGCTCTAGTTCGTCACGTTCATGGACTAAATTTCCTGGCACTTGCATGTAATGGCTATATGGTAGGATTTGCAACCCATTTAGTTGGTCCCTCCTACTACCCACCACTTGTGCAACCTACACATGCTCTGACCCCGACTCCTCTTGTTCCTTAAGGAGAGGTCTACACTCAACATAACCTCCCTATTCAATCCACTCCTAATAACCAACAAGGGCAAGGAATACACCAAAGAGGTAGTAACCATGGAAACAACCAACCTAAAGGAGGTGGCCAACAAACCAACCCACTAAACAACAATGGAGCCAATCCCTCTACACAGAACCCCCAATGTGCACCTATACCTAGGAAGAACCCTTAGTTGCAGACTAACCATCTGTGCACCATTTGTGACACTTATGACCATTATACACATAAGTTCCCCCATATGAATAATGTCTTCCACCTATTACAAGCTGGAAATCAACGTGACCCCAATGTGGATGCTCTGACACAGCCAAATCCAACACCACTAGGTCCTTCTTCTATGGTGTTGTAGAACCCATTACCAAATCAAGGAATGGTTGCAACCCAACCATTGGTACCAAAAAATATTGCACCCACTTCTGCAGGTCAACCCATTGATCCTAGTGTCCATCACCTTATGAAATTTTCGTCTAATGTCAACTTATAGACTCGATCAAACCAATATGGATCCACCAAATAATCCTTCAGTCCCTCCATGACACCTGCCTCCACCGCTCTCGATATGTCCTTAAATTTTCTGAGACCTCCCACAGAAGAGACTGCCAAAGTCCTTTGGTTCCCTTTACGTCGCATTGTGAACAACCTTACTGCTAGAGCTTCTCTTAATTACAGTATCATCGATGACTTGGCCCAGTCTCCCTTCACAATATCTACTTGGGAAGTCTTAAGAACTTGTCCTTCGCAATGCAAATATTTTCTCTCCACTTTAGGTTCCGCCGACCCCTCTAATTTCCAAGATGATTACTTTCGAATTGGACCAAGGAGAACCCCAGATGCCATCAGTCGTAGCCTTCCAAGTTTTGGTCACTATTCACAATTTGGTCATTCATTGATGCATCATATATGAGGGGGAATCCACTTGTGTTATGTTAAACTTTGTTTGGCATAAACTTGGATCCTCAACCCTTCAACCTTCAACCACCGCCCTCTATGCTATGATGGTCGTGTTGGTCAACCACAAGGAGTTATCTTGAATGTCCCTATTGAGTTATACGAAAAAACCGTGTTGATTGAAATTGAGCTTTTCAACGCCCAACTCGATTACAACCTCCTCCTTGGACGTAGTTACATGTATGCAATGCGAGTCGTTGCTTCTATCATCTTTCAACTGTTGATGTTCCCCCATGATGGGAATATCATGACTATCAACCAACTAACGTATTATGATCCTAAAGGACTAGCCACCCCAAAACATGTCCTCCCTACTATCAACACTACCATAAATAATGTCTCCATCCCTCCCTAGGGATCTGTTGTTGGTCCAGGCCTATTTACCAATACCCCTTTGATGGACACCTTTTTGTCCCTCCCAATCCCTCATTCGATGGATGACATATCAAATTTGTGCACTATCATGCCCGATAATATTCTAAACTCCTCACAACCTCAACCGCAATCCCAACCGTAGACCCTAAGGAGTAATTGGGGTTCTTTCCCCATACACATGATCCTCTTCCTCTTTCCACTTTCTGTAATTTTTAGTAAACCAGGCATGGATAGTCTCAACCTCTGGGTTTCACTTTGGGTATTCTCATGTGGTACCTTAATACCCCCACCCTTCCCTTGACACCACAAATCGTGTGGACACCAGTCCAGCCTATTCATACGGTGTCATACCCACCTCCTGGTATATAATCGAATGTTTCTCCTGCTACTGCTGCCCTTCCTCCCACAAATATTGGAGGCAAGGAACCTAAGACCTCGATAGAACCACATCCTCCTCCTACTTGTGATTTATGGGATGTCCAAGGCCATGCGACAAAAAAATGTCAATATTTTCCAATAATTCACACCCACATGCGCCACACAGTAGTTGAGACCAACAATGTGCTAGTTGTCAACGTACCAAACACAACTGTAGTTAAGAACAAATCACTATGAACCAACCACTCCTATGCAGTTTGTGGCCTATATGGTCATTACTCCCACCATTTCCCAAACTTGCTCGAGTACTAGTCACTCCTTAGTGACCTTCACAAGCACTCCCATGAGTCTAAAATGACCATCATTGAGGAGATCCACCCCCAACCTCTTCCTCAGACACCAATAATACCATTTATACGATCTCTACTCCAGTATCTCGTCCCCCTCCTCATCCATGGAAGATCCTTCCAACCTACCCACACGCTACTTTCACAATGATGAAGTGATCCTCAAAGCTGTTTCAAATCCTAAATATCCTTTGGATGATCTGCACCATCACTCCTTCTTCATCCTTGATGAATCTTCTTCATCGTCGGACCAATTCTATGTTGAAGCGAGAAACTTCATCCATGGAAGTGTCAATTGGTTTAAAAATCCAATCCTGACACCTGATGCCTTTGAAGAAGGTAACATGGCCAATATTTCACCAACCATTAAAGTATATATCTCAACGAAACTTAGGATAGTTTAGGATATTACTCTCGATGCTTCTTTCTCCCCTGAAGAGGTCACTTCCTACAAAACACTTTTTTTCCAGGAATTTCATGATGATTTAGCTTGGTTCTATATAGAGATGCTTGGGATTGATCCATATATAATTGAACATCGCATTGACACATGGATCGATGTTGCCCCCATTCGACAAAAGAAACGACCCATTCACCCCTCAAAGGCCCCTGTCGTCAAAGATGAGATCAAAAAACTACACAAAGAAGGCTTCATATACCCCATCACATATACCACCTAGGTTTACAATAATGTTGTCGTCAATAAAAATAGGGTACCATTCGCATTTGTATTGATTTCCATGACTTGAATTTGGCTTATCCCAAAGACAACTTCCCCACTCCATTGATTGACCAAATCATTGACACTTGTGGTGGTCATGAAGTCTTTTCATTCATGGATGGTTTGTCCGGTTATAACCAAATTCAGCTTCGCAAAGAAGATCAGTAAAAAATGAATTTTACTACCCCCTGGGGCACTTTTGCATATTGTTTCATGTCACTTGGACTAAAAAATGATGGAGCCACTTTTCAGCGGGCCATAAAATTTTTCTTCCACAACCTCATTTACATCATTCCTAGTCTATTTAGATGACCTAACGTCTTGATCTTGGAAGCGTTCTCAACATTTGGACAATTTATGACAAGCCTTCCTGCGATGTCGCAAATATAACGTCTTCTTGAACCCCCTCAATTTTTTGTTATGTGTCCCAGCCGGTCTCTTATTAGGATTCATCATGTCTCACAAAGGGATTACCATGGATCCTTTGAAGGTTCAATCCATCCTGAATCTCCCCCCCATGTACTCTACACCAATTGCAGAGACTTTAAGGAAAGGATAATTTCCTTCGTCAGTTTATTCCAGACTATGCGATGAAATTCCATGGATTCTTACGTTTTCTCCATGACAACATTCCTTTTGTGCGATATGAGAAAGCACAAGCCTCTTTTGATGCATTGAAACATGCTATGACTTCTGCTCCGTTGTTGTCTCCTTCTGACTTCACTAAGGAGTTTATCCTCTACATGTAGGCATTTGAAAATGCTATCGCTGGAGTCTTATTCCAAAAAGACGATGCTCTTCAAGAGCATGTGATCTACTATTTGAGTCAAAAACTTTTTGGACCACCTTTATGCTACTCCCACGTAGAGAAAATGGCCCTTATTTTTGTCTTTTCAACACAGAATCTATGTCCTTATATCCTCATGAGATGTACTTGAGTCGTGGTCGATTCCAACCCCATTAATTATCTCTTGAGCCATCACCTTGTCCAAGGTCATGCCACCAAGTGGATTTTCATTCTCCAAGAGTATGACTTGGAATTCATCACACCCAAAAGCAACAAAGATTTGGCATTAGCTTCCTTGATGGAAAACTTCCCATCATCATATACCTCACCTCCTATCACAATCAACCTCTCTGATGAATTCTTATTCACCATCTCTACGGAGGACCCATGGTATGGGGGCATCCTCCTTTACTTATGCAAATAGAAATTTGGGCCCCATTTAAGCCATGAAGATCATCGTTGCATCTAAAACCAAGCTACTCAAGATCTTGTCGTCACAGTCAGTCCCTTCTGCAAATGGGTGATTGACTTCATGACCTATAACCCTCCTTCGACTGAAAACCATAAATACATTGTTTTGGCTGTTGATTACTTCACTAAGTGGGTCGAATCCATGCCTACCTTCAATTGTAAGGCTGGTAATTTGGCTGTCTTCTTTTTTTACTATGTTATCGCCCGTTTTAGTGTCCCCCTCCAGCTAGTCTCAGACCATGGTTCTAACTTCGAGGATGCGAGATCTCTCCGCCATGTTGAAATTTGAACACTAATACTCCTTCGCTTATTACCCTTAGGGCAATGACCAAGTTTAGGCTATCAACAATATCCTCAAGACCATGTTCCAATGAATGGTGGACAAACACAATACCAACTGGCACTACTTTTTCTTTTCTGTCCTCTGGGCGTACTAGACATCAACTGTAACTACCACCGGTTTTACCCCATTTCACTTAGTTCATGGTGTAGAGTCATTTCTTACCATTGAATGTAAGATTCCATCACTCTTCCTTGTCATCGAGCTTCTACCTAATACTTCATTGTTGGAAAAATGCCTACTTATGCTTGAACAAACCGATGAGGATGTTTGCGCTACTCTCCAAATGATCGAAGTAGCTAAGACCTGGTTGAAGTCCCATTATGACTGCCACGTTGACTGACACGCCTTTAGTGAGGGGGACCTTATCCTCATATATGACCAAGCCCATGATAATATTGGAAAAGGGAAGATCAAATCCATTTGGTATGGCCCTTATATCATCCATTGATTCCTTGGCAAGGGGGCATACCTCCTCGTCGAATCTTATGGTCTTCTCTTGAAGAATCCCTGCAATGGGATCTACCTCAAGAGATTATATGAATTAGTTGACCATCCTAAATACACTTGTATCATAGTTTTTATTTCTTTTTTTACATCTCTTTTATCACGAGTCTCACAGTTTGTTTCCTTGGTTGTTCCAGATGGATCATACCTTTCCCTCCTTTGTTGGTTTCGCTGATGGTGTGTTGACACAGATCTATCGATAGGGGTTCATGCTTTGTCAACACCCCTAACCACCATGATCTCCCTAAGCACTGGCCTAAACAAATTTTAACCTGTCCAGCAACAGCTTCGAAGCAGATGAAGTCTCACCCGAGATGTTTGAGGGAGAGGTGCAGGAACCAAGTTTCCAGAGTAAGGAGGAGGAATTTGCGCATCTATTTTCCTGCTATATTCTTACTATCGTAACTTTAACCAAAGATTTATGCAGGGGTTTTATCATAACTTATTCATATTCAACCGCATTAGAAACCACTCACATCCGATTGAATCGTTATATTCATTCATAACATATCGAAAAATATGAAACCATTGAATATGTAGAGACATTGCATCATTCAGGAACGTAAATCATGCTGCAACATTCATTCAAATCGCATCATAAAAACTATAAAATAAACAAAACACCAAGCACATAATTTACAACATCAACTGCATTTGTCATATTACTTCCGCAACTCAAAACAAGTCTCCAAAATACATCCTCAGGTTCAAAAGACATAACCAAAACAATGGATACAAAGACCAATCTTCCGTAGATGTCAACTATGCTTTGATTATAAAAAAAGCTATGATTATTCTTTCCTACTACATCTTTAACTTTATATATAGGCTTGCACCTTTACAACATGGTCCACTTCTAACTAATTCCTAACTGACTTGGACCACAAACTACAAAATAATGACCAAGCTGACTCTTTGTCCACTTTTCCACCTTTTGCACCATCCTTCAACTTGCGCACCAGGCTTCACCTTGCGCACCATGCTTTGACTTATGCACCTTGAGCATCCATATTTCCTTCCAACATGCCCCCAACACAACCTTGTGGCTCGTCTTTGAGCCATGCCAACTTGATACTGTGTATTCATTGATCTTGATTTTGAAGTCTTCATATTATTGCTTAACTTCATCTACTATGACCTTTACCTTCATGTTGATCACCGCTCATTATTCTGCATGCTACTCTGTTGGATGTTCTGCAAGCTTCTCAGTCATTTGCTTTCGAATTTCCTAGGTATTGTGAAGTGCATTAACGGCCTTGAGTGCCAGATGCTCACCGACATCCCGAAAATCATCTAGCGGAGTGGTGCGCTTCTTATGACGCTCTATTTCTTTCGTGGCTTGTTGTTGCAATGCTTTCAACTTTGATGCCTTAGTCACTTGCACTACGGGGGGCATCGTTTTGAGGGATTCCCATAGCAATGGTAAATTCCCTTCATCCTCCTTTAGCTGCTCACTTAACTGTTGCAGATGCTCGTCCTAGACCACACTTATCCAAAATTGTGTTGTTTGATTTGTGATTGTATTTGTGGACTTCTCACTCTCTTCCAATTATGATGCCACCTCTTCGATATTTGTCTTTTGCTTAGCCACCTATTTTGGTAGCGTACTTGGAACTACGTGCACTTGTAATTATTCATTGTCTCTTCTCAGGTTTGCTTTGTTGGACTCTCTTCCTTACTTATGCGACTCGGGTTCAACAACAACAAAAAACCAACAAAACACCCAAAGACATCGGCCCAATAGAGCAAGCTCAGTTGGCAACACCTACGAGGCAGGCATAGTCTTGCCTGAGATATCTTAATGTGTAACTTCCAGAACCATGTTTCCACAGTTGACAAGGGAGTACAGTCCCTTGGCACGAGGCCGAGGTGCTCGACAAAGATGGAGTGACGGAGTCTTTCAATATGCGACAAAGGTGCAACCATGCTCCACAACCAGCGTCCGTTGAAGTAAATGACTATGGTGCGACTTATGTTATGACTTGATAGTGTTAAAAATGAACTAATACATTCATTCATTCACCGCTTATTAGTATTACAAAATTCATTCACACAATAAATGTAAATAATGGAATATAATCAAACATTCAACATTGACAGTTAAACATTTAACCATTCACTTACACCATTCAACATTCATAAACACAGGAAATAACATGGAAACCCATCTGGGAAAAACCACCAAGGTGCTATTCATCTAGCATGATAAATATAGGTAACACATTGCAATCTGTGACTTACAGACTGTTATTAAGATATGTCTTTTGGCTCAACTCTTCTTGCTCTCATGCTCTCTGGTTTATTATTCTATCTACTCCTATTGATCCACACACAACTTGTATTGACTCTTCTACCCTACTATCTGTGCGCTCAACTGCATATTAACAACTAAAAAATGCCCTACACACTCAGCTGTAGATCCACATCTCAACAACCTACTACTATCAGACTTCTCTCTAAGTCAGCAATTAATTACTACAATCCTTATCAAGCTAACCCTTATACAGAGCGAGTTCCTCCTATTTATAGTATTTAGAAGACTGTGTAGGGTCAACTGAGGACAACTCAGTTATTACAGACTCAAGTATCTACAAAATATCTTTCATTACATTAATGTTATCCCATACCTATCCACAAAAGTCTTGTATTACATTAACCACGACCATAAATAGCCGTGGAAACATCTTTCAGCATGTTTGTACAGGTCATAACTAGCCACAAAACTATCCTTTAGTCTTTCGTTGACTCATCCTTCTGTAGTCTTCCCTGACTTGCACATGTTCATCCTTAACTCTTCTACCTACGAATGTTCCACTGACTCGGATCTGCCTTTCCTTGTCACAATGATCCTCGTCGAAGCTTCCTCTGCTCTATGCTTGCGCTTCTTCCTTTACCTGCCTTTCTACATCGTGCGCATGTTTTTCTTGTCTTACGTTTGCATATCAGATTCTTCCTTGTTCACTTTTCCTGGCCCAACAGGCCTCCAACACTCACATGTGGCTCGTTGCGAGCCAATAAGACAAATTTAGCAAAATTTGAAGTGTTTGCAAAATTAAAACTTCTAGCACAGGTTGCACCACAGTACCAACCTTGTCCTGAAATTCCTTCAAAATTTGTTGCACCTTGGAAACTTCCTCTGCCTACTTGGCCAAATGTTCCACACGGTTGAAACTGATATGTTCTGAAGATGCCTCTTCCAATGACTGAGTGATATGTTGGAGCTTCTGATGTATAGGATGAATAATCCCTGTAACTTTTTCTACCTCCAATTGATGTTCTATCATCTCATCATTCCTTTTTTGCTCCTGGTCAGAGAGATTTTTCACTTCCTATTGTAGTTGCTTCAGCTCTGTGACCCTTTTGATCCTTTCTTTGATTGACAACTTCTTCATGTGTTCCTTCACCGCGGTGATTTTCAAATCAAATTGCTGTGCATATTCCTTGATATGCTCCATGGTTTCATCCTCCAGAAGCACTTCCCACATCACGGAAATAGTTTCAACTACCTTAGTGCAGAGTTTTTCTCCTTGTCCTATCCTTTCAGCAGCCTCAGACACTACTTTTCTATGTTTTTCAAGCACCTCAAGAGGTGTGCTTGGTGTCTGTCATGCCTTTAACTCCTTGACTTGTCTCCTTAGGTCTGTAGCAGTCTGGACATGTGTGCTACCTTTTCAGATTATTAATTCTCCCTTGGTCAAATGTCTATTAGATTAATTAGCCTAACGTAGGAATCTTAATTAATTATTTGGGTCCACTAGTACAAATGGGTCCACTTGGCCTAATGGGGCCACATGTACCAGTCACTAGAGTGTGCAAAACATTGCTAGATGTTAATTTCCACTTATTACATGTGCATGCATCTGTTTTCGCACCTCCTAGACCAATCCCTACATTTTAGGAGCCACTGGGAGTCCCGACACCAACCTACTTCAGTTAGTTGGAGTTAGTACTAGTTAATCTTAGTTATCCCCCAGTTACTTTTAGTTAGTTCACAATCAGTTAGCTAGCGCAAGCCTTTCATGGATAATGCATGGATGCATGTGGACTAGGCGCCTTTGCCTACCTACCACACTTAGTTGCACTGAGTTAACTAGCTATCATTGATTGATTGAGTTGGTTGGACATCTGGGAGTTGATATTGGACTCCAATATTGATTTAGGCACCATGATTTAGAGATTCAATTAGATACAGTCAGATCCACATGGTAGACTCGAATTTCTCCCTAATGCATTCGAACTCTTCCTATTTGTAAACTATTGTAATGCTGGATTTATTATTGTGAATGATACTATAAATTCCTGAGAAATACTCATCTGTTTCTTGTGTGGTTTTTTTTGTTGAGTTTGTATCTTCATTCTCCATTTATTGCAAAAATTATTAGAACTATCTGCTTGAATATATAAATGGCATTCAAATTCTAATATGCTATCAGAGCCTTCTTAGGCTGGTTTCATGCTTGTTTCTCCTAATCGAACATCAGAAGCAGCTGGGTTTCCACAGAATTCCCCTATGATGATTTGCTAGCTTTGGATTTATTCAAAGCAGTGGAGAGGGTGTGACAGAGCCTGGAAACATGTTCATGCCAAGAGGAAAAGAATGATTCTAACAGTTCATATGCTTTAGTGTGTTATTGTAGCGAAATTAGCAAGTGCTATGTAGCTTGTGTGAAGTATTTGCAGTCTTCCATCCAGAGAAATTATGAGTTCTCAAACTCCTGAACCAAAGATCCTCACAACTTCCAATTATCTTGATTCTAGTATTGATATGTAGCTGGCCTTGCACAAGCATGGCTACCACAGTATCATACATGGATGGGAGCCTAAGCCTGATGAGCTAGTTGAAAGGAACAAGTTTCTGAACCATTGTGATGATGCATTCGGGTACTTATGTACTTATATATCCAGAGATCTATTCTTCCACCTAGAAGGATTGAGGACTCCCAAAGAATCCTGGGAGAATCTTGATAGCTTGTTTAACAAACAAGATGAACTTCGGGGACACATTTTGGAGAATGAGTTGGTATCCTTACATCCTATAAGTTTCGAGACTATTGAGCAATTATTTACTAAATTCAAGTCTTTGGTACTTCAATGTAGATAGTGCAGAATAGAGCATAAGGATGAGCACAATGTCCTTTCCATACTCAACAAACTAGGCTCTAAGTATTCTGTATTTGTTTCCATATTTCATCCCAAGTGGGAAAGATTTCCTGATTGGAAAGTTCCTTCATTAGATTCTTTTTCTGAGTCCTTAATCAAGGAGCAAGACAAGTTGATGCAAATGGGAGTCATCAAGACCTCCAAAGATCAATCTCTCCTAGTTACCGACTCTTCCAAAGCGCAAGCAAAGGGGAAATCAAATAAGAAGGAGCCAAAAGAAGCCGATTCGAAGCCTAAACATACTCAACAAACTTCCGAAGGGGCCTCTAGCTCTAAGAAGAAGAAGTTTGAAAATAAGTTATGTCCCTATCGTGAAAAGGGGTACCATCTTGAAGATCATTGTATGAGGAAGGAAATTGAAGAAATGATAGCTCTTCTCAAGCATCATAGCATTGCTTCCCCAAGACCAAAGAAGCATGATGAATAACCACATATAGAAGATACTGAAAGGTGTCATGCTTTGAAAGCAACTTTCTCTTCATCCTCAACATACATAATATATTCTAGAGCTTCCAACCACATGGTTGCTTCCAAATAATCCTTATCTACCCTCTCACTATCAAAGGGGCCTAACATTCACATGGGAGATGATTCCCAGATTCCAGCAGAAGGAAGGGGCTTAGTCAAAGCGAAGCATGTTGAGTTCAAGAATGTATTATATGTGCTCTCCCTTGATGCTAACCTATTTTTTGTTTATCAGATGACTCATATAGGCTCTCCCAAGAGAGTTACATTCGATTCAGAATTAGTTGAGATTATAGAAAAAGCCACTGGACTACTTGTAGCGAAAGTATTGCAAATCACTCTACCAAAGCTTATGAGTTCTCACATTTCTTACCTGTTTATCCTCCTACAGCTTTATTGTCTCATGCTAACAACACTAACAATATTTGGCATGAGATATTTGGCCATCTCAATTTCAAATATCTGAAGCTACTCCACAATGATAAAATGGTTGAATGTTTTCCCTCCATCCAAACTTCTGTTGGAGTATGTGCTAGTTGCTTGGTAGGTAAGCATCCATAAAAGAAATATGATGATGGGAAGGCACATAGAGTTGCCTCTACACTTGATTTGATACATAGTGATGTAGCGAGACCTATTCCCACAAAATCCATTAATGGTTGTAGGTACTTCCTCAGCTTTATTGATGATTGTTATAGGTACTGTTGGATCTACTTCATGAAACACAAACCAGAATATTTTGATACTTTTAAAGTTTTTAAGGCTATGGTTGAGAACATTTTCAATAAGAAGATCAGGTCAATAATATATGATAAAGGAGGAGAGTACATAAAAGGATATTTCCAGAGTTTATGTGAATCAGAGGGGATTTGAATGGAACAATCATTTCCATACACACCACTGTTGATGTAACTGTAACTTTAGAATGTATTCACTTGTATTTGTTAGCTATTGTAACCCGACGTTCATTCCAGGATGTATTGTAATGTACTTGATTCATGTCATACCCTGATGTTTATTCCAAGAATTTTCTATAATGAGAAAGTCATGTCAAGTCATTGTGGGTAACCCTCCTATTGGTCAAGGGTTAAAGTCCCCACAGTTGTGGGGCCCTAGGGTTATTAGACTATCCTAGTGAAGTCAACCCTAGGTGAGTCATTATAAGTTGGGGCAATAGTCCCCACCATTGTGTTAAGGATAAACCTCCTTGTTGGTTGGAGGAGGCAAAGTCCCCACAAGTTGTGGGGCACTAAGGTTATTAGACACTCCTAGAGATGCCGGCTCTAGTAAGTAATTGTTAAGTGAGGCTAAAATGTTGGAGTGGGTTCCAAGTGAACAGAAGAATATAAATAGAGAGTGAGTCTCTCTATTTATCACACTCACACTCACTCATTGGGGCGCATGAGTGAGAGAGGAGAAGCTCTCTCAGTGTGAGAGAGAGAGATTGCTGTTGTCGAGAGATCATCTTACTGTTTTCCGATTTTACCTTTGGTACTGATTCTATCTCTGAGGAAGTTGCTGGGTTTTCTCCTTTATGGTTTCCCCAAGGAAAATTGTTTGTGTCTCTTGTCTCTTGTGTTGTGCTTATGTTTTATTGTTGTGCATGTTATTCTCTCAGTTAAAGATCCTAAGATCATAATGATAGCTTGAATGATAAAAATCTAACATGGTATCAGAGCTAACTTGAGAAGAAGACATTGTGTAGCTGCAAAAGCTAGGGCTTCTTACTTTTTGGGTCTCTCTCCACAATCCATCAGCAAAAGTATCCTAGGCTGACTCTCCATTGAGGGGCGCATCTTTCTGTCGAAGTGGAATTCAATTCCGAGCATTTTCAGTTTTCGGTGCGGAAATTAGGGATTTCTAAAAAAGAGGAATTTTTGAGTGAGCTTGGAATAGAAATGATCTTCTCATCAAAACCGAAGTTTAGAGACCTGCATCAAGTTTTTTGGTTGGGTGAAACTCTGGGAAATTCAAACCTTAGTTTGATCCTTAGCTAGAAAAACCCTAAATACCAAAAAATGCGAAGTTTTGGTACATTCTCTATATCCCGATATTGGAGAAGGTTCAAGAGTTGAAAATTGCATAGGCCAAAGATAAAATCTTTATTTCTATTGTATCCAACATTCAGCCTCATATTCGCTATATTCTGGGAGATATGATCCCTCCAACTTAGGGTTCCAGCCTCTTCCAGAATTCATCCCTAAACAGGACACCTGGGGAGAATTGCTATATCTTGGTCTACACAGGTCCAAATGCGATTTATAAAGCTATTTCAGAAAGGGAAAGAAATTTAATTTCTTTTGTTCAAGATTCAGACTCATAAGATGAACCAGTAACACGTGGAAATCCGTACAACTGTTTTGTTCTGAACAGTCTTGTAACAGGTCACCTTGGGAAAAGGACCATAAATCCAAATTGGTAAAACCAATTCTGCTAAAACCCATGGTGTTGGAAAAGGGACATGCGAGGCTACCTCTGTGAGAAATTTCAGACACATAGGAGCCATAATTTCAAAGATATCACAGAAACAGTAACAAGCATTTTTGTAGAAGAAAGTGGAAAACTAGGGCTTCCTGTTCCGGGAGCTTCCCTCCACTGTTTTCAGAAAAGGAGTACATTGGAAAGATCTATTTGAAGAGATATATCTTATATCCAATCAAATATAGAAGATTCCAAGTTTTGAAAAATAGATTTTCTGTGACAAACCCTAGATCAACCAGATCCGGAACCAGGACGGACACCTAAAAAATGGTAAGATCTAATCTTTCGCTATTTTCATTTGAGGTTCTCATTTCAAAGTGATCTATCACATCAGCTTGATGAAAAACTTGGGGAAGTTGACAAATTCCAAGCCTAGAAGTATATGATCTCTCTAAATAAAATGGATTGGACACCTACATGAGTATAGAGGTTCCAGTTCCAGAGGGATATGAGGCTAGAAGCCTTACACAAGAAGAACTTGGTCAAGGCCAAGAAGATCATTGCTGATTCAGTCACGAATCAACTTGTACTACAAATGTCTTCCTTAAAGACACCAAAGATGTTTGATTCCTTGACCAAGCTATTTGAAGGGAAGAACAGAAATCAGAATATGACCTTAAGAAACCAGTTGAAGAATGTGAAGATCCAGAATACAGAGACCATGCAATCATACTTAACAAGGGTCTATCAAATTAAAGAACAACTTGTAGCGGTAAAAGAAGAAGTGAAGAATGCAGTAGTGGTGATGTCCACCTTGAATGGCCACCCAGGATCATGGGATTCATTCATTCAAGGAATCTGTGCCAGAAGGAAGTGATTACTTTCAGCAGACTCTGGGAAGAAGAAGAAGAAGCTCGACTCATAAGAAGAGAAGAGAATATGGGAGCAATTGAAGAACAAGCTCTCACCATCGAAAGAATATCCCTCAAGCGATGAGGAATATGAAGGACTCGATTCTTGAAGAACCTCTTATCCATATTGAGAGCTTGGATAAGAAATGATGAAGTCATGAATGAAGAAGATGATGAAGCAGAAGGATCAAGAAGGAGTCTACCCACAAAACAAATAAAGATAAGTATTCAATTGTCATTTCATGATTTTTTTTTGTTATGCATTTGTTTATATTCAGTTGATGTATTATGCATGATAGAATGTTTGCATTAACGAAAATATACTACTAATATACATGTGATGGGTAAGTAGCTCATGGTGCTATACAACTCTCCATTGATACTTATCTAGAATGAAACCTCTTTGCTGACATATTGGATTAGTGCACAATCTCAATGTTGTCCTGGTAGAGATGGAAGGCATCTAGAAAAGTTTTCGTGAGATATGGATGAATGTTGTATTGGCTAAAATAGTTGCATGATCATATATTTATGCATAAGAATTTTCCAGTATGAATATTCCTTATGAAATGTTACTAACCATACAAATGCATTTGACTTGTAGGAAAGATCGCATACATAATCACCTACAAGCAAAGAAGGATGAAACTTGTTCCGAAGAACAAGTGACGACAGTTTAAGAAGAATGATGTCTAGGATGTAGTATCGAGACCTGAAGAGAAGTTCATAGTTCCATCATGTAGTAAATGGAAACATTGTGGGATACAAAGAAATATTCATAGCAAGAGGCTTCTCATGAAAAGAAGGCATAGACTATGAAGAGACATTTGCAACCAGTAAGAATTGAAACACATACATGATGAGTTGATGAAGATCTTAACCTTTGCTACAAGGTTGAAGATGAAATTCTATACCCTAGATCGATACATAGAATACTAGTAGCATAGGAAGCTACTTGTCACTCTGGTACATAATGTTTCAGTACATAGAGTACAAAAGACAAAGGAAGTATCATGCTTCACTTCAGAGGGAGTGACCACAGAAAATCTAAGGTTTGACATGGTACGAAAGGATGGATAGATTACTGATGACTCTAGGCGTTACTGAGAGTAAAGCAGATTCCAACCTTTGCTTCAAGGTTGAAGGTAGAAGACCAGTGATGCTCCTGTTATGTGTCGATGTACTATTTTTCTAGGTATGGAGTTGTGGAAAAGTGTGGATGGAATCTTCCTTGGACAAGGGAATTATGCAGTATAGATCCTGAAGAGGTTTGGGATGATGGACTGCAAGGCTATGGCCACACCTATGGCATCGAACCTGAAGCTATTGAATGATGTTTCATCAGAGTCAGTTGATGCTACAATGTATCATCAGATGATTGGGTCATTGATGTACTCTACGAACACGAGACCATATATTTTGTTTGCTGTGAACACCTTGAGCCAGTTCCTGACAGATCCGAGACATGTTCACTTGATTGCTGCAAAGCATATTCTGAGGTACCTGAAGGGTACAGTTGATTATGGGCTCAAGTATGATGCAAATCAGAAGATTAACCTAGAGGGTTATGTTGATTCAGATTGGGCAGGTAGCGCCATCGATAGGAAGAGCACTTCAGGGTGTTGCTTCAGTATGGGATCAGGTGTGATCTCTTGGTTTAGCAGGAAGCAATCCTGTGTGGCACTGAGTACAGCTGAAGCAGAGTATGTCACAGCTTGTTCAGCTAGTTGTGAGGTAGTATAGCTGAGGAAGCTACTGTCTGATTTATTTGATCTCCAGTTGGATGCTACTTGTGTACATTGTGACAACCAGAGTTGTGTAAAGTTTTCAGAGAATCTAGTGTTTCATGACAAGTCGAAGCATATCGAGATCAAGTACCACTATATCAGGGATATGGTGCAGAGGGGAGTAGTGAAGCTCCAGTATGTTGCAACAGAGGAACAGATAGTTGATGTATTGACAAAGCCATTGGCTAGGGTGAAGTTCAAGTACTTTAGGGAGAAGCTTGGTGTTCTCCAAATAGAGGTTTCCTCCAAGGGAAAGTGATGAGTCCCATAGCCATTCTAACGAGTAGGTCAGATATAAGGGCTGAGCCATTCTGTCATGGTGAGAGGATTGGTTCCTTCCATGTCAGATATGAGTGTTGAGATCCATAGAAATTCTGACGAGTAGGTCAGATATAAGGGCTGAGCCATTCTGTCATGGTGAGAGGATTGCTTCCTTCCATGTCAGATATGAGTGTTGGACATTCTATTGAGTAGAATAGATGTAAGGGAAATTGCCATTCTTTGAATGGAGCTTCCTGGTGAGGTACCAGGAGAACTCAGTCTAGGACTGAGTAGCCATTCTGATGTGATAGAGGGATGTGTTCCCACTTGATCAGATGTAAGGGCTGAACCATTCTGTCATGGATAAAGGATTAAGTTCCTTCCATGTTAGATGTGAGTGTTGGCCATTTCGATGAGCAGGTCAGATGTAAGGGCAACTCCCATTCTCTAGGAGAATGGAGGCACCTGGTTAGTTACCAGGTAGCTCAATCAAGGAGGACTAGGGGCCATTCTGATGTGACTGTAGGATTGGTTCCTACAAGATCAGATATGAGTGCAGAGCCCTTCCATCATTGTGAGCAGGATGTGTTCCCACCTAGATGGATGTAAGTGCAGAGCCCTTTCATCATTGTGAGCAGGATGTGTTCCCGCCTGGATGGATGTAAGTGTAGAGCCTTTTCATCATTGTGAGCAGGATGTGTTCCTGCCTGGATGGATGTAATTGTAGAGCCTTTTCATCATTGTGAGCAGGATGTGTTCCTGCCTGGAGGAATGTAAGTGCAAAAATCTTTCATCATTATGAGCAGGATGTGTTCTAGTCTGGATGAGAGTCTTTCATCATTGTGGTAGGATGTGGTTCCAGGCTAGATGGAAGAACAAAGATCTTACATCATTGTGGTAGGATGTGGTTCCGGCCTAGATGAAAGTACAGAAATCTTCCATCATTTTTGTAGGATGTGGTTCCATCCTAGATGGAAGTACATAAATCTTCAATCATTGTGGTAGGATGTGGTTTCGGCATGGATAGAAGAACATAGATCTTCCATCATTGTGGTAGGATGTGGTTCTAGCCTGGATGGATGTGAGTACTGTGCCTTTCTGATGAGTAGGTCAGATATAAATGCTAAAGAAGACCTACATGGAGGCTAGGCCTACAACCAGCATGAAAAAGGGATGGCTCTGTAGAACTTTCTGTGACGAGAAGAATCGTGAGATAGCACCCGTGGTACTGATCCAGATCGAGTGAGGATCTAGATCCAGTAATGATGATCCAGATCTAGTGATGATCTAGATCCAGTGATGATTTCTAGTGATGATCCAGATCCAGTGACAATGTCTAGTGATGATCCAGATCAAGTGATGATCCAGATCCAATGACGATGTCTAGTGATGATCTAGATCGAGTGATGATCCAGATCCAGTGACGATGTCCAGTCACGATCTAGATCGAGTGATGATCTATATCCAGTGATGATGATCCAGATCCAGATGAATATGACTTGAAGATGATGAGTACTTGACGATGACCCAAATGATATAGAGAAGAAGACTTGTGTTGATAAATTGTGTCGAGAGAATACCTTCCTAGTTAAGAGGGGGTGTTGATGTAATTGTAACTTCAGAATGTATTCACTTGTATTTCTTATCTATTGTAACTTGATGTTCATTTCGGGATGTATTATAATGTACTTGATTCATGTCATACCCTGATGTTTATTCTGGGAAGTTTCTATAATGAGAAAGTCATGTCAATTCATTGTGGGTAACTCTCCTATTGGTTAAGGGTTAAAGTTCCCATAGTTGTGGGGCCCTCGGGTTATTAGACTATCCTAGTGAAGTCGACCCTAGGTGAGTCATTGTAAGTCAGGGCAATAGTCCCCACCATTGTGTTAAGGATAAAAATCCTTGTTGGTTGGAGGAGGCAAAGTCCCCACAAGTTGTGGGTCACTAGGGTTATTAGACACTCCTAGAGATGTCATCTCTAGTAAGTAATTGTTAAGTGAGGCTGACATGTTGGATTGGGTTCCAAGTGAATGGAAGAATATAAATAGAGAGTGAGTCTCTCTATTTATCACACTCACACTCACTAATTGGGGGGCATGAGTGAGAGAGGAGAAGCTCTCTCAGTGAGAGAGAGAGAGAGACTGCTGCTGTCGGGAGATCATCTTACTGTTTTCCAATTTTACCTTTGGTGTTGATTCTATCTCTAAGGAAGTTGTGGGGTTTTATCTTTTATGGTTTCCCCAAGGAAAATTGTTTGTGTCTCTTGTCTCTTGTGTTGTGCTTATGTTTTATTGTTGTGCATGTTATTCTCTTAGTTAAAGATCCTAAGATCATAATGGTAGCTTGAATGATAAAATCTAACAACCATAGCAGAATGGTGTGGCTAAGAGGAAGAACAAATCAGTGAAAGAGATGGAAACATGCCTTCTCCATGCCAAACATCTACCTCCTTCTCTTTAGGCTAAAGCAATAAACTATGCTTCATATTTGCAGAATAGGGTGCCCCACAAGTCAGTGATTGGGGTCACTACATTCGAAGCACTGCATGGGTATAAGCCCAATGTCTCTCATCTAATATTTTTTGGTTCCAAAGCTTGAGACAAAATACCACTTGACAAGAGGAAGTGCTTCCAAGCCCAAAGTAGCGAATGCATTCTGCTGCGATATGCAGAAGATGCAAAAGCATACAAACTGATGGAGGTTGCAACCAGAAGATTCTTCACTGAAAGAAGTGTCCAGTTCGAAGAAGATCAGTTGCATGATACTCCTCTACTAGCACATGAAGGTATAAATATTTCTCCACCTATTTTTGATGATGATGATGTGCTACAAGTTTCAGATTCAGGTGAATAAGATCACATTCAACATGATCCTGTTATTGAGACTGAATCTCAAGAGATTCTAGATCGAGATCCAGTACCTATTCCTAATCAGACTCCTAAACTCAGATGGACTCAAAATCTTCTTGATGCAACTGGAAGTGGTGCTGGAGATCCAGAAGACAGAAGAAGAACAAGGTCCCAGTCTCAGAATGAGCATGCTACACTATCTCTCACATATTCACTCTGTTAACAATAAAATCAACACTCTCAAAGAGGATGGTTTGAAAACATATCTTCTTTTTGCTTGCAACATGAAGACCATAATTTGGAACAAATTGAGAGCTTTGATCACTCATCGAACCACTTCTTCTGCAAAGGAAGAAGTATGTGAAGACAAGGTTTCTCTAAAGAATTCAATACCAAGACTTCTTAGGATCAAAACCTAGTCACCACAACTCCTAGAGTGGAAAGAATACACGGCATATGTATTAATTGTCCTGAAAACCTAGAAATTCAAGTAAAATGCCCAAAAACTAAGGAAAGTGGGTTTTTTTAAGGAAACAATAAAAAAGATTCAAAAATACTAATCCCACATTCATGGTGAGTGATTGGAAACACAAATACCAATGCTATAAAAGAAAGGCATATGAGGTGAAAGAAGGAGGACAAAGTAGAGAGCAAAGGTATGCTGGAGGAATGAAAACATAGATAGAACCTTTCTTGCACATCATAGTTTCTTTGATCATTGGCATTGATGGAGAGGGGTAGTTTAGAGCAAGGGAGAAAGGGATTCACCCATTATTGGGCTATAATAACTTTGCTCTCAATTTAATATGATGCAATTCAAATTTCCTCTAAATATTGTGTTTCAATCCATGTTTGTTTCATTTATTTTTGCAACATTTAGTAGATAGATTTCATGCTTTTTTGAAGTTTTTTAAGAGCTAGAGGTAAGGAACTAGCTAGTTGCTGCTAATGGAGGCCTAAAGGCCATGGAGGCCAGCGAAAAAGGATCTTCACCAAATGACACACTGCAAGAGGTAACCTCCTCCCTTCCCTCTCTCTCTTTCCTTTGAAGAAGTGTAGAAATTTTAGGAAATTGTGCATCATTGCATATATTCCGTCAACATGATTCACCCTCCCTGTAGTTAAGGATAGATAGGCTGTAGACAAGTCCCTACCATAGAATATACCAACATAATGGTGACCATACTGGGGAGTCTAAGGGGATTTTCTCTTGAAACAATTTTTCATAAGAATTTCCTCTTTGTTTGGGTGTGTCTTTCATTCTAAATCCTTTGATGCGTGCTTCTTTTTTGTCTTCTGAGGCTTTAAATCAATTCAAGAATCTCAAACTGGTCTAGCTTGGCCCTTACCTAACGTGATATTTATAGATTTGGGAGGGATATTAGGTTTCTAGAGGCACACATGAGTTTGTATTAGTGATAGTCACATGTACATTGGAAAAACACATGGGTTTGCAATAGTGACAGTCGTGTGTACAACAGAGGTGCAATACGTGTCTAGTATTTTGCTCATAAAATCCTCAATTCTTGTCTGTTTTGAGTGATTTTTTTTGCTGTGGAAATATTAGAAAGTTATATAATTTATTTTTTAGTCTAATTCCATTCATTTTGGTCAAATATTTTGGATTTATTTGAATAATTTTGAAGTGTTGTGTGCATATGCTTGGAATTTGAAAAATGCATGGTTCTTGATTTTTGATGGTCATATTTGCAATGTTGGGCCATTTTGGTTGATTTTGCTGCTGTAGATGTCTTAGGAATATTCTTAGATTGGTTTTCGATAGTACTTACCTCTCTTTCATCAAGTTTTAAGGGATTTCTTTGAATAATTTTGAATTTTATTGTGCATTTGGGTGAAATTTGAAAAAGCCATGATTCTTGATTTTTGATGGTCAAATCTGCAATTTTTGGTCATTTTGATCAATTTTTATTGTTGTATATGTCTTAGGAATTCTATAATAGAGGTTTTAGACAACATTTACTTCCCTTTTATCAAGATTTAGAGAATTTTTTGAGGGATTGTAAGTTTGGTGTGCATTTTTGGCTTGAGTTTGAAATTTGTGGAGATCACTGATTTTTGAATTTTTATTGAATTCTTTTGAAACTTTGCAGAAATTTGATTGACATCCTAAAACGCTTGTTAAATATTAATATGATTTTTTAGGAGCATTTTTGAAGCATTTGGGGACATTTTTCCCTCAATTTTGGAAGGCTTAGAAAGCTCTTTTTAAGAAAAAACGAGGAGAAATCACTTTTAGGAGGAGTTTTTTTTTAGTATTATTCAAAGTTTTCCTTGAAAAGAATGCTCATATATGAAATTTTATAACATGTTTTACCTTTAAGTCATTTATTTCAGCCTTGAATGTCTAAATGTTTTCTAAATTGGTCATTTTTATCACTTAGTGACATAAGGAAATTGTTGAAAAAATTAAAGAACTTGACATTGTTTCAATTTATAAATTCTTGTGAACATGAATTTTGAATCCACATAGAATTGATGACCTGCAAAAAAACTTGTAATCACCATTAAGAAACTCTTCATACCATAATTTGATATCAAATTCACCTAAATTCTCAAGCTACAAACCTACCACTCAAGATTAGTTCAAGCATAATGAGAGGATATTTTTCATGATTATCAAGCTTCTTAAGTTAAGTTGTGTTGGAGCCACAAGTATCCTCTTCACTTGCACTTTTGGGAGATCCTCTGAATGAGAAAGTGGATCTCAAGTGTAATAGATAGGTTTATTTTTTGAGCAAAATTCTAAGCCACAAGTATCCTCTTCACTTGCACTTTTGGGCGGTCCTGTGAATGAGAAAGTGGATCCCAAGTGTAATTGGAACCTTTTGAAATTTTGAAGCAAATTATCGAGCCATGATTATCCTCTTCACTTGTGCTTTAGGGTGGTCCTGTGAATGAGAAAGTGCATCTCAAGTGTAAATGCTGGTCATGGAATACAAAAATTGAATCACGTTCTTACATGTACACATCAGTTTAAGAGACTTGTTGGAAACAAGACAAAATATTGAATATTAAAAAAAAAATCGTTTCTAATTAGTGATAATTGAATCCAAACTCTTGAACCCTTGCTTGAAAATTGATAGTGATTTCAATTTTTTTTTGAAAATGATTTTATTTTGCAATATTCAGATCTGAAAGATCTCAATGAACCTCTAACTCTCCCATAAGTATAGAAGTTCATCGAATGAAAAGTTAGGATTAAAAGCATCTATGCATTGTTTGGTTCAGTAAAATAAGTCGCAACATCATCGATTTCACCACCACTCATCGAAACTAATTGAATTAACTTTAAAATCAACGCTTAATCTAAAAACAACCAATATTTTATATTTGATATCACCAACAATATTAGGCTAGGGATTTGGGTTAATATGGTGAGTTAACACTCCAAAGCCACAAAATTTGAAACTAGCATTGATTAACAAGAGTTAAATCCATCAGTAGAAAAGAGTGCTAGCTGGGAAACTATTTCTAACACAATCATTAAGCATGATGTCAATCCAAATTAGTAAGGGTAGTACCCCCCATATTGCTTCTTTGGTGGGATATGAGCACATTACAGTGTCTCGATTAAGTGACAAGTCCTCAGGGTGACATCACTTTTTTGAGATAGCTAGTCTATGTGAGTTATCCTAGACTGACGACTGTCCTACCCGGTCATCAATTGTGAAGTGGTAACCATAGTTTCTTGTCCTAGGGCATCACATAGGTTGTTGTGAGTGGGGGACACTTGCAATACCTAACACAGACACAAGTTTGTCTTAGCTCCTTGGGAGGGTGAGTAGCCTAGAGCTAACACTTGGACCCATGGCGATTGAAAAACAATGTAACTGTTTCTTGTACCTTCACCATATAGTAATTATTGAGACTTAATGTCCCTCAAGGGTTACTAGTTTTGGAAGGTCCTTTAAAAATCCAACTTTCCACTAAACCTCAGTTTTTTGGGAAAGAAGCTTGATTGTTGCTTCCTTAGGGACTTTTTTAGTGGTGTGGAAACTTTGATTTTTGTTGGGTCTAGCTTCCTTTAGGATTGTTTGACTTTATTTTGATATACTCTAATAAAAAAATCCTTTTATTAAACTTTAGAGCGATTAATCTACCGATCCACTGTCAAGGTGGTAGCGAGGAAAATTACCCAAGTTTGAGGGCCTCGCTACATTGTGGAGGCATATACATGAACCACATCATTGTGACTTTGAAACTGAACTACTTAAGAACCCAATCAGATGTTACTAGAGAAGAAAAATGTCAAATCAATCATTAAAAATTTGTCACATCATTGATGAAACATAGATAGAATTGATGATCTTACTTTAGTTGAGATTGAAAAATAAAATATCACACTTTTGCTCACATAAATCCACCCTTAGCACATCCTTTAAACTCAATCATACTTACGGAAAGTGAGTCACTGGTTAGTCTTTTTGAAAGTTGTGATAACATGCATAACATTACACTTGACCCTTTGGCTTTGTCAGGAGTTGAAGGAACCATATCAATGCAGCCTCAAATGGTTACGGGAGGTTATCAAAATCCTCTTGGCACACACAATAGTTGTCCAGGTTCTACCTCTGGGGGAAACCCTTTACTATGGAATGTTAATATTCTTGGTGGAAATAATGCATCCTAGAACACAAATTCCAAGTGGAATTATCATTCACCGATGGGAGGAAATGTCCTAGAGGGTTGTCCTCTGATTTATCCTAGCACAATGCCTAGGGGAAATCCACCTATCAACCCCATTCCACAATGGAGTGGTCATGTTTTAGAAAGTAACCAATATTTTTGGATCAAACCTTCGCAAGGAGGAAACATACCTTGGAATTCCAACCAAAACCAAGGACAAAATCAATGGAATGGTCTGGTCCTAGTAAGTAACCAATCTTCTTGAGACCCAACTCCATCAGGAGGCAATCCACCTTGTGGTCAAGTTTTAGGAAATAACCAATATTCTTCGGACCTAAATCCATCAGGAGACAATCCACCCATTGATCATGTTCCAAGAAGTATCCAATCTTCTTGGGGGAAGCCTTCACAAGGGGGAAACCTACCTTGGAATACTAGTCAAATCCAGGGACCACTTAAATGGTGTGGTCATATTCTAGGAAATAACAAATCTCACTAGATTCTAATCCTGCAAGGGGGAAATCCACCCATTCATCAATGGTGTGGTCAGACACTAGGAAATATCCAATCTCCTTGGATTCTAACCCTGCAAGGGGGCAATCCACTCATGAATCCCATTCCACAATGGAGTGGCAAGGTTCAAGAAAGTAACCAATCTTTTTGGAAATAGACTGCAATACCTGTGTTTGATCCATTTAGTCCGCCACATGGACCTCATGCCAATGGTATGATTGGTTTCATCAACAACCTTGAGTAGATCACCCAGCAAATGGGACAAATTTCTATTCAAACCTCAGAACCTACAGCTGGTTAGGATATGCAGCAACATGCTAAGCCTTCCATGACTTTTGAAAACCTCATAGTTCAATCCATGGACCTTAGGGAGAAGAAGAAGAAGTACAAGGGTAAGCACAGTGTTACTTCTTCCCAAACTCGTAAAAAACTCATAGTTCAATCCATGGAACTTAGAGGAAATAAGAAGAAATACAAGAGTAAGAAAAATTATAAATTTGGGGAGGGAGATACACTGAATCCAACTCAAGACAGTGGGAAACAACAATATTTTGTATAAATGCAACCCTTTTTGCAGCACCATCATCAAATGGTTGCTACAACGTTGGAACTTTTGCAAGGAGGAAACCAGTCAAAATCCCTGGAAGAGGGAAATGATCCCAATGCCAATGTATTCATGTGTGATCATGAGGTGAACATTAAAAAAAGATATCATTCTTATGATGTCCCTCATAGTACATTGGATCAATCAGAATCACAACCAAATGGTTCTCTCACCATTGAGAAACCATCCATAGACATAGTACCACACCCACCCAAAGGTGATCTATGTGGAACAATGCATAATCCTAATGCATGAGCTACTCATAACGAAATAGCTCAAGCACCATGTGCTATTTCCTCCATGGAGGTATTGCAATACTGTCTTGTAGAACGAAAGGAATTATTTCCTCCAACTAGAGTTGTTGATCCATCTGATGCAACATTGATCACATTAGACTTAGACCAATCAACCTGTAGGATTCCTTCCAAAGTTTCCTTTCAGATTAAAGTAACATGAACATCTCATGGCAAGAATATATTTCAAACCATAGTTGATGAAGGGACCTCAACCTATGTCATGTCATTTAAATGTTGGAAATCATTAGGATCACCCACCTTAGTTCTATTCCAGATTGTGTGGAAAGCATTTGATGGACATTCGTTCTCTCCTCATGGACTCAATGTATCCTTCCCTATTCAATGGGGTAGCAAAAAAATCACAATGGATGTCGAGGTAGTAGATGCATCTATTGATTACAATTTTCTACTATGACGTAGTTGGATACATGTGATGATAACTATAGTGTCTTTGGTGTCCCAAGTGATTCGGTTCCCTCATTGGGGGAATATTGTCATGATCAACCAATTAGATTATTGCATTCTTGAAATTGTTATCCAATCAAATGTTCCTTTCATGAGGGATGCTCTAAAGGAATTTCAAGACATCAGGGTAGGATCATTTAAAATTGATTCCCTCATGGGAAATTTTGTGATCTCGCAATTCTTATCTGCTATAGAAGTGTCATACCAAGATATTGAAATGGATTTAATAGATTTGCATCAAAATATTCCCTTGATGAAGGAATATGATTTGGTTACTTGGCCCATTTTCACTGTGAGATCTCCCAACTCACTTGATTTATTGCACATAATTTTATCATCAGATGAAACTATCCTTGAAATCATAAACATTTGGTTGTACCCACCTAAGGACATATTTCGTGGGGCCACTGGGAGCATATTTGGTTTAAATCTACCCAAGTATAGGAGAATCATTTGTATGTTCCTTGATCCTATCAGGTTTATTTGGAAGCATGCATATAGGCTTAGGTTTTCCCTCTATGAAGATGCATTCGAACCTTTTGCAACACAAAAATTGCCATAGGGTTGAACCTGTTGGAAATTTGGGGGGCATCCCATCATATCTGTATTTCCCACCATTCTAATAGAAGAGCCTACCAAACATGGCCCAACTAACTTGATTTATTGCACAGAATTTTATCATCAGATGAAACTATCCTTGAAATCATAAACATTTGTTTGTACCCACCTAAGGACATATTTCGTGGGGCCATTGGGAGCATATTTGGTTTAAATCTACCCAAGTATAGGAGAATCATTTGTATGTTCCTTGATCCTATCAGGTTTATTTGGAAGCATGCATATAGGCTTAGGTTTTCCCTCTATGAAGATGCATTTGAACCTTTTGCAACACAAAAATTGCCATAGGTTTGAACCTGTTGGAAATTTGGGGGGCATCCCATCATATCTGTATTTCCCACCATTCTGATAGAAGAGCCTACCGAACATGGCCCACCCTAGTTAGCACCCCATTTCCATTTTGGTGCCCATGCTGAATTATTCTCATAGGCCTGGGAGCCCAATTAGTCCCATCATGACTTGGAGTTTGAGACTACATACTTCTCTTCCATACAATTCTGACCATTTCCTGATGGACTCCTTATTTCGTGTTAGTTTACATAAGCATGTGTTAAAATATCCGCATGAACATTTGTGCTTACTGCTTCGGTGCTTATTGCTTATCTTGCGTATAGGCCTTTGCAGTCACTTTTTGCTCAAAATTCCTATAAACCATTGCTTTTGTTTTAGTTTACCTATACATGTGAGAACTATTTGATTCAGGTAGTTGATGGACCATGATTCATTGTGATTTATGATTTTGGTGTTTTTTGCAAGAATTAGCATGAAGTAAACCACATTTCCCCTTTCCTGCTTGTTCATTGCATCAAATTGGATAACTGCAGTTAATTGGTTCTATTTCACCATCCGTCGACACATAATCCTTCTTCAAAAAGCCAACAGATGGAGGGAACATTTGTAACAGTGTGCACAACTAGCTCAACCCTTGTTTGCAATATGTATCTTTGCCTTAGCTTAACCTGTGCTCTTGAAAAGAAAAGTAGAGTACGCCCATGCAACACTCATTCCTTCCCATGTAGCATAGCATTCTTTATTCTTTTATCAAGCTAATAAATGAAAAAAGTACTAAAAATTAAAAAACACAAAAATCCAAAAAAAGGGGAAATTTGAATTGTGACATATTAAATATTTGAGATAAAGGAAATGGTTAGTAGTTGCCCTTGAACACGGCACACAATTTTGTATCCACTTTCAGTACACCATTTACATTTGACTTAGGAAGTTGTACCTGTAATTTGAACAGATCTCCACCAATATGTTATCCTTCCTGTCATCTATGGAGATTTTGTTGATTCATCTAGAGTTGACAAATTTCACAATGGTTGGTTACTCGAGTATTATGTTTCCAAGTGTTCATTTTGCGTCATGTTATGTGTTCAAGGGAATTCAAACCAGTGTCGACCATTCCTCAAATATTCTTGACCAATCATGTCGCCCTTCCTTGTGTCAGTATATAGTGTTGGATCTCGCAGCTCTACCAAATTATATCAGCCTATTGATCTCAATTTCATGTCAGTTGATGTGGGATGCATTAATGCCCTCCTTTTGATGGATCCATTCCTATCGACGCCAAATCATAATCTAGGAAATGGATCTAGGAACCCTAGTGAGTACCTTGGATATTACAGTCATTAGTGGTAGGATTACTCACAAATGACAGTGGGTATACACAAATGATCCTTGATTGTGTGATTCTACAAGTGTTCGACTTCAGAACATCTATTCACACTTGTCATTTTGTACGCAAGTACCTTGGAGTCCATCATCATTATCTGTGGGCCTCCTCACATCTGTTAACAGTATACATCAATAATCAGTAATCATATAGTGTTTTATTATGCTTGACATCAACTCATTTATTCGCATGATATAAACTCGTACTATCATTGGTTTGTATTGAAGACCTTGGGAAATACAATTGTATCACTCATCGATGCACTTCCCGAGTTGCGCAACATTAAAGTACCATGAAGACCTGGATATGTTGCACTCATCAAATGTCCACTTATATGTTTTTTAAGAATTTACTTTTGACATGGATCCACTGTGTATTGTTTGTGGCTATGCTTGTTTACTGCTGGCATGGGTATACCTGCTTCAGGGAGATATTGTATATTTGGGAAATTTCCTTGTTTGACTTGCAAGTGTTTCTCCAACTCCTACGTTCATAAACTACCATTTTCCATCATCCCTTGATCATTAAAGATTATCAGTCCAAAGAGTATTAGAATAAATGAAAATTCAATGTATTTTGGCCCTCAGCATAGCTTCATACCTCACACATTATGAGGCATCTGTTAACAATAAAATTAACACCCTCGAAGATGATGGTCTGAAAACATATCTTCTTTTCGCCCGCAACATGAAGACCGGAATTTGGAACAAATTGAGAGCTTTGATCTCTCATCGGACCACTAGTTCCGCAAAGGAAGAAGTATGTGAAGACAAAGGTTTCTCTAAATAATTCAATACCAATACTGCTTAGGATCAAAACCTAGTCACCACAACTACTGGAGTGGAAAGAATACATGGCATATGTATTAATTGTCCTAAAAACTTGGAAATTGAAGTAAATTCCCAAAAATGAAGGAAAGTGGGTTTTTTGAAGGAAACAATAAGAAAGCTTCAAAAATACTAATCCCACATTCATGGCGAGTGATTGGAAACACAAATACCAATTCTATAAAAGAAAGGCATGTGAGGTGAAAGAAGGAGGACAAATTAGAGAACAAAGGCATGCTGAAGGAATGAAAAGATAGATAGAACCTTTCTTGCACATCATAGTTTCTTTGATCATTGGAATTGATGGAGAGGGGTAGTTTAGAGAAAGGGAGAAATGGAATCACCCATTATTGGGATGTAATCACTTTCCTCTCAATTTAATATGATGCAATTCAAATTTCCTCTAAATATTGTGTTTCAATCCATGTTTGTTTCATGAATTTTTGCAACATTTAGTAGATAGATTTCATGCTTTTTTGAAGTTTTTTAAGATCTAGAGGTAAGGAAATAGGTAGTTGCTACTAATGTAGGCCTAAAGGTCATGGAGGCTAGAGAAAAATGATCTTCACCAAACGACACGCTGCAAGAGGTAACTTCCTCCCTTCCCTCTCTTTCTTTCCTTTGAAGAAGTGTAGAAATTTCAGGAAATTGTCCATTATTGCATATATTGTTTCAACAGGATTCACCTTCCCTGTAGTTAAGGATAGATAGGATGTAGATAAGTCCCTATCATCGAATCTACCAACACGCTCTCTACAGGTATGGTGTAGCAAAGTTCCAGGTCGGTGCTACTTGATGTTAATGTATTTGTAACTTTGGAATGTATTCACTTGTATATCTTATGTATTATACCCTGATGTTCCTATCGAGAAGTATCTGTAATGTAATTGAGTCATGTCATACCCCAATGTTCCTATTGGGAGAATTGATAATGTAAACAAGTCATTGAGGTTATCCCTCCATTGTAAGTCAGGACAATAATCCCCATAATTGAGTTAAGGTTGACCCTCCTTGTTGATCGGAGGGTTAAGGTTGACCCTTCCCTCTCTTTGGTGCTCATTCTATCTCTGAGGAAGTTGTGGGGTTTTCTCCTTTATGATTTCCCTAAGGAAAATATCCCGTGTCTATTGTCTCTTACGATTATTGTTGTGCATGTCATTCTCTCAGATAAGATCCTAAGATCATATTGCTTAAATGATAAAAATATAACACTTGATGATGGCGAATGATCAACTACATGGTGTTACAGAGAGAAATTCCTATGGCTTGGGGTACCACAATAGACAGCTAGACTCTAGAAATCAATCTTTCCCAATATGCAATAGAAATAAAAACATCTAACACTAAAGGATCGAATCTCGTACCTTATTACGGACGGTTGAAGTAGATCCCCGTTGAGCTTTCCAATCTTCAGCTTGAATTGTTATATCACGTCCTCAACAACAAGTAAACAATACAAGCATACTATATTTCATGGTGTTAGATCTATTCTAGCATATATAATCAATAATGTAAAAGCATTTGACATATTCCAATGGATGCAACATTCATTCAAATACACATTATTGGACAGGAAAAGATAGTTCTATTAATAAGAATCAGAGATTACAAGTGACAACCTCTGACGGCACGTCTGCGAATCGGAGAAACTGAATCCCCCACTTGGGCCTCCACCACCTCAATCCTCCATCACTTCGATAGCAAGCTTACTAACAAAGGGCAAGCTTGGGAAGAATACAACAGTGCTCCAAGGGACAAAGGGATGCAGACTCAAGCATAAATCTTGGCAACAATGGACTATAGTTTCGTTACTCTCAAAATTCTCTTATGCTTTCAATGTACCAATGGGTTCCTTATATAGTTCTTCAAAGGGATACTGAAGGGTCGAATCCGTGCGATCTCAAGGCATATGGAAGGCCAGGAGTCATATGAATCGGATCCAAGTCAAGGAACAGTCCAAAAGGATTTGGATTTATGTACACATCCCGATGTACGTGACTATATGGGAAATATCCGCGTATGTACATGGATATCGAGGGAAAAGCCGCGTATATCAATATTCTAATGTTTTTAGGGATGATCAAGGCAACATTAAAAGATATAAAGTGGTCCAAAGGGGCTAATGAGTCTGCAGCGGGACAAGGGAAGGCCATACAATGTGTGATTCACCTAGTGTGGTGAAATCC
>LPNX010842018.1:184132-277418 GCA_001517045.1 Pseudotsuga menziesii
TATAACGGTGTATGGTGACTGAATACAGGTAGCATAGACTTGATATAAAAACTGGGACATCTCTATGACGCAGGAGGCACCAATAGAGGCTCCATAGGGACTGGAAGCATAACCAGTCGGTGGAGATAAACTCAGATAAACGAGTACAGCTCCTAAAGTCAAACTATAACCCAACCAACGGATGTGATATACAGTGCTCTGTTCGAAGGCGACACGACTCAACAGCTGCCAAAGATAACATCTTTTCCCATCCGGCTTTTTGGTTTTTTAATTTTTTTGGTCTTTTTCAGTTATTTGAAAAGCTTGAAAAAAGAATAAACTAGCTTTATAGTTACAGACTAGGAGGAGACGAGTGTCATCAGGGAAAACAAACTAGTTCCAAGCAGTGGAACATACCTATGCTCAATGCAAGGAAACATGTGTAGGATATCGACACTCGGGGGAAGATCCCCTCCCGGTAAAAAGGGTAAGCCAAGTTGCAAAGGATATATGAAATGGATCTGCATGGCTAGACATGAGACAAGCTCGGGCTATAAGGCTGAAACGCAATGTCAGGGGAGCCGGCAAGCTCAATAAGACAGGCAAAGCTCATGAAAATGCATCCACAACTTGATACAAGGGGAGTCCGGGGGGAACATGGCCAGCATAAGATCAAGAGGAGTATGATGCTCTTGCTAAATGTCATGGTAATACTATACAACGGACTCCCACACCCTAAAAAAGGAGAAACATCGGCATGGGCACCAAATGCAAATAAGGTGCTAACTAGGGTACCCATGTAAGGTGAGGCTCTACCACTCATATCATGCCACTTCTATAGCAGCAAGAAGGTTCCGTGACATAATAGAGTGGGTTTGTACCTAAGGCGAGAGTGACATGGTCATAAGGTCATGCAAAATTCAAACGGTGGTGAACCTAACCTATATGCCAGTATAGACGTTATACCTGTGAACGATACGAACGGGTCAATCCAACAGCTCAAACGGCACTGAAAACGGTCATCTACATCACCAATCATGTCAGAAATGGTCCAAAATGGTTAAAAACGGTCAAAACTATATAGAAGTGGGTAAAAAATTTCAAATATTTCAAAAATTTTCTATAAATAGTAAGAAATAGAATTCATTTGAAACTTTTACCCATTGGAGCTTTGATATTCAACTGCGAATTCCAGGAGATTCAGCCGGCGGAATTCAGAACCGATTCTTCCAGGTACTTACTCATGTTCCCAGCTTGCATTTCAATATCAGAGTCGCCAATTCTGTTACGGAGAGAAATTCCTATGGCTTGGGGTACCACAACAGACAGCTAGACTCTAGAAATCAATCTTTCCCAATATGCAATAGAAATAAAAACATCTAACACTAAAGGATAGAATCTCGTACCTTATTTCGGGCAATTGAAGTAGATCCCCGTTGAGCTTTCCAATCTTCAGCTTGAATTGTTATATCACGTCCTCAACAACAAGTAAACAATACAAGCATACTACATTTCATGGTGTTAGATCTATTCTAGCATATATAATCAATAATGTAAAAGCATTTGACATATTCCAATGGATGCAACATTCATTCAAATACACATTACTGGACAGGAAAAGATAGTTCTATTAATAAGAATCGGAGATTACAAGTGACAACCTCTGACGGCAGGTCTGCAAATCGGAGAAACTGAATCCCCCACTTGGGCCTCCACCACCTCAATCCTCCATCACTTCGATAGCAAGCTTACTAACAAAGGGCAAGCTTGGGAAGAACACAACAGTGCTCCAAGGGACAAAGGGATGCAGACTCAAGCATAAATCTTGGCAACAATGGACTATAGTTTCGTTACTCTCAAAATTCTCTTATGCTTTCAATGTACCAATGGGTTCCTTATATAGTTCTTCAAAGGGATACTGAAGGGTCGAATCCGTGCGATCTCAAGGCATATGGAAGGCCAGGAGTCATATGAATCGGATCCAAGTCAAGGAACAGTCCAAAAGGATTTGGATTTATGTACACATCCCGATGTACGCGACTATATGGGAAATATCCGCGTATGTACGCGGATATCGAGGGAAAAGCCGCGTATATCAATATTCTAATGTTTTTAGGGATGATCAAGGTAACATTAAAAGATATAAAGTGGTCCAAAGGGGCTAATGAGTCTACAGCGGGACAAGGGAAGGCCATACAATGTGTGATTCACCTAGTGTGGTGAAATCCGCTATAACACATGGCCCATAGAAGCAAAAACTTGATCATTCCCTACCTTCACCATCAAGAAGAGACAAACAGAGTCATCAGTTTAGAAGTACATTGAGAGGTCCATTGATGGACCATGATGTTGCATAGAGATGCAAATTTGCAGTAGTGTTTTTCTCAAGATATTTTTCTAAGGAGGAAGATTCTTTCTTCTAAAGATAGCTTGCAGTTTGTTATTTCCTGCTTATTTTGAGGGGGGTTTTTCCCATGAGGTTTTCCTATATTTCCTCGGTTGTATTAAGAATATTTTTTTACTATATTTTAGATTGTATTTGGGTGACCTATGGTCTTGTTACCAGAGCCCATAGTTTTCCAAGTTAGGATTCAGGGGGGGTGTTAGGATTATTAATCCTTCCTTGGTCAAATGTCTATTAGATTAATTAACCTAATTTAGAAACCTTAATTAATTATTTGGGTCCACTAGTACAAATGGATCTGATTGGCCTAATGGGGACACATGTATTGGTCACTAGAGTGTGGGGAACATTGCTAGAGGTTAACTGCCACTTACTACATGTGCATGCATCAGTTTGGGTTCGTCCTAGACCAATACCTACATTTTAGGAGCCACTGGGAGTCTCAGCATCAACCTACTTCAGCTAGTTAGAGTTAGTACTAGTTAGTCTTATTTAGCCCCTAGTTACTTTCAGTTAGTTCAAAATCAGTTAGCTATCGCAAGCCTTGCATGGATGCATGTGGAGTAGGTCCCTTTTCCCACCTACCACACTCAGTTGCACTAAGTTAACTAGCTATCACTGATTGATTGAGTTGGTTGGACATCTGGGAGTTGATGTTGGACTCCGATATTGATTGAGGCACCATGAGTTAGAGATTTAGTTAGATACAATCAGGTGCACATGGTATATTCGAATTGATCCCTAATGCATTCGAATTCTACCTATTTGTAAACTATTGTAACACCAGATTTATTATTGTGAAAGACACTGTGAATTCCTGAGTAATACTCATCTGTTTCCTATTTGGTTTGTTTTTTTAAGTTTGTATCTTCATTCTCCATTTACTGCAAACATTATTAGAACTATATGCTTAAAGATCTAAATGGAATTCAAATTCTAATACTACCTTAATGGCTGTATCAACATCTTCTTGGATTTCTTGCAAGGGAAACTCTGCGACTGCTTCCTTAATGGCTTTAGTAAGTAAAAGTCGGCTATGTTCTCATGCCTCAATTTCCTGCTCATTTTCTTGAAGGATAGCCTTGCACTCTTTCGCCTTCTTTTTCTGCTTGGTTTCCTGATATGCAAGAGGATTCTCATGGATTCTTATTTTGGTCATAGCAGCATGATGAACAATATAGACTTTAGCTAGCGTGAGTTTATCAAAATCCATATATAGTGTCTCAAACCCATGGACAACATTATCAAACTCAAGTCTCCTTGTATCCATTTCATGTGCTTGGATGTCTATCTTTACTAGTGGAAACAAGAATGGTTTTTTTAACACGTCATTTGGATCCACGGCGTAAGTCTCAGCCTCGACTGTGCTTTTGACCTCATTGATAGCCTCAGTCAGGGTATTGATATGGTCCGCTAGCTTGTCAGTCAGGCACATATGATTTTTACGTAAGCCCCTCATAATGGACTTGGTGACCTCTACAATTACTTGCGAAAGCAAGCTGATGTCCTCCTCGTCTAAATTGACAGTGTTATCCATCTTGTTAGATTTGTGCTTTTTGTGTCGCGGTTGATGCTGCTCTTTTCTCTACACATCTTCTCGGGCCTTCTGCACATCCTCATCAGTAGTTGTGTCTTCAGAGTCATCATATTTATCCTTTTAATGTTCACTATCATCATTGTCGGAGCTTGACAACTGATTGTCTTGCTCATCACCACTGTCATTTCCTTTTCCATCCTCTTGGTCATTTCCTTGACCATTCCCTTGGCCATTTCCTTGGCCCTCACCTTGGCCACTTCCTTGGTCATATCCTCCTTATTTTCATCCTTGGTCCATCTGCATGTCTCCCTGTACATGCCATTCTGCAGGCCAATCTTGGACGACTGCGTCTACATCCGCATCATTGATTATGAACCTCGCTTGGTGCGCTTGCTTGTCTGGGTCACACCGTGGCTCCAAGATAACGTTGTAAACACCAGCTTGAAAGTTTATAAATGAGGCATATTTTGGCATTATCGTGGCTCTTACTCTATGTGTCTGCTTTATAACATCATGCAGTACCTCGCTGTGCAGAAAGAACTCAATGTTATTGTCCTTCTGTTGAATCCTATCCTCGTTATCCTCCCATAGGTTCTGATACTTTGTGCCAAGGAAAAGCATTGGGACATCCAATGGTTGGTATTCTGGTGGGTTGGACCAAAGAATAAAGGAAATCAAAATGAGTAGCCAGGAATAGTGGAATTTAGCCTTAGCATCCTCCTATTCCTGCTTCACATCATCTATCAGTTCATTCAACAAGTATTGTGACTAGTTGAAGATTACGCCCGCTATGCACTGTTCAGTGAGTTCTACCGCCCTGGCAGTGCACTTAGTGGGCCTCATCTTGTGCAATAGCTTGTAAGATAGGATTTTTTCTATGAACCTCACTATGTTGTCCTCTATAGGGGCAATGCGGAATCCCTGACCTACGTGCTGAAGATCATATTTCTACTTCATCTTGGTTGTATCTATGTTTGGGTGTAGGTATGATGCAGGGTCTTCTCCTACCTTTAGCAGACCCGTTATCGACGAGATAAGCTCGATGTTGACAGGGTAGGGTCAATTGAGCCATAAATATCCTCTATGAAAATAGAGGAGGAGTTGTCGGACAGATGTATGTACTTTCCTACTCCGACCAAAGTGAGGCATGAGAAGCAAGTTTAACAACCCCACATTGTCGACACTGCTGGCCCACTCCATTGGTACTATGAGTTGGGGCATAGGAAGCACAGATGGAAGCGTGACAATGTAATTTTTTCTTTCTAATCTTTCCTGCTTGCGGGTATCAACATACTCAAACTACATCTTGGCCAGCTTCGACAGTATATCCATCGGCAAGGGTACACCAGTACGGATCTGGGATGTCACTAAGGAGGAGTGCACTTTCGCCGGTAGCTTCACCTCATGTGTGTCAGCTCACCTTGGCCGAACATAATGTGGTAATAGGTTCTTCTCTTCGCATGGTGGCGCCCGCATCTTTGCGTGGTGGTGAGTCTGGTGCATCCTCCCCTGACATGTCCTCATGTGGCATATCCATAACAGCCTTAGCCTTATGCTTCTTAGATATCTTAGGCCTTAATGATTCTAGAACCTCTCTCGGTAATAAGACCTTTCATGGACCTGTAACTAGTGGATTAATAGGTGGATTTTGAATAGGGTTCATCCTGGGGCTTGAACCAAAGGTTGGAATAGGGGATGAATTAGACGCAGGAGTTGTTTGTTGTCTTAGCCGCACCATCATTTCTAGTTCTTGTTCTTTCTGCTGCACCTTTGGAGACACACTTTCTTCTTTGATCAGACACGGTGAAGTGGTAGTCACGTTAGATTGCTCACTGGTGCTGGAAATATCAATAACCATTAGATTCAGCTCACTCACAAGATATGGTTTTCTCTTCTTCTTGCTATGCATGTAAAGAATTCTTGTCTCTCAAGCCTCATATTTATAGGGATGCACCCAACCTTCATGAAATTATTCAGTGATAGATCAACGTCTTGTAGATCACATGGGCTTCTCCTTCGATGCATTCCACATCAATTCATCTACTCTAGTTTTGAGCTGTACATGTCAAGACAATTATGGCAGTTATGACTGAGATGACTGATGGGACCAAAAAACATGCCTTCATTCTCCTCAGACTCATCTAATTAATGACGCTTCACTGTCATAACCACCTATATCTTTTTTGGGTATCTGGGATTTAATGACGGCCAGTTGTCATTCCCGCTCTTTACTATGATTTTCCTGCTTTTGTCATAGATGTGCGACAGAACAGTTTCCTCCCCCCCCCCTTTTTTTCATGTGTGAAGTGACCTTATCTAGGCATAATGTGGCCATCATAGTAAGGTTTCAGGCGACTTCCATTTACCATTCCTGCGATGTACATTCCATCTAGCTTCTGCAACTTCACTTTGCCCGCATCAGTGATATGCGTGATAATATATGGCCCTAGCCAATGTGTCTTCAACTTCTTTGGATGTTTGAAAATTTTCTATCATACAACAAAAAAAATCGTCCAACTTTGAATGGTTTAATCCAAATATGGCGATCATCCCATGCTTTCTGCCTTTGCTTCTCTATGTTTTGGTGGAACCCTGTGATGAAGTTCTTCCTCCATCTGAACAAGCTGCAACAACCTTTGCTTGAAAATATATCCATCAGTCATTTCTGTCAGTGCAACAATCCATAGGCTTGGAACAATGTACTCCATCAAGACAACAACTTCTTGTCCATACACCAGTTTGAATGGGGTGTGTCCTGTCAGTCGTTTGCAAGTGGTATGGTATGCCCATAGCACAGCTGAAATTTTATGATCCCAATCATCTTGGCGCACATTACACACTTTGGTTAATTCATTCTCCATAATCTTGTTGAAGGATTCAACCATTCCATTCTCCTAAGGATGATAGGGTGTCATCTTCTTATGTTGAATATAGAACTCTGCAGTAAGCTTAGTAATCATTTTCTTAACAAAATGCGTAACTTGGTTGCTGACTAGAATTTTTGGACAACCAAATATGGTCACCACATTTTCAAATAAAAACTTTGCTGTAGTCACAATGGCACAATATTTAACAGGCACGTCCTCATCCCATCTAGTTAAATATTCTGTCGTAGTAATAATGTAGCACATGCCAGTCCTCTTCCCTGGTGGACTAATTCGTCCAACGTAATCAACAGCCCACTTATCAAAATCTTGGAGGGTTATATGTGGCATAAGCGAAATCTCATTGCGACATGACGACTTTCCTATTCTCTGGAAGATATCACAGCACTCAAAAAATCTCTTAGTATCCATATGTATGGTTGGCCACC
Organism: Pseudotsuga menziesii; assembly: GCA_001517045.1. Lineage (NCBI taxonomy): Eukaryota > Viridiplantae > Streptophyta > Pinopsida > Pinales > Pinaceae > Pseudotsuga > Pseudotsuga menziesii. The sequence continues at coordinate 191,366 of LPNX010842018.1, forward strand.
ATAGTCCTACTTGTAGTATCTTGCGCATAATTTATTTTCCAACATAGTTTCCTCCTACGTCACCATTATGTGCTTCACTCATTATCTGCTGTCGCTCATAGTAAAAAACACAGCGTTGTAATATTTCATCTGTGCCCAACTTGTATAAGTTTCCCACAATCAATGTATAATCAATGTCTTTGACAACTAGATGTTTCTTCTGGTTAATGGAGAATCCTTCAGGTGCATAGCTTGTGCTCAGGAAGTGGATGACAGCGTTAAAATCCTTGTTCTGATCATCCATCATGGTGACTGCAAACAATTGCATGTTGGGAAAGTTATCCTCCATACTGGTTGGTTCTTCACCACTTTCTATGCTCGACAGGTGGTCAAGTTCGACATTTAGTTGACCAAGTTTAACTATGACCTCAAAGTCAAATTCCTCAAACAAGAGGAGCCATCAACAAATCTTCCCCCCAATGCTGGCTTGTTGACTAGGTATTTCAAAGCCAAATGATCAATGTACATTTTGAAATGTCCACCCAACAAGTAGTGTCAAAAATTTTGTAGCGCATAGACCATGGCGAGGCCTTCTTGCTCTATCGTCATGTAATTTTTCTCTGCCTTCAATAGTTTTCTGCTAGAAAAAGCAATAGTCTGGTCAAGCGCACCCTAACCTGGTTACGTCAAGACTATGCCGAGAGCGATAGACAATGCTTTGACATGAACATGGAACTCCTTTTTCCAGTTCGAAAATACAAGTATTGGTGTAGTGGCCATCTTATTATTTAAGTTATCCAAGATTTCTTGACAAGGCTCCATCCACTAAAACTTTGCATCTTTCTTCAACTGTTTCTCCATAGGTGCAGTTATCTCTGCATACCCTCTGATGAACTTCCTGTAGTATCATGTGTGTCCTAACAATGATTTGAGTTGCGTGACTGATGTAGGTGGTGGAAAATCAAGGCTAATTGCAACTTTCGTTGGGTCAACCAAAATATCGTCACGACATACAACATGACCCAACATCACACCAAATGGTGCACAAAAAGTACATTTCTTGGAATTAAGCATGATCTGATACTAGCAAAAAAGACCCAACAGCATGCACAGACTCTCAATATGGTCTCTTACTAGACCAAACACAGTCTAATAATCAAAGTAGACCTCAAGAAATTTATGTATGAAATATTTAAAAGCATAAACTACTATTCTAGAAAAAATAACAAGTGCATTCTTGAGTCCAAAGGGCATTACCATATACTGGTAGCATCCCCATTTTGTGACAAAGGTAATTTTGTGGTGATCCTCCTTCACGATTCTAACTTGATGATAGCCAGAGAAGCCATCGGTGAAAGAATACATCTCTTTCCCTTCGACGCTTTTAATTACTTCATCTATAAACGGTATTGGGAATGGATCATGCAGCCATGCATCATTCAACTTCCTTAGGTCGACACAGATTATGAATTCACATATTGTCTTCTTATCATGGATCACTATAGGGATGATCCACTATGATTCATCAACAGGTTCAATGATTGTTGTGTCGAGCATGTGATCCAAATTTTCTTTTACCTTCTCTTTATACCTTGGACTCAGTCTATAAGGTCATTGTTTAACTGGTTTAGCATCTGGTTTTAGGGGTATTTTAATTTCCCCTAGGTCACCAACTATTCCCTTCAGATCTGAAAATTTGGTAGGGAATAGGTATTGATACTCATGCAACAAGTCTGTGATCTTTGCTATTATCTCATCGTCCCAGTAATCTCCTATATTAGAGAACTTAGGGTTCTATGGTGAGCCAATGTTTAATTTCTTGATTTTTAGCGGCTTAAGGAACTAGTCATTGGAAATACCACTCCCTTTGACTTCACACGTACCTTCTGAATCTGGTATGTTTATATTATTCGGGTCATCATTTGGTTCTCCGGCTAGATAGTAACAAGCCATTCATTGCTGGATAGTCACGCTGCACTGATGGGAACTTGTTAGTTCGACAAGGATTTCAGTGAATATATTTTCCTTGATTGCCTAAAGTGTAGCATCAACTGTAGGTTTCTCATAAGCAAATTCAAATGTGTGTGTGAACTTCTTAGCTAGCCCTTCCCAATCCTGAGTTCCTTGTCCCAATTAAATGGATGTGTACCAGCTTCTGGGTGTCATTTCTAATGTATGAATGAAATGATGGGACCATTCATGTTGTGGGTATTCTGCAAAGGCTATGCAATAATTATTAATGTGCTCGACAAGGTTTGACAGCCTTATGTATTTATGAATCGTGACACTAACTCCTTCGTTGAATATAACTTCTAGCAATATTCTGCACTATGGCCATGCTATTATGGATTTCTTATGTGTACCCCACCATATGGTAGGTGTAGCCTTCAACACATAGTCCAATGCAGATAAGCGTTGCGGCTCTGTGACAAGTCCTTCAAACTCTCTCAAGAATTTCGCAAGGTTAGGTAGCTCCTCATATGTGGGTAGTTCCCTCAACTGATTCTCCACCTGTTGCAACAACCGGATAATTTTGGCGTATAACCTCATAGACACTTCATGCAATCTATTTTTCTAGTTCTCTAAGGCCTCTCCTAAGTCGGCTGTGCAGAAAGTAGCACTATTCCAACTCAGGTTTCCATCCATTGTCGAGTTGATGTAATCATCTTGTAAGGAAGTGACATTGTAGATTTGGTCGAGATAATCACTCTGTCCCTCGTTGTAGACTGGCTCGACGTATATTTGTCCCTCTAATGGATCAATGGGTGACACTACCCTCATCTCATAATCCATAAATGATAGAATCCTTTTCTTAAAATTGATAATGGTCTGATTATCTATGGCCAAATCTATCCTGAGAAGCATAGGATATGGGTTTGTGTCATCGACGTTGTGAATGACTTCGAAGTATATAAATTTGCACAACCGCTCAATGCCAACATGGACTTGACTCAAGCTACCAATTGGTAGGACCTTCTCCTGATTTGCAAGTCACAACAGGACATGGGACCAGTCCAAGCGCATTTTTCCCATACTCTCCCAGGTCTGTCGCGTCAAAATATTGACATCCGACCCCATATCTAGAATGATGTAATCCATGTCCTAATCCCATATCTGCATAGTCATTCTTAACTCGTTCCCAGTTTTGAATGTCTTCTTCACATGGTTAAGCTTTCTTCCAGGTTGCGACTCTTCTGGGGTTTCTTTTATCAGTGCTTGTAGTTCTACGATATCATCTTTATCTTGAATTAGTGCTAAGCAACTTGACAGAAACAACTTGAGCTTACTAACCTTTTTAGGGATCTGCTTCTGGAATAGCTATTGGAATTGTTTAGGAACCTCCCTGACTTCAATTAATGTCGATGGTTCTTATTCATAAACTTCGATCGCGCATCCAAAAATACTTGCTTCTATTTTTGAACGTCGAATGGTACTTTCTTTTGCGCCACGGGTCTCACCTACGATTGCGGTTGTGGTTGTTCTTACGATATATCCTGATAAGCTTCGGTCACAACACCTCCTTGTGTTATGATAGCAATGCTTGACTCTCTTGGCTCAGCAGCAATCATCTGAACATTTAATTTAGGATTTGGATTTGGATTCTGCATAGGGTTGGGACCTGCGATGGTCCAAACCTGCCACTTCGCAATCAACTGAGGACATTGCTCCACATTTTGGTCATGCGCTTTACAATATGAACATGTCTTTGAAGGATCTTGGTAGTCTCTAGCATAATGGCCCAGCTATGCACAGTTATAGCATGTCACCTGACCTCTTCCTCTACTAAGTCCTCCTCCTCCTCTTCCTCTGAAGTTTCCAGCCCCCTTCCCAGAGGGTGTGGCTATTTTGGTGGGTATTGATTCTGTTGGTATTGCGGATGATATTGGTTATGTGGCGCATACTAGTTCTGAGGCACATATTGGTTCTGAGGGAAAGGTGCAGGCTAGTAGTGTGCTTGCACCTGCTCATCCTAAACCTGCTCATCTTAAACCTTCCCATCATTCTTCATCAAGTAGGTGTCTAATATCCTTTCCTTCAAGAGTTGGTATGCTCTGCAATCCTTCTCTTCATGCCCTACCGACTTACACAATTTATAGAAAAGTCTTGTTGGGGTACTTACAATATTTTGCGAGTATAGGAACTCTTCATCGTGATGTCCCCTAGTCTGGCATATGTGACACCAGGGTATTCCATGGGAACTTAATGGGTTTGGTGCACCCGATGAGATATAGTTCATGTACGTTGGACAATTATCCTTGGTGTGTCCATCCATTCTACATTTTGTACAGCATAAATCTTCTTGGGATTCCTTGTCGTTCTTGATATCCTGAAGCTGTATCATCAGCTTAGCCAATTGCGAGTGAATCTGTACCATTCCTACGACACCATCTCCGATTGCTGAGGCTTCCAGCTTCATTGCTAACTTTAGTGCTTCTTTCTGTGATTCAATCTTTTGTTGCATTAATGGGCCTTGAATGTGGGGTAATAATGCAAAAATAAACCACTCTTTATGTTGCTCATCTAACATTTGGAATCTTACTTTGGCCATCAAATTTTTAAACCACTAGTTAAAGTCCCACACGGACTCTACCAACGATTGTTTTATCTCCTTGATCTCGGTGATTCACTACGACTCAAATTTAGGTTTTTTGAACTCACAAATCATCGCAAGTTGGATTTATTCAAGGTTCTTCTATGCGTTTCCTAGTGGTACTACACAGAACTTCATAAACCAATCCAGTGCACAACCCCTCAAATTCATGATCATATGCGCCTTCTTTAGGTCCGCGTTGTGAACTAGGTGAACCATCCAAACAACCTCACAGAAGAACCAATGCTTCTCTAGATCCTCTGCTCCATTCCCATTGATTGTGGGTAGTATAATATCATTCCCAAACATTGATTTGGCCTTGAGGTTGTCTGATGAACAATTTAATGGAGGTGTACCCTCTTGCGCTCTAGTCGTGGTACTAGCACTATTAGTATTAACAACTCTTTCAGGAGATGAGGCTCTAGAACTTACCTGTTGCGATACTTTGGGTGTGATGTAATTGTGTCCTAATCTTGGTCTCTCCGCATATTCTTCTGCTCCTTTAAATATCGGGCTATAGTCTTCCCCTTCGTCACAAGACCCTTTGTCTAGCCACGACTCAACTTTGTAGTCACTTTATCTGAACATACTAGGACTTGTATTTCTCCTTTTCCCAGACTTGAATCTCCTTCCACTCCTTAGGAATCCATCTTCTATTTCAGTTTATGTACTTTTTGGGAGCATCTCATCTCACCATTTCCCATTTTTATTGCAGATCGTCCACAACATATCCCCTCCTCTAGATATGCGACTCAACTATTCAAATGCAATATAACATTCTCATAGACGAGTATCTTTATCCATGTACTTATAGACAACAAGTATCTTCATCGAGGTCCTTGGAAAAAATCTCTTTCAGCCTCACTATATGAGGTTATCGTTTCTACTGCAAACTCAGTAATATATCCTTGCAAAATACTATCAATCTAAAAATCAATAGCTCTAGAGATGGGGTTACTTACATTGGTTATCTCGCGAACCAACCGATCACTCCACTCAACTGCTTCTCTTCTCTGGAAATTTGTCTGTCGAGTGACCAAACTTGAAAACCACTCATGCAGCAAAATGGGAAAATCTACAACGAAGATATCATGAATATCAGAGTACATGTACTGGTCTGACTATTTTTTTGCGCTCAACCATGATCCTGCGCTCTCTTCTTGTGCAAAGTTTATCATCTTAGATTCCAGCCAATCCTCTATTTCCTTCTTTATCAGATGCCACAACATTTCCCTCGACTCAAATTATTATGGGTCCCAACAAAGGAACCATTTGTTGGACTCTCTTCCTTACTTACATGACCCAGGTTCAAGAACAACACAAAACCAACAAAACACCCAAAGACATCGACTCGACAGAGCAAGCTCAGTCGGCAACACCTACAAGGCAGGTGCAGTATCACCCGCGATATCCTAATGTGTAACTTCCATAACAATGTTTTTGCAGTTGGAGAGGGAGTACAGTCCCTTGGCACGCGGCCAAGGTGCTCGATAAAAATGGAGGGATGGAGTCTTTTAGTATATAGAGGCACAACTGTGCACCACAACCAGCATGTGACAAAACCTTGTCCCTAAAAACTTTGACACTGGTGCAATAGTGCGACGCAACAGATTCCCTTGAAGTAAATGACTATGGTGTGACTTATATTATGACTTGGTAGTGTTAAACATGAACTAATACATTAATTAATTCACCACTTATCAGTATTGCAACATTCACTCACACAATAACTGTAAATAATGGAAGATAATCAAACATTCAACATTGATAGTTAAAAATTCAACCATTCACATACACCATTCAACATTCATAAACATAGGAAATAATGTGGAAACCCATCTGGGAAAAACCATCAAGGTGCTCTTCATCTAGCATGAGAAATATAGGTAGCACCTTGCAGTCTATGACTTACAGACTGTTATTAAGATATTTCTTTTAGATCAACTCTTCTTGCTCTCATTCTCTCTAGTTTATTATTCTATCTACTCCTACTGATATGCACACAACTTGGATCGACTCTTCTACTCTACTATCTGCACACTCAAATACACATTAACTCCTACAAAATGGTTTGCACACTCAGCTACAAATCCGCGGCTCAACAACCTACTACTATCATACTTGTCTCTAAGTCAACAATTAATTACTACAATCCTTATCAAGATAACCCTTATACAGAGCGGGTTCCTCTTATTTATAGTAACTACAAGACCGCATAGGGTCAACTGAATACAACTCAGTTATTACAGACTCAACTCAGTTATTATAGACTGAAGAAGGACCCGTGCGCCACCTCTAAAGACCAGAACCACACTGAAGAAGGATCCTATGTGTTTGTTGTCCACCTCTGAAGACCAGAACCGCGCTAAAGAAGGGAAGATCCTATGTGTTGGCCTGTGATTATTTAAACGCCTTTATGATCGACTAAATTTAGAGAGTATTCGACCACTAAAGGGTAGAATTTCTCATCTATGTAAACTATTATATAAATCATCCTTTGTGTGAGAGCTTAGTTAGCTAGAGCTAGAAAGTCAGAGAGTTAGAAAGAATTCATCAGTTTATTCTTGAGTACATTGTATTTCTATTCCATCTTCTGAATAAAGAGCTGCATGTGTTTCTGTTGAAGATTTCATTTGAGTAGAAGTTAGCCAGGCACCATCCCTGATTGCTGAGAGGGCCCCTCATCAACCAGAGGTTTCTTTTCTTGCTTATTTCTTTCATCTTTTCTGTTGTAGCTAGTTTAATTTACAGTTTGTTTTATTATTTTTGTAATGCAATTTTATTTCTAAATTAGATAGTTAAATGCGCAGATATTTTGCTTTCAGCTTTGTTTTCAGTCATTTTATTTACAGTTTATTGTTCAGTTTATTTCCAAGCAAATAGATAGATTGCTTTTGAATTTAGTTCTGTTTATTTCTTGTCTATTTTTAGTTATCAGTTATGCAATTTAAATTCTAGTTTGTTTATTAATATTGTGTAAATTGAACCCAAGTGATAGAACAATTACACTCACAAAATTGCTAATCAAACATGCAAATTTAGAAACAAAGGAGACTGAAATGGGAGCATAACACTAATCTGTATTGAATAAGTGTACAATATCCAACCTTATGAAGTCATAGGCTGCTGCAATATATAATTAAATGAGAGATTCAAATGCATAAGGATGCCATTTGAAATAGTCAAAAAGTAGGCTTACTAAATCTAGTCAAATCCCCCATAGGTGCATAAAGCAGTTTCCAAATCCACTTAGAGGCTCACGAATTGGAAAAGTCAAGTAGGAAAGCTAATAAGGGATGGAAAGACAACTCATACATGCTTTTATTAGGAGAAAATGATGGAGGATGATGAGGGAAAAAAACAAGTCAACTACACCTAGTCTTACTTTCCCTTTTGCCTTATTTATCAATAAAACATGCAACTTAGCAGAAAAAGTAGATATGCACTTTGGAGAATCTGGAACAAAGAAGACATGCTAAATATGGTTTCCAGGGGGTTTCCAAAGCACTCCATGGCTCATTTTTAGAAAGTTTGACTTCTATGACATGTGGAAGACAACTTGCATAGAGTGGAATATAGGAAACTAGGAAAATAAGACAAAAATGGATTAATTAATGTCTAAGGTAGGTAACTATGGGTTGATTATTCTAACACCCCCCCTGACGGCTGACTTTATGAGTAAATATAAGAAAACTATAGGGCCTAGAAACAAGGCTTAGTCACCCTTTACATACTACATGTCCATTTAACCAAGGAAAGAGGCAAAAACCTAGTGGGAAAATCCTCCCTTAAACATGGATAGTAAAACAAAATTTGAAAATCTTGTCATCAATCATGCTTCATAGCATTATCATCAATCCCCACTAGTTATTTGAAATTGCTGAATGTCTTCTCACAAAAAACTTTGGTGAAGATGTCTGCTACTTGTTCTGAAGATGCACAGAAGAGTAGGTGAATGGTGCCATCATGCACAAGTTGTCTGATGTAGTGCATATGGATCTCAATGTGTTTGGCTTTGTCACTGAACTAGATCATTGCAGATTCAAATGGTGCTCTGATTATCACAATAGATAATAGTTGAAAACTCTGATTCAAAGCCACACTCGCCAAGTATTTCATGCAACCATAAACATTGAGTTGCTGCATTTACAACTCCTCTGTACTCTGCTTTGTAGATGAGAGTGCTATGGCACTCTGTTTCTTGCTTGACCAACTGATTGGTCCTTCAGTAAGCATGAACACATATCTTGATTTTTACTTTCAATCTATGTTGTCACCTACCCAATCACTGTCAGTAAACCCCAATCAAATCAAGATCAAATTTAGCTTTGTAGAAGATCCCATGAGTTCTTGTTCCTTGAACAAAGTTAAGGATCCTTTTGGCTGCTCTCCAATCGATCTCATGAGGCTGATCCATGTATCTTGAAGCCACACTTAGTGCATAAGAAAGATCAGGTTGAGTGTGTGTAAGGTAAACAAAACACCCAATCAACTGCCTATACAGTGTATTATTTACCATAGGAGAAGAACTTGCTTCTTCAAGCTTAATTCCTGAAAGGAAGGGAGTCTTGCTTGGCTTGAAATATTTCATGTTTAGAAAATATAAAGCATACTTGGACTGATTTAATTTTATTCCATGTTGGGATTGAGCAATTTCAATACCCAAGAATTGGCTCAACAACCCCAAATCAGTCATAGAAAATGCATGGTTCATTACATCCTTCAAGGAGGCAATATCTTTCTTTGAAATTCCTATAATCAGAAGGTCATCCACATACAATATAATAATCATAAAATAACCATGAATCAGCTTCAAATAAACATTAGGACCAGACTTGCAACAAACAAAAATCAATGACAACAGAAAGCCATCAATCTTGGCATACCAAGCCCTGGGGGCTTGCTTGAGCCCATACAAGGATTTCTTTAACCTGAACACAAAATAAGGATTAGAAACAAACCCTTAAGGTTGCTGCATGTAAATATCTTGATTAATATCTCCATTTAGGAAAGTACACTTCACATCCATGTGATGTACCTCCCACTGCTTCGAAGCTGCAATGGCTAAGGCTAGCCTTATGGAGTTCATCTTTGCCACTGGTGCAAAGGTTTCATTGTAGTCAATACCATGTACCTATGAGTAGCCCTTGGATACAAATATTGCCTTATATTTCAAAGGTGAACCATCAGCAACAAACTTAGTTTTGAAAACCCACTTACATTGAACTAGCTTCCTCCCTGGGGGAAGATCAACCAGTTCCCAAGTGTTGTTCTTCTGGAGTGAGATGAATTATTATTTCATGGCTGTTTTCCATATTGGATAATGTGCTGAATATTCATATGTTTGTGGGTCTAATTCAACCATCAGATAGCACTTCTCTGCAAACAAAGGGTCCTTCATACACAGGGCACTCTCAAACTGAGATCTAGTCCTCCTGGGATCACTAGGATTTCCAGCTAGTTCCCCAGTTGCATGAATGGTATTTGCCACCCATTTTGGTCTTGTAGGACTATAAATATCTGCAATTAAATAATCATTATCAGACATATCAGAATCAGCAAACTTATTTGTCTCTCCACTTACATTCAATGGTTCTGGTGGTGAAGAAGACTCCAACTTCAACTTCTGCTAAAGGCTCTTCTTGGAACTGAACACTCCTTTCAATGCAGAATTTGTTTGTGCTCAAGTTGATCAGCTTGTACCCTTTTGAATATTTAGAATACCCAACAAATATGAATTCTTGGCTTTGGGGCTGCAAATCCTTTCTCTTTTCTATTGGAATTCTAGCCCAAGCCTTTGAGACAAAAATCCTAAAATGGGTCACATCTGGCTTGTGCCCAATCCAAGCTTCAAAAGGAGTCATACCATCAATTTGTTTATGAGGAACCCTATTATAGATATATTATGCATAGTTTATAGCCTCAGCCCAAAACTTTGGTGGTAAATTCTTATCCTCCATCATACAGGTTGCCATCTCTTTCAGTGAATTGTTCTTTCTCTTAGCAACACCATTTTGACGTGGTGTGTAAGGGATTGAATGATGCATCTGAATACCTAAATCTATACAATATTGAATGAACTCAGACTTTACATACTCCCCACCAGTTTTAGATCTGAGGATCTTGAGTCTCCTCCCAGACTAGTTTTCAACCAAGGCCTTAAAGACTTTGAAGAGGTCAAAAACTTCAGACTTGTGCTTTAGGAAGTAAACCCAACAATACCTGGAAAAGTCATCTATGAATACCAATGCATATTTGGATTGACTCATGGAAATATGAGGAAATGGACCAGCAACATCACTATGGATCAAATCAAGAGGTGTAGAGGTTCTCTCATGACTAGCTCTCTCAAATTTATGCTCTGGGTGTTTTCCTAGGATACAACCTTGACAGAATGCCTTGTAAAACTTAATCTTGGGTAACCCTATGACCATATCTTTTTCACTCAGATCAAAAAGATACTTATATTTAAGATGGCCAAATATTTCATGCTAAAGCTTGCTTGCCTCATTATCATGAATCAGAAGAGCAGAGGGGTTTGAGTAGGGTAGAAAATGTGAAAACATGTATACATTCCAAGTGTGATCTACAACACCTTTTGCAATGAATTTACCATTCGAGATATCTATGATCTCAACATCATCAGGGGAGAATATGAACTTCTTTGGAGACCCTGTGTGAGTCATCTGATACACTGACAAGAGGTTAGAGGCAAGACCTAGACCATGCAACACATAATTGAACTTACCATGGTAAAGATCTATCCTTCCTTTCCCAAAAATGTCAGTGAGAGAGTCATCTCCCAACACTATTGGTGGAGCTTTCAACATGTTAAGAGAGGAGAATGCCTCCTTGGTCAAAACCATATGTCTTGAAGCTCCAGAGTCTATGATGAAGCTAGGTGAGCTTGATGTGCCAGCAACTAAAGCATGTACTCTCTCTCTCTTCTCTGAATTTGATCCTACTTCCATTTTCTTTGAGAAATTAGGAAGGGATATGTTATTCTTCTCTAGGAGTTGGGTCAACATGTCAATTTGCTTCTTCATGCAGGATCTCTCAGGATGATAGCCCTTACTGTAGTATGCACACTTGATTATTTCTCCTTTGTTCTTGTTCTTCTGGAAGTTCTTCTTGGAGCCTTAGGGATCCTCTTGAGACTTGTTCTTATCTCTCTTTTGCTAGGTGGCTTCTTAGATTTCTTCTTGCCTTTTGAATCCACCCTCAAATCTCCAGCAACCAAAGCTTGGTCTTTGGAAGGTTTGATGGTTCCCATCATCACCAGTTTATCTTGTTCTTGTGTAAGGGATTCCATGAACTCTGCAAGCTTAAGCATCTTCCAGGCTCGAACTGTCAACTTTGTGGCATAGAAGGTAAAAAAAAACACTGAATAGTCAGGGCCAAGCTTCAAGAGTATGGCCAAAACTAGTTTCTCTTCCTTCTTTTCAATTCCACATTGTTTTAGCTACAAAACAAGGGCTTTAAACTTGGAAAAGTAGAGTTGTAGGGATTCGAAGTTGCTGGGACTCAAAGAGATCAATTCATTCTCGATTTTATGTCCTCTCATCTCATATTACTTACCAAAAATCTCTACAAGATTCTCCCACACTTCATTAGGTTATGCCAATCCATCAAGATAGAAGAGGAGGTCTCTTGAAATGCTCAAACACAAAAGACCATAGGCCTCATCCCTCCTGTTGTGCCATTTAATTTTCTTTGCAGCTGCATTGGGCTTTGCCTCAGTTTCCATAGTCACCCTATAGAGAAATTTTTCTCTCAATAGTATCTCCATCTTTGCTTTCCATTCAAATAAATTAAATGGAGTCAAGCTGATCTTCTGAGATTGATCCATAGCTCAGAAACTGTGCCCTTCAGCCAACAGAATATGCTCCCATTCAAGATGTTGAACCTGCAATAGCAATTTGGAAGGAGAGAAATTGATCTACAAAGGCTTTGATACCATGTGGAAATTGAACCCAAGTGATAGAACAATTGCACTCACAAAATTGCTAATCAAACATGCAAATTTACAAACAAAGGAGACTGAAATTGGAGCATAACACTAATCTGTATTGAATAAGTGTACAATATCCAACCTTATGAATTCATAGGCTGCTACAATATATAATTACATGAGAGATTCAAATGCATAAGGATTCCATTCGAAATAGTCAAAAAGTAGGCTTAGTAAATCTAGTCAAATCCCCCATAGGTGCATAAAGCAGTTTCCAAATCCTCTTAGAGGCTCACGAATTCGCAAAGTAAAGTAGGAAAGCTAATAGGGGATGAAAAGGAAACTCATACATTCTTTTATTAGGAGAAAAGGATGGAGGATGATGAGGGAAAAAAACAAGTCAACTACACCTAGTCTTACTTTCCCTTTTGCCTTATTTCTCAATAAAACATACAACTTAGCAAAAAAAGCAGATATGCGCTTTGGAGGATCTGGAATAAAGTATACATGATAAATATGGTTTCCAGGAGGTTTCCCAAGCGCTCCATGACTCAGTTTTAGCAATTTTGACTTCTATGACATGTGGAAGACAACTTGCATAGAGTGGAATATAGGAAACTAGGAAAATAAGGCAAAAATAAATAAATTAATGTCTAAGGTAGGTAACTATGGTTTGATCATTCTAACAAATATGCAATGTTTTCCTTATGTTTATGAATTTTCTAAGGTTATGTAATTGTTTAATTTGCTTAATAAGTAGGTCTACTTATTGTCTTTATGCATTATATCTGCATCTGCACAAATTTAGCTGAAGATTATCTTGTTTAGGTTAGTTTTGTATTATTCTAACTGTGCAAACTATCATTCAGACAACCTATTCAGTCTGTTATTCAACCACCCTTTTCATACCCACAGTTCAGTCTGCCATTCAGCCCTTAGTTTCATTTTTAGTTGTTTTTTTTATGTATTTTGAGATTGTTTTCAGCTCTGTTTTGTTAATGTCTGAATTATGTTTTGACTGAGATAGTTAGATAATAGTTAGATTTAACATTGATGTTAAAGTTAGAGTGTTTTAGGTTATGTATTAAAGTTTTATTATTTTCTTTTCTTCTTTTCACCTTGAATATGTGTTTAGTTGTCTTGTGTTTTGTTTCTTAAATATTGTTTTTGATTTCTTTACTGATGTATTGTTTTGTGTTTATGCCTTTAGATTAATTTATTCCTTTGCATGTAATTTCAGTATTGTATGTGATATCCTTAGTATGTTTTTAGGTTGTTCCTTTTTCATTGTGTGATTACTGAAAGAGACTTGTAGGACAGAATTCAAAGACATTCCTATTAAGTTTTCTACTTGTTTATTTCTATTTTATTTTCCTATTAGGTTTTCTACTTATTTCTTTCTATTTAATTTTCTTTATTAAGTTTTCTACTTGATTATTAATTAGGTTTTCCTTGCATCTTAGTTTCCAAGTTAAAGATTAGTTGCTAATAATATCATTTTTAGTTTAATAAATTATTAATTATTTAGTTTAATATTTTATCTTGGTTTAATTGACTTAATAGTTGAATTCTTAGGACTCAGTTTTTAATTTTGAAAGATCTTTCGATATTTTGTTTGTCAAAATATTTCCAAGTCACCATAAGAACCCCTCTACCTTCTCATATATTTTGTGTCAACTCTAAGCCTACCAACCCTGGTTGATAATTAAAGATTAAGTGAATTAATTTAGACATTATAGCACCCGACACTTTTGGCGCCATTGCCGAGGAGTTGTTCTGTAAGGTAGAATAGAATTATTTATGAATCTTAGAAATAGGTTGGTAGCGGGGGAGCGATAAGACGATAGGTAAGAACATGCGCATCTATTATAACAGACGCCCCCAAATCCAACAACAGTAGTAGCATAGGTTTTCTTTAGTTTAAAGTTTTTCATGAGCATACTTAGGGATCCTAAGGGTAGATTTTTTAAGACCGGAAAACTTATTGAAGTCCCTACTAACTACTGTAGGGGACGTAATTCCCCAACCACTAACTCACCAAAAAGGTATCGAAAGATGCCTATATGAAGTAGTTCTACCCTGAAACGTAAGGAGACTCTCTCAGGAGATCTTACCGAGGAAGCCATAGAAGGAGAAGGAACCTTGGCAGGCGGTCCTCAGGACCTCATTCCTGAGGAATTTCAAGAGGATCAGCCATTAGAAATATCCATCCTTCCACTAGTTCCGAATCCAATTAATACAACTTTTTCACTAGTAGGAGACCTGAATTTTGTTGACTTTGTTGATCCTGCCCAAGTAAAATATTTCTTTGGAACCTCAGTAGATCTAGTTATTTCACAAATTGAAACTTCTACAGTAGAACCTACTATCCCTTTAATATTTAATAAAAATATAGTTTATCAGAGAAAGATCTCTGCCAAAAAAGAACGTTGGGATGCCCCATTGTCACCTCGAAAGGAGCCTCCTAGGTATATCTACGTTAAGAATCTAGCTTATATGGAGAGATGGGGAGAAAACAAAGATCATGATGAAGTTAGAAATGAAGAAGGAGAAGGGGAAAATAGAACGGAGGCTACCTTCAAGTTCCCTATTTTAGATACAATGCAGGATGTAGCTATGAAAAACATCCCTCCTTCCTCCTTACCTACTTTTTATGGAAAAAGTAATGAGGACCCAGACATATTCCTGTTCGAGTTCAATATATTTTGTAGGAGCTATAATTATCTACAATATTCTCACAAAGTAAAACTCTTTCCCACTACACTAAAAGATTCCACCTTGAGATGGTTCATGGGATTAGGAGAATTTACTATCAGGACTTGGGATGATATGAAAACTTCATTCTTTTGAAAATATCAAGAGTATTGAAAACCCAAGGACTCTCAACATGATATATTCAAGATACAACAACTTGAATATGAGAGCCTGGAAGATTATCTCGAAAGGTTCATTTATACATTACATAAATATAAATATAGTGACCTCTGAGAAGATGTAGTATGTACACTTTTTCTTACGGGGATCTCTGAGGAATTGTTAGAAAGTCTTAATCTCATGGAATCTGGCGATATTTCTCATAAAAATTTTGCACAAATCAGTGAGATGTGTAAAAATTATTCTAGGAGTAGGGGGAAAGTTGCGAAAATTTGCAAGAGCCTTTTAGTAGAAATGTAAGAGGAAATGTTCCTAGTTTAGGTGGAGTTACAAGAGTAGAGTTAGGAAACCTATTGGAGAATTTCAAAATTGATATCTTAGGAGCAATGGGTTCTCAAATAGATGATTTACAAGCTAAGAAGAGGCAGGATGAAGAATGAGTAGCAATGCGTATCTTTTTTCCAGGGTGTAGAACTAAACATCCCCAAAGGGAATGTCCATTAAACAACATCTTCGTATGTCACATATGTATAGAAGAGCATCCAACAGATAACTTCCCATCCTTGCCTAGGTTGCAAGCCATCTATAAGAGTTGGGATGTAGCTGAAAATCTAGGAGGCCTCCTTGGCAACCTAGAGACCAACCAGCATATCAGAACTTTCCACCGCAACCTCCACTCTATTATCCTCCATATCAACCACCTCAACAATGGAACAATTCAAGTTGGCAGAATTGTCCACCTCGGTACCTTCCTCCTCAATTTATACAACAACAATATTGGTCACTGGGATGGACAGGACAACCATATCCTCATCCACAACCTGTCCTTACACCTAATCATCCTTATCCCCATAATCAAACAAATTTCCAGCAAATGTCACCTAGATTTGTACCTCCAGTTCCTTTTATCACACAACAACCTCATCACTTTCAGAATGCAAATCCTCCTCGACCGAAATTATTACTTGTGCAACAAATACCTAACCCTAATAATAAACCAACTCAAGCTCTTAACAACATTGAGTTGCAAACTCTTCCATCGTACCTTATTTCGACTGTACCTGTACATGAAATTCAATTATGATCAGGAAGAGTTGTGAATAATAAACCCAAGTCATCAGTCATCATTCTGGAACCGAATGAAGAAGAAGAAGATTCAAATGAACCCATGAATGATGCTATTTTGGAGGATGTGAACATTCCAAAGGTTCCAGTACACACCCACCCTCTGCAAGAAATTATTCAGGAGCAAATAATTCCTCCATTTCCAGAAAGACTAGTAATAGAAAAACCTGTAGTTCATCTGGAGTACATCATTTTGAATGAATTAAAGAATATCTGTATTAAAATCCCTCTATTACAAGCTATCAAATATATACCAATCTATAGTAAGTTAATAAAGGAGCTATGTATTAAACTCCCTGGAAAGAAGCAAAAGGACCCTCTCACAATTCATGTTATAGGAGAGATGTCTAAATGTATGACAGGCCAGTCTCGGATTGCAAAATATACAAATCCAAGAGCCCCAGTAGTGACTGTAATTATAAACAAAACTGCCATAGAAAATACATTAATCGATTTAGGATCCGCTATTAACATGATGATCACCGTAGTTTTAGAATTTTTACAGTTAGGACAATTTCTCTGACCTATTCCTTCCATCCTAGAACTAGCAGACCGTATTATGGTAAAACTTGTTGGAGTCTTGGATGACATTGTTATATCAATAGCCTCATGGAAATACCCTGTCGACTTTATGGTTGTAGAATCAAGGGATCCTTCTAAAGGGCATCCTATTATTTTGGGAAGACCATGGTTGGCTACTGCAAATGATTTTATAGGATGTAGGGATGGAGAGATGACTATTTCCAATGGGTTGTCCACACAAAGACTTATTTTATACCCCCCAGCACAACCAATAACTGAAAATTCATGGTGGTTAAATTGTTCTTTTGGGGATGAAGACTTTGACGATATCCCCCTTCCTAGTGATTTCTCCTTGGAACTTCAAGAGCAGACCACTGATAATGTATTAAACTAGTTTGTTTCTTCAACAAGCTGTACGGATTTTTCTCATTCTTTTGCACAATTCAATCAGATTTTTGGAGATGAGTTTCAAGAGAATATGGCTCTCTCAATGTTTGTAGAAACACCTTGTGTCTTCACAATTGAAAAGCATACAAGACCATATACCATACCTTGTGAGGTTAGTCCTGAAAAATTTCTGCATATAAACGCATGATTAAGTGAGAACCAACAAGCACAGCTGCTTAAAATTCATAAGAAACAAGACGGAGAATTTGCATGGGAATACACTGATATAAAGGGTATACACCCTGACACCTATATTCACCATATTTATATGGATCCAAGCATGTCACCTGTAAGGCAGCCACATAGGAGGTTGAATCCTGTTCTAAAAGATACAATAAAAGAAGAATTACAAAAACTCCTCACTATTGGTTTCATCTATCCTATCTCCGATAGTAAATGGGTATCTCCTTTAGTAGTAGTCCCAAAGAAAGTCACAGGGAAATGGAGCATTTGTGTTGATTTTAGAGAGCTAGACAAAGCTACACTTAAATACTACTTTCCTCTACCTTTTATTGATCAAGTATTAGATACTCTGTTAGGTAAACAATATTTTTCCTTTCTCGACGGGTATAGTGGTTACAACCAGATTTTAATAGAACCTGAAGATCAAGACAAGACCATTTTTACATGCCCTTTGGGAACATACACTTATTGAGTTTTTCCTTTTGCCTTATGTAATGCACCTGCCACTTTCCAGCGAGCATTCTTAGGAATCTTTCCCGATCTTATACATGACTGTGTGGAGGTATACATGGATGAATTTATGCCATATGGTAATACTTTTTAAGAAGCCCTTGACAACCTCAAGAAGGTATTGATCCGCTGTCAAGAAAAGAAATTTATCCCTTGGTCACAAAAAATGTAAAATGTTACTGACAGAAGGTATAGTTTTGGGACACCATGTTTCCTCCCAAGGAATTAAGGTAGACCCTGTGAATATTGAAGTAATTGTTGGCCTTCCCTCTCCCAAAACTCAGAAAGAGGTAAGAATATTTTTTGGTCATGCAAGCTATTACCATCGTTTTATTGAAAATTTCACTAAAATAGTTGCACCAATGTTTAAGTTCCTTAAAAAGGACGCAGAATTCCAGTGGACGGAATCTTGTCAAAATGCTTTTGAAATCCTACAAGCTAAACTATCAGTGGCACCAATACTTAGGGGTCCCGATTGGTCCCTTCCTTTTCACATATCTATCGATGCCTCTGATACAGCCATATGAGGAGTCCTCGACCAAAAAAAAGGACAAGCACCTTATGCCATTTATTTTATTAGTAAGAATTTGACTCCTGCCGAACTTAATTATATTGTTACTGAAAAAGAATTCTTGGAAGTAGTTTATTATATTAATAAGTTTCGTCATTATATTACAGGTTATAAAAATTTTGTGCATACCAATCACTACACCATTAGATTTCTCATGAATAAACCAATTACCAATGGTAGAGTGACCCGGTTGGCTTCTTTTATTGCAAGAATTTAACATTACTGTCATTGATTGACCTGGTAAAGAAAATCTAGTAGCATATTTCCTTTCCCTTATTCAACATGAAGATGGTACTAAACTATTTGACAACACTTTTCTCAATGAACATCTATTTGTTGTATCTGTTCAAACCCCTTGGTTCACAGATATTGCCAATTATCTAGCAACTGGGAAAATACCAAACCATTTGTCCCCACATGAGAAGCGTCGTATTATAGTTCAGAGTTCCAATTATTCTTGGGTTGATAACGATCTCTTCCGCACTAGTCTAGATCTTATTATTCGACGATGCATGCAGGAGGATGAAATGACAGACATCCTCCATGCATGCCATGATGGACCATGTGGAGGGCATTTTTATGATAAGAGGACGATATACAAAGTCTTACATTCTGGTTATTATTGGCCAAGCATTTTTAAAGATGTTGCCAAATATGTCAAAGGATGTGATAGTTGTCAAAGAATGGGTAGACCTACATCATCTGATCAAATGCCTTTATAATCATAAGTTATGAATGAACCCTTTGAGAAATGGGTTCTTGATTTTGTAGAACCAATTTCTCCCATGTCTCGTAAAAAGAAATATATCCTAGTTTGCATGGACTATGTCACCAAATGGGTAGAAGCTAAAGATTTGTTTAGAGCTACAGAGAAATCGGCGGTATAATTCATATATGAAGAAATATTCACTTGGTTTGGTGTATCTAGAGAAATTGTCACAGATCAAGGTACTCAATTTACTTCTAAATTAATGAAAGAACTTACCACAAAATATGGCATCTGACATTGAAAATATTCACCTTATCATCCTTAGGCTAATGGTTAGGTAGAATCAACTAATAAATTATTAGAAGCCATTTTAACTAAAACCATTCACTTACAGCCCACACGAGTGTGGGTCATTGGCGGTTCTGTTGTTATGAAGTTACTTGTTGTAAATTGGAGGTCACGAGATCAATCCCACCCAAGTTTACCTATGGCCCATGTCTTGCGGTGGGTGTGGGGCACCTAGGGTTATAGTGGTAGTGGGAATGGATTCCTGGACCCCGTGTCACGTGAGTACCAACCTGGCCCCAGTTGTCGATTCCCCTAGTAAAAAAAAAAAAAAACTAAAACCATTCACTTACATCCTAAGGATTGGGAAGATAGAATCCCAAAGGCTTTATGGGCATATAGGATAACATGGAGAAACACTACTGAACATATCCCCTATGAGTTAGTGTATGGAAAACAAGTCCTTTTACCTATTGAATTTCAAGTTAAAACCTTTTGTATGGCAACACAATTAGGCATGAATTTAGATAAAGCACAGAAACAATGAATATTGCAGATTAATGAGTTAGATGAAATTAGACAAGATGCACTCCAAAGAACCATGGTAATATAGAATCAATGAAAGACATGGCATGATAAATATATTAAACAAAATCAATTTAATACTGGAGATTGGGCACTACTATTCGACTCATGGTTTAAAAATTTTAAAGGAAAATTAACCACCCGTTGGATGGGTCCATACAAAGTAGTTACAGCTTTTGACAATGGGTCAGTAAAAATTGAAACAATTGATGGCTCAAAAGTTTCCTTTGTAGTAAATGGACATAGACTCAGAGTTTATCTTCAACCGACATCTCAACAGGATTTTATACATAATGTTTTCTAGCAGAATGAAATGGAATTAGTTAAAGGGGAAGATATTCCTCCTCCTCTTGATCCTTGAAAAGTATTTTTGGTTATTATCACTTGTATATATGTAAATATGTGTTTGTTTCTTTGAATAAGTAAGAGTCATTTCTAATAGATTGTTTACACAAGACTCTTTTTCTTTTTATTATGTCTTCATGAATAAATTGAATAATCTAACAAGTGGTTTTGTAGTTTGATTAAAAATATTCTATCTCTATAAGCAGCTTATGAAGTATTACTTGGACAAGGGAAGTATGTTAAATACTTATCAGGTATCTTAACCTTTCAGGGGGTACTTTTGAATTTTTTAGCTTATAGTGAAAATAAAATTTTGTATATCATACTTAACCAACTCTTCTATGATTCATATGGTTTTTGGTATTTTGATTCAGACATGTATGTTTCTGATTTACTCTTTTTAACAGTTGCTTGATAGACCTGCTTTCATTACCATATTTTTCACATTCTCATCTTACACCTATGGATTACTAGTTCATCTTATGCTTGTTGTCAAAACTTGTCTCTCAAGTATTTTGGTGATAGTTCGAGAGTAAGTGGAATTTTTGTCCGTGGGGAACATTACTTTTCTTTTATGAAGAAGAAGGACTGTAAGGTTAAAGAACAACTTTAGGTTAATCTCTTTTGACATGATCTATGGTTATGGCCATTATGAAATTACTTATAAGTTTATTTTGAAAAAAATTGAATTATGTGTTTAGTAGGACTTAACACGCTCTAGTACCAATCGGCTTCCATATATTTAATATCATTATACAAGGAAAACCCGCCGAAGTACTGAACAGGCTTGCTGGCAGTGGGTCAATGCTAAGTAAAAAACTCAAAACACGGAAGCTCGATAAATGCAAGTAAACCCGTCAGGGTACTGAATAGGCTCCCTGGCATTAGGACTATGCTTGCATGGTACTAAGGTAAACTTGTCGGGGTACTGAATAGGCCTGCTGGTAGCGGGGAAATACCTGGTAAAAGAGATCTGGCTAATGAACTACTATGCACATAGTTCGTAAAACAATGATAATATAAAGATTTTTTTTTTAAATTTATGAATAACCATGTTACGGCCAATTGTTTAACATGTCGTTTGAAAATGGCTGTAAGTTGGGATTGACCCTTCCCATCTAATTCAGCATATACCTAGGATGTTATTATCCTAGAAATGGGACCCTTAGCTGTAAATCTCACATACTTCGGGGTACACTTCAGTATTTTGTGACGACGGGATATCTTTAAAATGAGGCATAGATGACTAGTTTTTCCTGTGGCATTCTTTTGGTTCAATTATTATCATTCATGCAGTATTTCTAAGCACTGTTATATTTTTCATGAATATACATCCCTGAATCATTGCTGTTACTAGTTAGTTAGTTTTTCTTCTTTTCTTTCCAAAATAATCAACAACATGATAGAACTCTTTAATTTTTATTTTTTGGGAACAATCAATTCTTCTCTCTTATATGGCTTGAGGACATGCCAGAGTCTTTGGTTTGGGGGAAGATGGATTTGGGAAAATTAGATTGTTTTTACTATACATTATTTTTTATCGATCTATTTATCTCTGACAAATGATAAGTGTTTTTCAGGATAATATAAGCAGTGGAATTTGATTATGGCATAAAGCATATTTTTACAGCAAAATCAATATGGAGAACTTTATGAAGAATCAAAAGAAGGTCCAAACGATGATCTGAATAAAACATTGTAATATTTTAGTATTTATAATTAAAATTTGCTAACCAAATTTTGCTTTTTTGGGCAAATAATTTTTATCTTCATATGGATGCTTAGAAATTCTTCTTATCATGTTATTATTTGGTAATCCTATCATTTTACCCAATCATGCATCTAAACTATTAATTGACTAAATCTCTTGATTATAAATGTGATTTATACTTTTCATGTCATATGTTCAACCTGCCCAAAGTTTTACTTTGGACATGGTTGAATTAATTTTAAACCTTATGAATTTACTTACTTATGTATATACCCGTTGCTGGCTCACGTCTCAAAATTCGCAATGACAGTGTGATCTGCTATCTTTATTTTTGCTCAGTGGGACTTGGCATTTATTCGGTTTGGGGGAATGTTGATCCTATAATTGTTATCATTTTTGGCAATTAAATTACTCATTTAAACATATGTTTTATTATCTTTCTGTATATTTTATGTCAAGCAGATCACTATTCAACTCAGGTATGTATGAATTTAAGGTTTGTATGAAATCTATTTATTATTATCATTTTTATGATTTTATTAATTAAAATTGACATTATTAAAGCACATTTGATGTATTAATTAATTTATATATTTGTTTGCAGATTTTACAATCTTTTTGGCACAAATTAATAAACAAAACGCATTCAGCTTGCCTTGCGCACATCACGTCCAGCTCAATGTCCATCTTGTCATCCAGCTCACTACGCAAAACTCACTGGTAGTTTGCCATATTTTGAAACATGTTATTGTAGAAATCAGTCCTGAAGCACATTAACAAGTAGACACTTTGTTCACCCTAGATCGACGCCTAGTGTATCCGGCTCACGGCCTAGCTTGCTGTCCAGCTCTCCGTCCAGATAGTTCACTAGACTACGCGTTGTTGAGAATTAATTTAAGGAAATTAAAATGTGAAACAACCTACAAATGACCTGTTGTTCATGCGTCTGGGTGATGGAGATTTTGTTCTAGATAATCCACCAGCTTGCAGCCTCCTTTGCTTGCCACCATGTTAACAATCCATGCGTTGGGTTGATGCATTTAACCTACGCTCTAGAAGGTTCTCCCGTGTGCTCTCCTTTGTTCTCCATCAGTTCACTACTACGTTGAAGAAGGACCAGTGTGCCACCTCTGAAGACCAGAACCGCACTAAAGAAGGATCCTGTGTGTTCGATGTCCACCTCTAAAGACCAGAACCATGCTGAAGAAGGGAAGATACCTGTGCATTGGCTTGTGATTAGTTAAACGCATTTATGATCGAATAAATTTAGAGAGTAGTCGACCACTAAAGGGTCTACTTTCTCATCTCTGTAAACTATTATATAAATCAACCTCTATGTGAACCCACAATTAGCTAAAGCTAGAAAGTCAGAGAGTTAGAAAGAATTCATCAGTTTGTTCTTGAGTACATTGTATTTCTGTTCCATTGTCTGAATTAAGACCTGTATGTGTTGCTGTTGAAGATTGCATTTGAGTAGAAGTTAGCCAGGCACCACCCCTGATTGCTGAGAGGGCCCCTCATCAACCAGAGGTTTCTTTTCTTGTTTATTTCTTTCATCTTTTCTGTTGTAGCTAGTTTAATTTATAGTTTGTTTTATTATTTCTGTAATGCAATTTTATTTCTGAAAGAGACTTGTAGGACATAATTCAAAAATTTTGTATTAAGTTTTCTACTTGTTTCTTTCTATTTTATTTTCCTATTAAGTTTTCTACTTGTTTCTTTCTATTTAACTTTCTTTATTAAGTTTTCTACTTACTTGTTTTATTAAGTTTTCTACTTGCTTCTCTTTAATTGTTTTATTAAGTTTTCTACCTACTTATTAATTAGGTCTTCCTTGCATCTTAGTTTCCAAGTTAAAGATTAGTTGTTAATAATATCATTTTCAGTTTAATAAATTATTAATTATTTAGTTTAATATTTTGTCCTAGTTTAATTGACTTAATAGTTGAATTCTTAGGAGTTTGACTTGGTTTTTCATTTTGAAATATCTTTCGATCTTTTGTTTGTTAAAATATTTTTGCGACACCATAAGAACCCCTCTACCTTCGCATATATTTTGTGTCAACTCTAATCCTACCAACTCCGGTTAATAATCAAAGATTAGGTGAATTAATTCAGACATTATAACACCCAATAGTAGCTTCCTCTGCTCTACGCTTGCGCTTCTTCCTTTACTTGCCTTTCTCTGTAGCGCACCTGTTTTTCTTGTCTTACACTCATGCGCTGGATTATTCCTTGTGCACTTTTCCTTGCCCAACATGCTATAACCTACCTTAATTAAAAAACTTTGGCTTCCACAACCATTTCCTCAGTGATGTTAGGGATTTACTGACATGCAAAAGTGATGGCTTTCTCAAGCCATGCCCAATCATCCAAAGCTTTTACCTTTTCTGTTATCTCCTCGTCCCATGCCTTCTTGATGCGCTCAAGTTATTTGTCGGCCTGCACCTCTTGTTGCTGTGATTTCACCAAGTGATCACCCATGATTTCTTCACAGTCATGATCTCTTGACTCGTCATCTTTTGCAATCGCACCAGAATGTTGGTTGGACACTTGTTGATATCCACAATAAGCATGTGGAACTGGTGCAGTGCTGCATCAACATCCTTGCTTCTTGCCTCTACCGCCCTTGGATGAACCTGTACCATCCTAACTCACTTCCCTGTGCTCATCTCAGCTTCCCGCTGCAGCACATTAACTTGCAGAACCTTCTCTATAAGAACATTCATGAGAGAAGACAACAATTTTTTTACCTAGTGACTATCGTTATGATGCGATTTACCTGCTCATCCTCCATCTACACAGTGTTGTTACCTTCTCCTTTTTCCTGTATTTTCTTTGTCCTCATCTCTTCGAATTGGTGATCCATCTTAGAGTCCATTAGATTCATATATGAGTCCTCCTACTCTTTGTCGCTCTCTTGTGCTTGTGTTTGATCTACTGGGGCATCGGGTGGAGGACCCGCCACAACGTCTGATAACTCTTCGCTATTGATTGACATTATCCACTTGAAAATCTAATCATCATTTATCATGTCAAGCTCCTCATCCTCTAACTTATACTAGATATTCATCCACTGCTTATCCTTGTCTCTTTGTACCTGGATATGAATTGCATGTTATCCCATTGCAAACCTTGCGACCCACCGATACTTAGTTGTTGCCTCTTTGGATAGGTGCAGAACTGTTTTGGGTACAAGCTGCAATGCATCTCAATACAGGTAGAATTGTAATATGAAATTAGTCAATCGGTCCTTCTGGTTGATGTACCACATATTTTGGTACCTCACACCCTTACAAACCTAGGTGATTTCAACTTCCATCCCTTGATAGTCCTGGGGCTCCATCCATGCAACTACTGCGATCAATATCAACAACAAAGAGTAAGGGAACAACCGCTTACCATCCTGAATAAGCATCGTATCCTCCGTATGTTGGTTCAACAAAACCAATGACTAATTCATCTGCATGCCCTCTGCACACTACTTTGCACATGCGATAACCCTAAATGTGCATTGATTAGGGTGGTTTTTTCTTTCCACTTTAACAGCCTAAATCTTCGTCGCAACGTGAACTGCCCGATCATTTATTGTGTTAATGACATAAGCTCTCTTGTCGCGGTCCACTCCATATTTCTACTTCAATTTAGTAGCTAACCGCTTGTCATTATCCTTGTCGTGAAAGTATTGCAACAAATCGGACCCCTTCATGGGAAACCTAATGATTTGTGAAATCAATTCCGCTGTAACTGGTACCTTGGGTGTCTAGCCACAAGTAACCTTTGTGAAAACACACCAACAACTGCTTTGCACACACATTGGCTTCCACTAGACAACCAAAGTATGACATGTTCATAAGGCCTAATAGCCCTGACCTTTGTAGTCCCAGCGCCATTGTTGCAGTGTGTGCATGATTGGTCTACCATCCCTCCAATCTTGCGAGTCAAACAGCTTCACTATGCATTCAATGTATGCCAACAGGCAGTGATCGTTGTATTTCATTCTTGTCAAACAAGGCACAATGTTGAACGTGTAATGCATCCCCATGGTCATTGATGGCATCCGAATAGAGTATCTCTAATTCTTTGTCAATTTAGGTCGGGGTGCGCTAGGCTTACACGGGGGGATAAACTCAGGGATGTCTATCGATGTTGCCCCATTTCTTTCTATGGAGCCTTAAGCTCTAGTTGTCAATGGTCCATATTATGCCTCCACTTCTACTTGGCTTGAATTTATGGTAGTTCTTTTCTTTTACGAGGGCGACTTTGGCTAATTGGCCCCGCTCTTCTTTTGTGGAATTCGTGGATATCCTATATACATGCTAGCCCTCTCTTCCATAATTGGTGTGACGATGGGTGGTAATCGTGGATACTACCACTCAAAATCACTTGCACCATTGCTATAATATAATTGCTCGAAAACTCTCAACTATGCTTTGTAATTGCTCTATGCTCTGAACCACAATGGTTCATCCAACTCGCACCCTGCCAACTCTTATAGCATGGGAGCACCTGTGTAAAATATTTCCAATCATCATGACCAAATATTATACTTATCACCTGAATCCATCACCGATCTTCTCGATCTAACGATCAGATTCACCATAAATATGTGTCTCATCCAATGACATCATTGCCCGACTGGTTTAACTACTTCGTTAACTGCCTGATTTGACCCTATTGCATCCTTGCGGACATCACCAAACTGCTTCCTTTCTGTGACCTCAGCAATTTTCCTTGTGCTGCCACTGGTTTCCAGTGTGCCAACCTCCTCTGTACCACCTCTTGCATTTTTTTCATTGCACAGTGCCTTAAGAATCATGCCGCACCTGGCTATCCCAGTAGGACTTTAGCCAGATTCCATTTACTAACTTAGGAAACATTTGTGCCATCTAACTACTGCAATTGTATCGCACCTCCATCTGTAATTAAATTAATTACATAAGGTCATAGCCAATGCATTTGCAACTTACCTAGATGTTTCACAAACTTACTGTCATAGAGTAGCACCATATTGCCTTGTTGGAAATGCTTGGTTTTGATGTTTTGATCATGCCATGCCTTCTAGCAATAATTTTTAACTTGTTGGTGAAATCATGTGACAAACTGATCTT
The DNA here is from genome assembly GCA_001517045.1 of Pseudotsuga menziesii. Classification (NCBI taxonomy): domain Eukaryota; kingdom Viridiplantae; phylum Streptophyta; class Pinopsida; order Pinales; family Pinaceae; genus Pseudotsuga; species Pseudotsuga menziesii. The sequence goes on from LPNX010842018.1 coordinate 218,865, forward strand.
CTTCAAGATGTAGCAACTGTGTCAAGCATTCTTCCAGTGCTCCTTCATCGTCCATCCTTGTCGTTGCGGTGATGCATAGGATTGGAACAGTATATTCCATTGGCATCACTGCTTCTTGGCCATATACCAACTTAAATGGTTGCTTCCCTGTCAACTGTTTGTAGATAGTTCGATAATCCCATAAAATCGTCGTAGCTTGCATTGTAGAACTTAGTGAGTTTATGCTCCAATACCTTAATAAAATGCTTCCACTGTCCCATTAGCCTACGGATGATAGAGAGTGCTTTTATTGTGCTAAATATGGAACTCCTTCGTCATTACATTGATGGCACGATTGATGAAATGACTTCCCTGATCACTCATCAATATCTTTGTGCAACCAAATCGAGTGACAAAATTATCAAACAAGAACCTTGTTGCAGTCATAGTAGTGTAATCTGTCACCGATGCTACTTTTTCCCACCTCGTCAAACAATCTGTCACAATGATAATATATCGCGCACTCGTCCTTTTTCCTGGTGGGTTGATGGGTCCCACAAAATCTATTGCCCATTTTTCAAATGGGTGAAGCATTACCTGAGGTACTAATGGCATCTCATCTCTTCACGATGGCATTCTAGTCCTTTGGCATACATCATAATTGTTTGCATAATCTCCTGCATCACTGTGCAGAGTTGGCCACCAAAGGCCTGTGCGAAGTACCTTCCTAGCAGTTGCACGACCACCATAGTGTCCTCTTGCAATCCCATCATGAACTTTGACAAATATTCTTTCTTGTTCATGCAGTAATACATAGTGATGTAGAGTCTCATCTGGTCTCATCTTGTATAACTATCCCACAATTAGTTGAAAGAATGACCATTTGCTTCTTTTGGCTGGTGGTGAAATCATCTGGCACTTTTCCTGTCAATAAAAAACTAGATAATTTTCTCATAGTTATCATCAACCATTCCAAACTTGAATATTTGCACATTAAGTAACCCATCCTCGATGTTGGTTGGTTTGTCTCCTATCGTAATCCACAACAAATGATCAAGTCCTGCATTCAAGCAACCTGGTTTCACAATGATTTCAAAATCAAACTCTTGGAAGAGTAGCAGCCAATGACATATCTTCTCACCCAACACAAGCTTATTCACCAGGTATTTCAATGTGGAATGATCAATGAACATCTTAAAATGTCCACCAAATAGATAGTGGTGAAACTTCAGTAATGCATAGACCATCGCCAATCATTCTCTCTCAGTCGTCGTATAATTCCTTTTTGTTGATGACAACTTGTGACTTGTGAAATAAATTGGATGATCAATTGCTCCTTCTCTGGCCAAGACAACTCCTAAGGAAACCGATGTTGCATCAACATGGACATGAAATACCTTCATCCAATCCAGAAAGACCAAAATTGGTGCGGTGACCATTTTCCACTTAAGAGTGTCGAGACTCCCTTGACATTTAGGACTCCATTCAAATTGTGCATCTTTCTTCAAATACTTTTCCATTGGTGTAGTGATCATTACATATCCTATGATGAGCTTGCGATAGTATCCCGTATGTCCCAATGTCACTCTAAGTTGCTTCACATTCGTAGGTGGAGGAATATTAACAATAATTGTGATTTTTGCTCGATCCAACAACATCCCTTCCTTACAAGCAATGTGCCCAAGAAAATACCGAATGGCGCATAAAATATACATTTCTTGGAATTCAATGCAATTTGGTGTTGTCGACACTGCTCCAACATCAGTCACAAATTTGTGAGGTGATCCTTTACTAGCCCATATGCCGTCCAATCATCCATGTATACCACTGACAACATCTGAATGGATTCCTTAAATGTGGAAACTACGGTCCTAGATAATATCACAGGTGCATTCTTGAGTCCAAATGACAACACCGTGTATTGAAAGCATCCCCATTCAGTAACAAAAGTCATCTTATGGCGATCTTCCTTCACAATCTTGATCTAATGATACCCTGAGAACCCATCCATGAACAAGTAGATCTCCTGGCCACCTACTCCTTACAGTACTTTTTCAGTAAATGGCATAGGGAACAGATCATGTAGACATGCATCATTAAGCTTCTTGAGATCGACACACATCTGGACTTCCCTTGTCTTTTTGTCTTGCACTACCATTGGACTAATCTACTCTAAATATTCAACTAGTTCAATGATTCATGCATCCAACATTCTATAAAATTCAGCCTTCACTCATTCCTTGTATCGTAGATTCAAGAGATAAAGAAGTTGCTTCATCGACTTCGCATCAGGTTTGAGTGGGATTTTCATTTCTCCTAAATCTACTTGAATCCCTTTGATTTCAAATAAATTGGTCAAAAACAAGTCCTGAAACTCATGCAACAGATCAATAATATTCATCATATTCTCTTCATCCTAATAATCCCCAATATTGGCGAACTTTGGTTCCTCTTCTGTCCCAATGTTGACCTTCCAAATATTCAACAAATGGTAAATGTTGTATGTTGACATCTCGAGTGCCGCAATATTCTGACTTATTTCTAAATCTGGGATGTTGATGTTCCTTGGGTTATCCCCATCATCAGGTCATTCTGTTACATTGTAACACTCCATCATTGACTGCATCATTGGTACCTCATGTGACTCCTCAGTGAATGCGACTAGAACTATTTCCAATACAACATCATAGATGTACTACAACGCATTCTGATTCACTAGATCAGTATCCACAAATTGAAGGTTTGACTGAAACAGATTGTCAGATATTCCCAGTTCATGATCTCCCTCCAGAGCTATGTTGATACATACCACTGTTGCGACATTTCTTCCAATGTGTGTACAAAAACATGTACCCACTCGTCCTTCGGTCGTGGAAACCACATGGTATAACATGCCATCAAATGATCATTAGGATAATTTCATCCATCATATTTCTCATTTGGATAGTGCTCTATCTCACCAAATATAACTTCCATCAACTTGTGACACAACGACCACCCACTAATCGATTTCTTATGTGTCGCCCACCATCGTGTTGGCGTAGCCTTCAACGCCTCCTCCAATGCCAATAGTCTCTACGGTTCTACGACCTTTTCTTCAAATTCATAGATGAACTCATGCAAATTAGGAAACCCTTCGTATGTCGGTAATTAAACAACCTCCAATGCGACCCAACGTAGCGATTGAGTGATTCATCCACACTTGAAAATTGATACCTCGTGTATCCGATTCTGCCAATTTTCCATTGCATCATAAGAATCTGATGATGCAGAGTTGGAGCTTCACTAGCCCATCTCTCCATCTGCACTAGGATGGACATAATCCTTTGAAATTTTGTAGGCATGGTCCCATCCTCCTACAACTTCCTCCTTGACTGGTTTAGCATACCTTCTTCCTTTACTTGGATCCATTGGGGCTATGAATCTGATATCACGGTTCTTGAAATTCATCATGTACTTCTTGATATTGATCACCACTAGGCTATCATTATCCCATCCAATCCCTAGCAATGCGGGATATGATCTTCCTTCATCCATAATTTCAATAACATCGAAATCCACATATGTCTTTATTCCTTCGACTTTCACCATTAAGCGGGGTACTCATGCAATTGGTAACACCTTGGTCGGGTTGGTGACTCGTAGTTGTATAGGGGACCAAACCATCTATGGTTTCCCCATCTTCTCCCATGTATTCTTTGTGAAAATGTTCACATCTGAGCCTAGATCTAGACTAACCGATTCCACATTGTAATCACCAATTTGTACAGTCATCCTCATCTCCTTCTTGCTTTTCTTCTTGTGCAAGGAATTCATAGTGTATTTCTATTAACCTTTCTCTGGTCCATATAGCATACTTGCGATCTTAGCTAGTGCATCTGGATCTTTTTCTAGAGCCAGGAAACATTCAAAGAAACATTACAGTGTACTATGCTTCTCCAATGGTCCTACTACAAGTTTTAAATAAAAAACAGGTGGAATTTCATAAATAGGAAACTTACCTGGATCTCTTCTCATGGTGTCTCATGGTTCAAATAACATATCCCTCTTAGCGTCGACATCAAATTGCACCTTTTTTCAATTGGCCAATCGAACTTATGGGAACGGACCATCGTCTCGTATTGCCGCACCTCCTCGAGTAATGACTCCAACATCCGCAGGTTGAGTCCTAGGTTCTACTGAGATCCTCTTGATTGTTGGTCCTTGGTTCTAGTTTTGTGGTGGATTCACAGGTTGGTTCGCATTCTGATTCACATTCGGATTCTGGTTCTGTGGTGGCAGAACATTATTCGCTTTCCATTTCGCAATTAGCTGTGAACAATCTTCAACTGTATGGTATGCGGGGGTACAATAGGTACATTACGATTGAAGGTTTGCTAAATCTCACTGGTAATGCCTCAATACTCCATAATTGTAGCATTGCATAGGTCCATGACCTCATCCTCTTCCTTAACCAAAACCTCCATTTCATCCTCCTCAGAATCCTTCATAAAATCCTCTTTGTTGTTGATACTACGGTTGGTTGAACTGTTGTTGCTCCTACAGGGGATTCAACTGTAGTTGACTATAATGCAGAGTGTATTGCATCTTATTATATTGCAGCTGCGATGGAGAAAACTATGGTTGTGGTTGTGCAAATTGTGGTGGCTGCATTGGAGAAAACTATGGTTGCAGCTGTGCAAATTGTGGTGGCTGTGGCGACCTCTCCACCGATCAGTGTTCTTTTCCCTTCATGTAGTACCTATCCATCATCCTTTCTTAGAGCAAGTTGTATTCCCTACAATCCTTGTCTTCATGACCAACAGAACAAAAAAAAAGGTACAAAACAAATTTGCAGTCTTAGATACCATCTTCAAGAGATACACACATTCCTCATTTCGATGTCCATGAGTTTGACAGATTCAACACCATGGTAAGCCACCTTGATTTAGCATATTTGGAGCTCCTGATAGCAAGTAGTTGTGGAAGTTTGGGAATGGATCCTTATGATGTCCCTCCATGTGACATTGAGTACACCATAATTTTTTCAGGAATCTGTTTTCCCTTCTTGATATTGAATTGGATCGTCAAATTCGCTAGTTGTGATTGGATCTGATTCATTCCAACTCTAGTTTCCTTGACTAGTGAAGCTTCCATCTTCATCGCTATCTCCAAAGCCTCGCTCTATGTTGCAATATTTTACTGCATCAATGGAGTTCTGATATGTAGTACCAATGTTGCGATGAACCACTCTTTATGTTGTACGTTGTTCATTCCAAAACTTACTTTCTCCATCAGCGTTTTGAATTGATGATCGAAATCAAAGAATGATTCATTCAGATATTTCTTGATCTTCTTTAACTCTGTGATATATTGTGACTCGAACTTGGGTTTTATGAATTCTTCAATCAATCCGGTTCTAATATCTACTAGAGTCTTCTGCATATTTCTTATTGGAACTTGTACAAACTTCATGTACCAGTCTAATGCATAACCTCAAAAAGTTCTCCAACTGACCCTTCTTGATGTCTTCATCTTGAACTTGCTTCACAGTCCATACATGTAATATCCTGATTTTGACCCCATTATATTAAAATTGTAAATGATGTAAATATCATTATTAAATCATGGTGAGGAGCTCAAGGCCAAGTCCCCACCATGGATTTAGTGTTTTATGTATTGACAATTAAAATCGATGCATATGGTTATCATGCTATCCAGGAACAATATAAATTAAGACATCATGTAAATATGCAATTTAATAAAAAATACCCACAACTAGCTATGTTAATGTAACAAAGAGATGGGGGCATGATTTCATAAGCAATGGGGGGGAGGGAAAATATTCAAACCCTTGATCCAATAGTGTTGATCCAAATGTCAATGGGAGAACCCATAAAGTTGTCAACTACCCTTTTTGTCTTTTGTGCCCAATCATTTATTTCTTCCAGAAATTGGTTGATGTATTTAATTCCTTGTGATGGGAAGAGTATGGAAGTCAAATTCATATTGGGGAAGCCTCCCATTTTTGGGAAATAAAATTTTGACTTATGGGGAAAGTAAATACCCATAAATGCATGCCCAAGCCATTATTCACCCATGTGTTTCTCCTCCTCACACATCTGGAGCTACCTGGTTATTTTCCTTCATGTTTTTCCTATGTTTCCTTCATTTCCATGGCTGGGGCAAAACTTGTTTTTGTATTGTTGAGTGAATGTGCAATAGAGATTCACGATTTCAGGGTTTGGGAAGGTCAATTTTTCTCCTGTAGTGCCCAAGAACGTTTCTGAAAATGAATTTCTCACCCAGGATTGATTTTGTCATGTCCCCTCCCGTCCGAGAGGATGGGACTACGACATTGCTGCTATTAAATGGGCGATCTAGCCCCATGAACATAAACATAAAAATGCATTGGATTAAAAACATACATAGATGCATAACAATTTTAATTATATAACGGAAGAAAATCATCCATACAAGCATCCCATGTATTGAACATAAGAATATATGCATGTACATTAATACACAGCAGAAGCAATGCATTCATTCATTCATTTGAGCATTCAACATGTTCATATTAATTCATAAAATAACTAGTTTGTAGAGATTAAGCACATGAATACTTATCTTGAAAGGAAGCTAGCCCCCAACTAGCTACGTCGTTGCAATGTTCCACCCAACCATAGGCCAATGTGCTCATCAATCTCTCAGCATCACTGCCAACCCCGAGCTGGACATCATTCCACAAGGCACTAGGGAACAACAAGCTCACACATAGCCAAAACCATACTCTCATAGCCAAGCCAACACACTGTTGGGTTTCATAGACTGTAAGGAAACAAGCCAATAACATGGGGTGGGTCCTTGGACTTACTCATCCAAGACAACACAGTTGGGTTTATCAGGATACAAAGGAGCTGGAAAGTCTAAATGCTAAGCTAGTGAGCTCAACCATAGAGCTATGGACACCAGCACTAGATCTAGCGTAGCTTATAGAACATCTACACACCCAACACAAGGAAGCATCCCCTTCTCTGATACACAGTTCCTCAGGATATGCCTTCCCCTCCAATGCTATTTAGGGTGTGCAAAGAAGAAAACCATCCCCCTAGATATGTCTATGAGGTTCCTTCTCACACTAGATTAATCAAGCTAGTCAGACCACATTTCCCCTTCCCAAACCAGTTCAGACCAAAAAATAGTAACATACACAGAAATTGCAAGTTTTGGGCATGGAATAAAATATCACGAGATCCAAATTCATAGATGGTAATTGGGTAAACACATGCCTGGGGACCCAAAATCAATTTCACCAAATGCTCTTGGCTTGACGTGGGTAAAAACGGCTCAGCCACCGCCCATAAATCGTGGTCCCTTCTTCAATATGCTAGGAATTGCCAAAACGATCCTCCAGCCATGGGAGAATGGAAGTAAATTGCAAAAATGTGCAGGGGAAGATGGAGGATGGAGGACTGAGGAGAAAATCAGTTGCATGCACCTGCGTGAGGAAAATCAGCTGCTTGAGTGCATGAGGAATTTGTGATTGCTTGTATGATTGTATGTGGTTCCTCCCTCCATGTGAGGATAGTGAGTGAATCCTCTCCCCTTAGTAATGCATGTGGTTAAGGCTGACGACGCTACCATATTTGATGACTGCTCATGCCTCCCAATCCCCAAGGCAATAACTGCCCCAACTAAATCCTTGGATAATTAAGTGGCTGGTGAAGAAGACAAGAAAGTGGTTGATAGCTAGATGGGTTCTCCCATAGACATCGGATTTTCCCCATTGGCTCAAGGGTTTGAATGTTCCCCCTCCCTATTCCTTGTGAAATCATGCCCCCATCTCTTTAACGTTGCGGCACATAGCTAGTTGTGGTATTTTTATTAATTTGCATTTTACATTGATGTCTCAGACATATCGTTCCTGGATAGCACATAAACCATCGGCATTGATTTTTAATCCTCGATACATAAAATACTAAATCCATGGTGGGTCCTTTTCCTTGAGCTCCACACCACAATTTATTAACGCTATTTACATCATATGCAATTCAATACCATGGGGTCAAAATTGGGGTGTTACAGATTTCCCCAAATGCAATTCTATTTTTTGGTTCCCCGCGATGTTTTTCTTAGACCCAACACTTGCGTTTGTTGTTGTGTGCATCCCTATTTTAGTCTAAAATAATTAGGAGTGGAAGAGGCCTAGAATTGGCTTGATAAACCTAGGGAAGAGAGGAACCTCACAGACATATCAAGAGGGGCTGGAAAATATTCTATGCCCACCCCGAAGAGCACTGGAAGGGAAGGTATGGACTGAGGGACTATGTCCTAGTGAAGGGGATACTTCCTTGTGTTGGGTGTGTAGGTATTTTGGATTCCAAGATAGATAGATCTAGTGTAGGTGTCCATAGCTATGTGTTTGAGCTCACTAGCTTAGCAATTCTACCTTTCCACTGCCTTAGCAGTCTGATAAAACAAACTGTGTTTGGCTTGTCTAAGTTTTGATATGTTTTGTCTATGCATGAGCCTATTGTTCCCTTGTTCCTTATGTAAATCATCCCAAATCGGGGGTGGTAGTGGTGTTGAGATATTTATGAGCACACTGGCCTATGGTTGGGTGGAACACTGCACCAACATAGCTAGTTGCGGGACAACTTATTTTGAAGATAAGTATTCTCTGTGTATTTAAGTTCTGTAACTGTATTTTTTGATGAATTATTATGAACATATGAATGTGTTAAATGAGATTTGGTTCTGCTATAATTTAATTTATTATGCATCTGTATACATTGTTATTTCAATGCATTTTATGTTTATGTTCATGGGGCTAGATCCCCAGTCATGATAGACAATAGAGCAGTAGTAGGTCGCATCCTCTTCTTGACAAATATAGGGGAGGGGACATGACAATATCACTTCGCAGAGAAAAAAATATTGTTCAGGATCCTCGGTCCCGTTCCCATGGAACAAAAGTAATTTCACATTGTCGCCCACCATCCTGGGCCTTCATCCTTTGTTCATTGATTCGCTACTAGTAGTGGGTTGATGAAACACCAAGAAATCAGGTTTTGATCTAGTGTTTCTTCCTAAAGGTGGAAGAGTGTACAGAGGTGTAGGTACATTGTTTCTCTGGGTTAGTCCTTCCTCTGGATCGAGCATAGCCTAGTCATCTCCTTCATCGCTATAGGGTCTCTTAGTCCCTTGTGATATTCTCTCATAACTTCTTGTTTCGGTCGCAAAAGGACTCTCTTTAACCCTTTTCCTCTTCTCTTACCGAAACCTTACCCCACTTCACAGAACATCATGCTCTTACTCGACCTCCTTCATAGTTTCATCGTAAATTCCATCCATCTACCCCATATCATTCCATATAACCCCCATATTTATAGTACCCGTCACCTCCACACTCTAGATATTTACTCTTCATAGTTCATCTTCAATATGGACTTTTCACATATAAGCATTTTAATCCACAATTGCAATGACAATAGAAACCTACCTCTTAGTCATTTAAATAATTCCCTTTCTATGTCGTTGTAGGACTTGACTGTGTCGACCACAAACTCAATGATGTATCCTTCCAAGATGCTATTAAGACACACCTCTATGGACCTCAATGCTCTATTGTCTACCTCCTTCAGCTGCTGGATCAACTCTGGGGTCCAGTGAGTAGGTTTCCCTCCTTGAAAATTTGTCTTCCATTAGGTCAGTTGCACCAACCAATCGTACAAGATAATCGGAAACTCAGCGAAGAAATATTTGTAGATATCAGAATAGATATGTCTTCCTAACCACTCTTCTGTTGTTAATATGGAACTCGAATTTTCTTCTATTGTAAATTCTTGATTCTTCTAATCGAACCAATCCTGAATCTTCGGTCTGGTTAGATGCCACAACATATCCTCCTTCTCCTCTCACTATGGTCTCGACAACAAAACCATTTTTTGACACATATCTATCGACATGGGTTCATGCTTTGTCAACACCCCTAACCACCATGATCTCCTTGAGCACTAACCCAAACAGGTTTTACTTTGTCCAACAACACCTGCAAAGCAGATGAAGTCTCACTCGAGATGTTCGAGAGAGAGCTGCAGGAACCAAGTTTCCGCATTAAATAGGAGGGATTTGCGCATCTATTTTCCTACTATCTTCTTGCTATCGCTACATTAACCAGAGATTCAAGCAAGGGTTTTATCATCACTTATTCATATTCAACCGCATTATAAACCACTCACATCATATTGCACCATTATATTCATCCATAAACAGATCGACAAATATGAAACCATCGAATATGAAGAGACATCGCATCATTCAAGAACATAAATCATACTGTAACAGTCATTCGGATCGCATCATAAATACTATAAAATCAAAAAAACATAAAGCAAAAAATTTCCAACATCAACTACATTTGTCATATTACTTACACAACTCAAAACAAGTCTCCAAAATACATCTACAGGTTTGAAATACAAAACCAAAACAACAGATACACAGATCAATCTTCCGTATATTCCAACCATGCTTTGATGATAACAAAAACTATGATTATTCTTTCCTACTACATCTTTAACTTTATATATAGGCTTGCGCCTTTACAACACGGTACGCTTCTAACTAATTCCTAACTGACTTGGACCAAAAACTACAAAATAATTACCAAGCCAAATCCTTTTCAACTTTTCTACCTTTCGCATCATCCTTCGACTTGCGCATCATGCTTCACCTTGCACACCTTGCGCATCTATATTGCCTGCCAACATGGTGCAAGTAGATGGTCTCCTAATATCGCTTCAGATATGTGGTTCATTTATTCCTCATCACATGATTTGATCCATATTGATGGAATTTGTGTTGGTATTTGTAATCTAATTTTTTGGAAAATTTGGAGAAATGCACAAATTGGGCAAAATTTGAGCTTAACTAATCATGACTCTAGAGGGTTCCAAATTTCACCAAATGGTCCCGAATTTGAAGGAAGTGGTATGGTGAGTCTTAAAACATCCCAAGGTGTTTTATGGATACTTTGTATAATAATTTATAACTCTTCAAACATTTTGTGGCTAATGACAAAAATACCAAAATTACTAGGAAATTATGTTCAAATCCCCCCAAGGGTGATGGCCAAACTAGCTCTCCAAATAAAGTACGACCCTCTAAAATTTCAGAAGAGTATGGGAATGAGTATCAGATATAAATTACTTCCCTTAATCATGTTTATTAATTTCTTCAAGTGGATTATGATCTGCAACATTTGTAGGGTAACTTTCATAGAAATTGCCTAAGGGAAATTTGCATTACTAGCTAGACTTTGACATAGAAAAGGTAGAATATATGGTTCTAAGAGTAATATGAAATATGGTGGAAATATATGAAATACACATTTCTTTCCCAAAATCATAAAACTCAAAGGAAAACCCTCCCACAAATCTGATACAGTACTCCTTCAAGATTGAATCCAAAGTCATGGAAACTAGTGATTCAATGGCATGGGAATGCAAGAGTTTCACATATGGATTTATTGGATTTCGAACAAAAGAGAATAGGGACATGAAATTACAGAGTAACACATAATATATGTCTATAACAACATCATAAAACTCATAGAACATTCCTCATACAAATCTGATACAAGACTCCTTCAAGATTGAAGCCATAGTCATGGAAACTAGTGATTCAATGGCATGGGAATGCAAGTTTTTCACACATGATTTTCTTGGATTTATACCCATAGAGGATATGGATATTAAATTACATATTAATACATTATATATGTTTATCACAAAATCTTCAAACTCATAGAATATCTCTCATACAAATCTGGCATAAAACTACTTCAAGATTGAAGCCGAAATCCATGAAGACTAGTGATACAAGGGCATGAGTATGCAAGCTTTTCATTAATGTATTTCTTATATTTAGACTTAAACAGAATTTGTACATAATATTTCAGATCCATACATCATATATTGTTTCCCCATAATCATAAAAATCATATAAATTTCCTCATACAAATCTGATATAAAGCTACTTCAATATTAAAGCCAAATCCATGAAAACTAGTTATTCAAGAGCACGGGGAATGCGAGCCTTTCATACATGTATTTATGAGATTTAGTATTACAGATAATATGGATATTATATTACAGATATATACATCATAAATCAAATCTTGGTCATCAACTATCCTCAGCAAGGCGCACGAATCACTCCAACAAGTGCACCATCAAATGTGAGTGTGGAGAAATGGAGAAGAAGGAATGAGAGAATGGGGAAATAGATGAGAATTAGAATGTATGTACCTTCAACCTGAAAATAAAACACCTTCATTAATATCCCATGATATTTCTGAATTGCCTCTCCATCAACCAAATTGGAAAGGAATCTAACTCCCTTGAAATTGGTTCACAAGCAGGGAGAGTGAACACTCACCGTGCAATGGACAAACAAATGCTCTCCAAATACCAAAGTCCAATTAAAAAATGATCAAAATTTATTCCTCATGGAATCCTTTTATTAACTTCTTGAGGCCTCCTAAGGTCTAATTTTCCTCCATGAGCTTCCTCTGACTCATCTTAGATGTTTAGTAACTCTCATGACACTTGTCTTCCTCTTCATGCTCCAATTCTTTCCCCAATTCGAATGGATTCCTCTAACTCCCAAATTAAATCTCATGGTGGCTATTTTTAGCCCTAAAATTTCATATTTGTCATATGTCAGCAATCAGGTCTGAATTTTTCATACTTGTCCTAGAATCTTCCATCATTTGTTGTCATAGAGTGCATAGAGTCTCCTTCCAAGTGGCACACCTTGTCTTCTAGTATTTTCCTCTTCCATGGGAGTTACCCTCCTTTAACAATTTGAATTCCTTGGATCGTTTTATGATATTTGACACCACATACCCATCCAATAATTTTACATTACCCATGTGTTCGAATTTGGATGAATATAATGCGAAGTGTGCGGGGAATCTAGTCACCCAAAGGATCCACAAGCTTCCAAGTGTCTTCATGAATCCATGCCACATTATTTTCTTATAATTTATCATTTATGTGACCCATTTAAATTTGAATATGGTAAAATAAATTCCTTTTGGGTCCATAGCCCCTTGTTACAAAATTTATGTCTCCATCTCAACCTAGGGAACTAGTAGGTTGGTGAAACATTATTTGCAAATAGTCTTATTTGGAAATTATTTAATTGGGGACATNTATTTTCCTCGAGCAATTCCAAGTTTGTATTCTGCAATATTTTTTCATATTCCCAAGTAGCATCCTCATTTGGTACTCCTTCCTTTGGACCAAGTGCTCTGTTATGGTTCTGCTCATTAATTTTCTTTAGCTACAATTTCAGTAGTGGCACTCATGTACTGCAATTTTGTGTTCCCAAAAGTAAAGAGATGTGGATTGTGCATATTGATATATCCTGTAACATCACCACTAACACCAAAATGATTAATCAAATCCATAAAAACCAAATTTGTGCAAATAACATTTACTTCCATATTTTGGAAACATTTTCTGAACTTTCACCCCCTTTTGCTTCTGTTTAATTCTTTGAAGTTGATACTAAGTTACCAAACTTTGATTTTCTTAATATTCCAATAAAATATCAGAGATAACCACCATGATTTCTTCTTCACTACTTTGATTACAATTATCTTCTCAAGTGGTGAGTAAATCTCCAATGCTACTTGCTGCCCCCAAAATTGAAACCAATGAGACCAAAAATGATCCCAGGGTCCCATATGATCCAAATACATGCATGGTGTAAAATTACTATGATGAAATGACACAAACACAAAGCATGTGAAAATTGAATCCATCTCTTAAAAGGTCTCCCACATAGGAAACTGTAACACTTCTCTGCAAATATGAACTCAAACAACTGAAGGTTGGTTTGCTTTCTCAAACCAACAATCGAATTGCTACTCCAAGTGAGATGAAACCAAGCAATGCCAAGATCCCATTTCTTGTATTTCACCCTTAAAATCATAATGAGTACAAAATATAGATCATTAAATTACATAACAACATCATACAAATGTACATCAAGAAGGCACCTCATCAAAGAATAATGAAAGTGCTTATACATCCAAGTAAGGAGATCATCATGTGGCCCATACACACAAGTATCAAGTATTATATCAGATCTTCCCCAATGAAACAGGTGAGTATCCCATGTTCCATAATGATGCTCCAAAAAAGTATAATGTGCATCAAGATAATCAGCCATGTGTTCTTTCATCCAATAAGTGGATGAAGAACCTCTGCCCAAATCTGAACAAAATAAGGAGCAAAGAAAACATGAAGACTTCAAGTGGCTCAAAGAAGTCTCATCAATACACCCATGAATATGTATATCATCATGAAATAAAAGAGTATGTTGCTTCCAATAATATTTTTCTTCAATCATATATCTTTTCACCCAAGTGTGGGATGAAGTTCCTCCAACATCAAATGGACTAGGCGAGGAACAAGGAAAATCATGAGTCTCCAAGTGACTCAAGTGAGCATCATAGGTGCACCCATGTAAATGTGTATCATCGTAACGTAACAAAGGATTATTCTTCAAATGTAAACAATACTTTGCTCTAATAATGTCATCATCAAAAGGAGAGATAGAAAGTCCATACTCTTCATGTGACACCATAAAAAATAAACCTTTCACCCATACTTCATTAGGATGAATGCTACAAAATTTGGAAGTGTAGGATGTAGGAGAAAGAACAAACTCACCCAAATGATTAGAAAGTGCAAAATTTTCATTATGTGAAGGATCCATATGGGTAGGAGTATGCACCTCCCTTAAAAATGAAAAAACTTTCCTCATGGGTTGGTTTCAAGGTGGTGGAATCATGCACTTCTTCAAAAAGTGTGTAACCATTTTCAAGAGGCAACTCAAGTTCCTATTCCACCAAAAAAAGGGATTGGATCTCATCAATATCATCTTCAAACACATAAAGAGCCTGAAATTTTTCATGTTTCTCATGATCCATCATGTCATGAGAATCCTCCAAGAAATCTACCATATGACAATTTGAAATATAGGAGGAAGAACAAGTATCTTTCAACCTCTTAAGAAGTTGTTCATTTTGATTTTTGAGCTGATGAATATCCTAATTATTATTAAAGTGTGCTTCATGTAACCATTCATTAAGCTCAACCAAATTGTTTCTATCAAAAATCAAAGACACAAAATTACCTTCGATTGTGCACACTGCTCTTTGAATCTTCTCCATGTCTTCAAGGAAGGATGGCTTCTCCAATGAAGAACTTTTCCAATAAGAAAATGACACCAATGATTTAGTATCATGGAGTATGCTAAGGGCCTCATGGATATCCATTTCACTCACATTCAAATACCCTTCAATGAACTATGGTTCATGGGAGTGAGCCTACTCTTCTTCTTTCTTATTGGTTTGATCAACTTCTTGAAGCTCAAGTGGTGATGGGGAAGTTGATCTTGGTTCTTCATTATCTGTCACAAGGTATTAATATTCATTCTTATAAGAAATTTGTATTGAAGCAACATTTTAAAATCTTATATCTATGTCACCAACATAGATTTGTGAGCACCCATCAGTAGGTACTCCTTCATAGTTAAAGGATCCATTAGTATATTCTCTTTGATTTGCACAACCCCCATCAACAAGGATTGTATGCTTATCTTCACCTTCCTCTTCATGTGCTTCTCTACAACCACAATGAGGTGATTTATGTTCCACTTCATGAATATCTTCCTCTTCCTTTAATGGTGTATATAAGCTCTTTTCATCTCCTTTAGAACAAAATTTATTCCACACATTTCATATGATGTCTGTAGAAGTGTTTATAACTTCCTCATTTATAGGGTAGGATAAATATTTGATCTTTTCACAAGTAGGATGATTTTTATTTAATGAGTTATAATTTTCCTTATTGTGCCTAAATCCATACTTGAAAATATATTCTTGGAAATAATACCTCTCATGAATTAACCCTCTCAAATTTTTATACTCTTGGAAGCATGCTTCAATATCTATGGTTCTAATTTCTTCTTTCATTGGCTGAGGAGGAAGGAAAGTGGTCATATTGGTCTGATTGTGAAGCCAAGACATGTCTGAACTTTTTTATTAAATGGATGGTATTAATTCACAGGTGCAATTTTGGAGAAATGCACAAATAGGGCAAAATTTGAGCTTAACTAGTCATGACTCTAGAGGGTTCCAACTTTCACCAAATGGTCCCGAATTTGAAAGGAGGTGGTATAGTGAGTCTTAAAAAATCAAAATTTGGGTTATGGATACTTTTTATCATACTTTATACCTCTGCAAAACTATTTGGGGCTAATGAAAAAAATACCAAAATTACTAGGAAATTGTGTTCAAATCCCCCCAAGGGTGATGGCCAAACTAGCTCTCCCAATCAAGTATGACCCTCCAAAATTTCAGAAAAGAGTATGGGAATGCATATCAGAAATAAATTTCTGCTATTAATCATGTTTATTAAGTTCTTCAAGTGGATTATTATCTGCAACATTTGTAGGGTAACTTTCATAGAAATTCCCCAAGGGAAATTTGCATTACTAGCTAGACTTTGACATAGGAAAGGTAGAATATATGGTTATGAGATTAATATGAAATATGGTGGAAATATATGGAATATAAATGTATTCCAATACATCATAAAAATCAAAGGAAAACCCTCCCACAAATATGATACAATACTCCTTCAAGATTGAATCCAAAGTCATGGAAATTAGTGATTCGATGGCATGGGATTGCAAGAGTTTCACATATGGATTTCTTGGATTTAGACCCACAGAGAATAGGGACATGAAATTACAGAGTAATTCATCATATATTTTTTTCACAACATCATCAAAAACATATAACATTCCTCATACAGATCTGATACAAGACTCCTTCAAGATTGAAGCCATAGTCATGGAAACTAGTGATTCAATGGCATGGGAATGCAAGATTTTCACACTTGAGTTTATTGGATTTAGAACCATAGAGGATATGGAAATTAAATTAAATATTAATAAATAATATATTTATGTCAAAACATCCTCAAAATAATAGAATATATCTCATACAAATCTGGTATAAAACTACTTCAAGGTTGAAGCGAAAATCCATGAAGACTAGTGATACAAGGGCATGAGTATGCAAGCTTTTCATACATGTATTTCTGATATTTAGACTTAAATACCATGTGAAAATAATATTTAATATCCATACATAATATATTTTTCTCCATCATCATAAAACTCATATAAATGTCCTCATACAAATATGATATAAACCTACTTCAATATTGAAGTCAAATCCCTGAAAACTAGTTATTCAAGAGCATGGAGAATGCGAGCCTTTCATACATGTATTTATGATATTTATACTTACAGAGAATATGGATATGATATTACATATACATACATCATAAATCAAATCTTGGTCATCAACTATCCTCAGCAAGGTGCAAGAATCACTCCAACAAGTGCACCATCAAATGAAAGTGTGGGGAAATGGAGAAGAAGGAATGAGAGAATGGGGAGATATATAAGAATTCAATTGTATGGAAATTAAACCTGAAAATAAAAATCCTTCATTAATATCCCATGAGAGGTCTTAATGGCCTCTCCATGAACCAACTCGCAAAGGAATCCAACTCCCTCAAAATTGGTTCACAAGCAGGGAGAGTGAACACTCACCATGCAAAGGACAAGCAAAAGCTCTCCAAATAACAAAGGACAATTAAAAAATTATCAAAATATATTCTCATTCCTCATGAAATCCTTTTATTAACTTCATTTGGCCTCCTAAAGTCAAATTTCCCTCCATGAGCTTCCTCCAACTCATCTTATACGTTTAGTAAATCTCATGACACTTGTCTTCCTCTTCATGCTCTAGTTCTTTCCCCAATTTGAATGGATGACTATAACTCCAAAATTAGACCTAATTATGGCTATTTTTATCCCTGACATGTTATATTTTTCATATGTCAGCAATCAGGTCTGAATTTGTCATACTTGTCATAGAATCTTTCAACATTTGTTGTCATAGAGTGCATAGAGTCTCCTTCCAAGTGGCACATCTTGTATTCTAGTATCTTCCTCTTCCATGGTATTTAACCTCCTTTACCAATTCAAATTCCTTTACCAATTCGAATGCCAAGTGTGTGGGGAATCTAGTCACCCAAAAGCTCCACAAGCTTCCAAGTGTCTTCATGAATCCATGCCACATTATTTTCTTTGCATTTATCATTTATGCGGCCCATTTAAATGTGAATATGGTAAACTAAAGTCCTTTTGGGTCCATATCCCCTTATTACAAAATTTATGTCTCCATCTCAACCTAGGGAACTAGTATATTGGTGAAACATTATTTGCAAATAGTCTTATTTGGAAATTATTTAATTGGGGACATGACAATATAGCTACAAACTGTTAACACCAAAAATTGTTCACCTAGCTCTCTATGGTCAAAAAAATAATTATACATCATAATACCACCATTACTCCCTTCATTTTGACCTTCACAATTAAATTCCACCAAAAATGGCCCAAAACATTATTATTTCTTCCCCCATAAATGAAGGGAAGTTGAGAATTTATTGTGACATAAACCCACTCTCTACATAAAGGAACAAAAAACCCTAAAATGAGAATGGTTCAAAAACCATGGACAAATACCATGTACAATGAAATACCATGGGTCAAAATAACTTGGATCATCTTGTAAATACATTGTGAAGGTCTCCCCACAATAATTTTTGGTCATTCCTCAACGCTAAACTCAATTACAACCTCCTCCTTGGACGTAGTTATATGTATGCAATGTGATTCATTTGTTCTATTGTCTTTCAACTCTTGATGTTCCCCCATGATGGGAATATCGTGACCATTGACCAATTGACATATTGTGATCCTAAAGGATAGGCCACCCTAGAGCACATCCTCCCTACGATCGATAGTGTATCCATCTCATCCCTTCCTATCATTGGCCCGAGCCTATTTTCCAACGCTCCTTTGACAGACACCTTTTTGTCCCTTCCACCTCCTCCTTCGTCACCTGACATATCAGATTTGTGCACTATCAAATCTGATAACATTCCTACGTATTTAAAACCTTAGTTGCAACCCAAACCAAAAACCTTGGGGAATTATTGGGGTTCATTCCCCATACACACAATCCCCTTCCTATTTCCACCTTCTAGAATTTTTACTAAGCCCTTAATGGCTACCCTCAACCTTCCAGGTTTCACTTTAGATATTCCTGTGTGGTACCCGGATCCCCCCACCATTCCCTTGACTCCACAAATTATGTTGGCACCGGTCCAACTTATTGAGACAGTGTCACACCCACCTCCTAGTACACAATCAACTGTTTCTCTCACTACTGTTTCCCCTCCTCCTCCCACGAAGACTGGGGGAAAGGAACACAAATCCCCGACAGAACCACGTCCTCCTTCTACTTGTGCTTTATGCGATGTCCAAGGCCACGCAACACAAAATTTTCTCGATTTTGCAATACTTCGCACCCACATGCACACAATATTTGAGACCAATGACACCCCAATTGTCACCATACCAACCATAACTGTGGTTAAGAACAAATCACTATGAACGAACCACCTGTGTGTAGTTTGTAGCCTATATGGTCATTATTCCCATCATTTCCCAAACTTTCTCGAGTACTGGTCGTTCCTTAGTGACCTTCAAAATAACTTATGTGAGTCTTAAATCATCTTCCTTGAGGAGATACACCCCTTGGACTCTTCCTTGGACACTAATAACACCATTTGTACGATCTCTAAGTTTAGTAGTCCTTCCCCTTCCACAACCATGGAAGACTCATCTGATCTATCCAGGCACTACTTTCTTAATGATGAATAAATACTAGAATCTCTTTGGAGTCCTTAATATGATTGGGATGATTTGCACCATCTCTCATTCTTCATACTGATGAACCTTCTTCATCGTCATACCAATTCTCTATCAAAGCGAAAGACTTCATCCATGGAAGATTCGATTGGTTTAAAAATCCAATCCTGAAACCTGATGCCTTTGAAGAAGGTAACATGGCCAATATTTCACCAACCATTAAATTTGATATCTCAATGACACTCGAGATAGTTGAGGATATTATGCTTGGTGCTTCTTTCTCCCCTGAAGAAGTCACTTCCTACAAAAAACATTTTTTCCTAGAATTTTGTGATATTTTTGCTTGGTCCTATATCGAGATGCCTGGGATTGAGCCCTCTATCGTTGGACATCGTATGAACACATGGCCCAATGTTTCCCCCGTTCACCAAAATAAATGACCTGTTCACCCATCAAAATCCCTTGTCATCAAATATCAGATCAAAAAAATACACAAAGCAAGTTTCATTTACCCCATCGAGTATACCACTTGGGTTTCCAATTTTGTTCCCCATTAATAAAAAAATAGGGTACCATTCGCTTCTGTACCGAATTTCGTGACTTGAATTTGGATTGTACCAAATACAAATTCCCTACTCTATTTATTGACCAAATCATTGGCACATGTGTTGCTCATGAATTATTTTCCTTCATGGACGGTTTTTTCATTTATAACCAAATCTAGATCCACAAAGAAGATTAGTACAAAACTGTTTTTACTACCCCCTAGGGAACTTTTGTGTATCGTGTCATTCCATTTGGCCTTAAAAATGATGGATCCACTTTTCAATGAGCCATGACCTTTTGCTTCCATGACCTCATTCACATTATCTTGTCTATTTAGACGACCTCACAGCTCGAGCTCGGAAGCGCTATCAACATTTGGATGACTTACGACAAGTTTACCTGTGACGTTGAAAATATAATGTCTACTTGAATCCCCTCAAGTGTGTGTTTTGTGTCCTATATAGTCACTTATTAGGATTCATTATGTCCCACAAAGGGATTACCCTAGATCCTTTGAAGGTTCAATCCATCCTGAATATTGCTCCTCCATGTACTTTGCACCAATTGCAGAGATTTCAAGGAAAGGCCAATTTCCTTCACCAGTTTGTTCTAGACTATTGTGATGAAAGTCCATGGATTCTTATGCTTGTTTCACACCAACATTCCTTTTGTGTGGGATGAGAAAGCACAAGCCTGTTTTGATACATTGAAATGCGCTCTAAATTTTTCTCCATTATTGTCTCCTCCTGAATTCACCAAGGAGTTTATCTCTATGTGTCAGCATCTAAAAATTCCATCACTGGAGTTTTAGTCCAAGAAGACGATGCTCACTAAGAGCATGTGATCTATTATGTGAGTCAAAAAATTTCCAGAACACCTTTACGTTACTCCCATAAAGAGAAGTTGGCCCTTGTCATCGTATTTTCAGTACAGAAGCTATGTCATTATTTTATCATGAGCCGAGCTTGAGTTGTGGCCGATTCCAACCCCATGTGTTATCTCTTGAGCTGCCACCTTGTCCGAGGTCATGTTTCCAAGTGGATTTTCTTTCTCCAAGAGTACGACTTGGAATTCGTCACACCCAAAAACACTAAAGCTTTCCTGTTAGATTCTTTGATGGCAGACCTCCCATCGTTATATTCCTCACCACCTGTCACGGTCAACCTCCCCAACAAGTTCTTATTCGTCATCTCTACTGATGACCCGTGGTACGAGGGAATCGTCCTTTACTTGCGCACACATAAATTTGGTCCCCATTTAAGCTTTGAATATTGTTGTTGCATCCACTACCAAGCTACTCAATATATCCTTATTGGTGATGTCTTGTACCACTGAGGTGTAGACACCATACTGCATCGTTACCTAACCCATGTTGAAGCCGAACAAGTCTTGAATGATTGTCATAATGGAGCCTAGGGTGGCCACCTCTCTAGCTTGGCTACCGCTTAGAAAATTCTTCACGTCAGTTATTTCTGTCCCACCATCTTTTTCGATTGCAATCATACAGTTAAACACTGTCGTAATTTCCAACTCTTTTCTCCAAAGGTAAGGACACCTCCCATGCCACTACATCTTGTTGTCACAGTATTTCCCTTCTACAAATGGGCAATTAACTTCATGACCTATAACCCTCCTTTGGTCGATGACCATAAATATAGCATTGTGGTTGTTGATTACTTCACCAAATGGGACAAATCCATGCCTACCTTCAATTGTAAGGATGATACTACATCTCTTTTCCTTTTCAACCATGTTATTTATAATTTCAATGTCCCCTAATAGTTAGTCTCAGACCATGGTTCTCATTTTGAGGACGATATTTGGATAGATCTTTTTGCTATGTTGAATTTTGAACACCAGTATTCCTCTCCTTATTACCCTCAGGGAAATGTCCAAGTTGAGGCTGTCAACAAGATCCTCAAAACCATGCTCCAACGAATGGTGGACAAACACAAAACCAACTGGCACCATTTTATGTTTTCACCCTTCTGGGCCTACTCAACATGGACTAAAACCGTCACTAATTTTATCCCATTCCACTTAGTCCATGGTGTGGAATCAGTTCTTCCCATTGAATTCCAAATCCCATCACTTTGCCTTGCGGTTGATCTTCTAACATATACTTTCCTGTTATAAAAATGCATACTTATTCTTGAACAAACCGATGAGGATTGTCATGTCGCTCTCCAAATGATCGAAGCCACTAAGATCCAGTCAAAGTCCCATTATGAATCCCACATCCACCCTCACACCTTTGACGAGGGAGGCCTAATCCTTTCCTATGATCAATCCCATGATAAGACTAGAAAAGGGAAAATTGAATCCATGTGGCATGGCCCTTATGTCATCCATTGTTATCTCATCAAGGGGGTATACCTCTTTGCTGACTCCGATGGTCACCTCTTTAAGAATATCTATAATGGGCTCTGCCTCCAAAGATTCTATACCTAAGCCGACTGCCTTGAATACCCTTGTATCATAGTTTTTTTTTCTTGTTTTGCATCGTTTCTACCACAAATCTCATAGTTTGTTTCCTTGGTTGTTCCAGACAGATCCTACCTTTCCATCCTATGCTGGTTTCACTGATGGTGCAAATAGATGGTCTCCTAATCTTGCCTCGACTACGTGGGTCATTTATTCCCTGTCACATGAGTTTATCCATATCGATGGAATGTGTGTTGGTATTTATACCAACAACTAGGTTGAGTATGACAGTGTTGCTGGTCTCCTGACCATTTCCCTTCACTTGGCTGTTCATCACCTTGATGTCTTCCTAGAATCCCAGCTACTTGTCGCCCAGTTGAATAATTTCTACCAGGTATCCTTGCCTCTTTAGAAATTTACTACGTACAAGACACTTTGTTAGACATTTAGAATCCATTTCATTCATGCATGTTCCCATAAGTCTCAATGGTGTAGCGGACCAAATGGATAATGACATTCTAGAGTGGCACATCAATCATCACATATAGGAAATAAAATGCATCATGCATCTAGCCATGCATACATATGTCATATCATTAGAGGAAATTTGGGGTATAAAATGGGCCTTATAAGAAAATGCGCCAACAATAAGTTCTTGTGAGTTAGAATTCAAGAACCAATATAATTCCAATAAAATGAGTGAACCATAATGGTTGAATTGACATATTTGCCATAAAAAAAACTATTTTTTTTGTTCGTATTTTCGACATATCTCCTTATGTGTTTACTCAATTTTTGATTGAGACAGCTCGTTGGATGCAGAATTTGATTCCAAATCCAATGAGTACCCACACTGCATACTTTTGAAGGACTCTGCTACCCCAAAAATAAGAAATACCTGAAAAAAATGTGATGATGATGTCATCATCACATTTTTTCAGGTATTTCTTGTTTTTGGGGTAGCGAGATCTGTCAAAAGTATGCAGTGTGGGTACTCGTTGGATGCGGAATCAAATTCCACATCCAATGAGCTCTCCCGATCGAAATTTGAGTAAAAACGCAGGGAGATATGTCGAAAATACGAACACAAAAAGTAATTTTTTTCTTTTTTCTTCCAAAATTAATAAATATTATTTTATTATTTTAACTATTATTTTATTATTTTAAATATTATTTTATTATTTTCCTTAGGAGACCCATTTTAGACCTCAAAATTCCTCTAATGACATCATATAGGAATGGTCATCACCATAACAAGAGACTCATAAAAACCCATAAAATACAAAAATATGCATCCACGTGCATCCATATCATAAATATCATAAACAGTTTGGGATCTCTCAACCAATACAACAAGAGAAGCCCCTTAGGATTTCTCATCTGATCACACATACTATACAAAAATCCCCATGCTCAAATGCATTGGGGGAAGCATCACAATATGCTAGTCTAAGTCATCCTCCTCTGACTATGTGTCCTCCTCCTCATCTGAGATCTCCTCCTTTATCGGCATGTCCCCATGTGTCGCCTCTCTGACATACTCAACAACAACAATGATCCTCCTCATCAGAGAGATCCACTCTGAAGGACCTCTGTAGCATGTGATGATCATATTGTCATCTAGGTAGTGCCACCCATTTTCGTTGACCCCCTCCAATAGCCTCTCCACATCTAGCCATAGTGAGTCCAATATAGCACTCCACTACCTCATATTCCCATGAGCAGGTGGATATAACCCCTCCACCCCCCCCCCCTGCATCGTTGGTGTCCTACTGGAGGTTGTGGTCCCACGTCTGCACATGCACACAATATGTCATTAGTATCTATCAAATGTATGGTATAGATAACACTATGCTAGTAAACTATATATGACTAAAACCACATATATTCATGTATACATACAATCAGGTCCCCAGACATATCCTGGAGGTCGAGGCATCTCCATATCTCCCCGGTATTCCATCCCCGCGTATGGATAGTCCTATATTAGGATAGGAAGCTATGTCTGCCACTGTGAAAAAATATCTTGGGTGAAGTGATGACCCACTAAGCCACTTCCCTCCTTGATCATCATCTCACACCATTTCCTCATATGAGGCTCGTGAGGCCCCCCATCACGTACCACCGGTTGCAGTCATAGTGTTGGTATTTTCTCAAATAATAATGGTCACAGAAAGGATGGGAAGTAGAAATCACCATCCTCCAAGCTATCTTGGTTCATCCCAAGCTAGACCACTATCAAGTACATCTGTGTCGACCCATAGTAGGTGCCCCTCAGCACACTCTCAACCATCAGAAGTTGGTCGTTGAAGATCTTGTGAGGACATTTCGATCCCAGTATGTGCAACACCATTGATTCCACCACCCGAGTCTCCAGACTCCCAATTTCACACACCAATATGTATGACACATGCACAATGTGCATAAGCTGAGGTATAACAATGTCTGGCACAAAAGTCATCCATCGACACCACCCTTGAGAGTTTCGACGAGATATCGTCGATAACACCCAATAGTGGGAGGTCAATTAGAAAATATACATCCTAGAGGGCTATCTCCATTCATTCCCCCTATATGATGAAACACTCTGAGTCTCAATCCCAAAAACTCACCAACTTGTTCAGTAGTAGCTTTGTTGAACGCATCAAAGGGATCTGGAAGAAATTTAGCAACCCACAACAAGAGAGTGTATACTGTACTTCCCCATCCTCCTCCACCTCATATTTGATATCCCCAATGTCTCTCTCTCTCCATCTAACTCGAGGCATCATGCATATCCAAAAATTCCTTATCATACCCAGTTTAACAAAAAATTTCCATTCTATGCTAGGTTGCACCTGTCTCATGAACAAGTGTGACCTAGGTCGTTCCTATGTCCCTCACAGGTGTGACTGAGTCATTATTTTCTACTCAATAAGTGCGACTTGGATCACTCATTTTCCCTAAAAAAGTTAGACATGACCCCGAAAACCCTTTGGGCTCAGTGGAGGCCCCCAGAATGAGAAAAAGACAAACGTAAACCACTGAAAATGACGAGCTAGGTGAGAGCTCTTACTTGCAACTCATAAATAAAAAAACTATTGGTCCAATCGAAAGAAATAAACATCTTTTTCTGGGGCATCCACTCCAACTCAAAACTGAACAATGAAAATGACATGTGTCATGTGGTCCCCCCTTGTTTATAGGCCTACATTTGGTCAACTCTTTCTTCTGTGCACCATAGAGTCATCTGACATCCCTTTTCCACGTCGTTTGCACCGTCGAGTTCGATTTTTCTCCCTATGTTCACTTGTGGGACTTATGTCGCATACTCTCTCTATAATATTTTGGTCCATTTCCCATAGTTACCTTGATTTGCATGCCATCATGCAAGTCAAACTTGGCATGTTCATGAGCCCTCCGCTCCATCCATACTTGCAAACTTGGCATTATTTGACCACCATTCATCGTCCCGTAAGGAGGCCTCACCAGTGTTTGATTGTTCCTTTTGTCCATATTAGCCATGTTCACAACATTATCCATTTTAGCAAATTGAACACTTCCTCCTTGCTTGAATGGCCATTATCGAGTTTCTATTAAGCTCTTTTTTGACACCTTAAAGAATGAAAAGATGGTCGAGCATGCTTTCTTCCCTTCACACTCATTAAAGTAATTGAAAGGGAGTCTATGTGCCTTCATTTATCCCTTTTCAAAATACATAGACTATTTAAAGAAAAGGACC
The DNA here is from genome assembly GCA_001517045.1 of Pseudotsuga menziesii. Classification (NCBI taxonomy): domain Eukaryota; kingdom Viridiplantae; phylum Streptophyta; class Pinopsida; order Pinales; family Pinaceae; genus Pseudotsuga; species Pseudotsuga menziesii. The sequence continues at coordinate 245,392 of LPNX010842018.1, forward strand.
ACCCAAGCACCTTCCAGCTAGGAACAATTCCCCTTATATCCTTTTTATGCGTTTTTGGACATTGGGACTGTAACTTATGAAAAATCACACTTATGGGTTGTATTTAAGCTATTTTATAGCTCTTTCAGAAAGAAAAGCTCACCAAGCAAACTTGGTTTTGTTCATGCTCGTAAAAATATTTGTATGATTGTTCAATTAGTATACGTTTAACCTTTTTTGACATGGTTGGACTACATATGGAAAAGAAGTCTCTCTTCCCCTTTCGTCTTGGAGAGCTCTCCTTTGTACAATTTTATCCTTTTTCGGACTTAGGAGACTACTATAAGAAAAAGAGACCCACTGGAATATTCTTCTTTTTTTCAAACTCTCTAAACATGAAAACACCATCAAGCATTCACTGTCTTGGGCTCGACAAAAATCCATGAGATAGTATCATACTGAGCATACTTCTATCCCTTCTTCACTTTCCTTAAACTATGAAGAATGCCCAAACAGTGCCTTTTGGTGCCATCAGATATTTCATATAGCATCCCATTATGGAAACTTCCCCCCATTGGTTCGCCTTTGTTCATAGTATTGTATGATGAGTCTCCCCTAGATCCACTGGATCCCTTGGATATCACTCATCCAGTACCTTCCCCAAGTATTTCTTGTGGCATTCATCTCCTTGGTTCCCCAACTATGATTCCCTCCCTCTAAGTTAGTGTCATATGCTGCTAGGTCAACCCTGCCATTAGACTCTAAACAAAGGAAGTTTGAGTCCCCATACTGCCCTTCCCCTGTTCCCCATTCAGTGTCTCAATCCCATTATTGTTCCATATCTCTGGTTGTCCCCCTCTCGCTTATATCAAGGAAACCTTATTTCCTTGGTTGTTGCAGGTCTCCCTCTGTCGACGTCAAAACATATATTCCAAAGGATAGACCCATAGGTCCCTATATCTTGGTTTCATCCACCTCATTGATGAGTTCCTTGGACCACTTTCAAGGAGTCCTTAGTTCCTGTTGGGTTGGTTGTGTCTCATGTGCTTGACTTCAACTCCATCATCACACCGTTGAGATTCATACAGGGTATTGGTTATTTCATTATTTGGTCGAAGACCCCACTTGTCACCTGACTCTAGCACATTGGTGAGTTTGTTTTGGGGACCCATACAGTTTCATGTCCCTTATGATTTTTGGGCTGCATTGGTGACAGTCTTTGGAAGCCCCTCAGTGTCATGCTTCTGAGTATCTACAATATTTGATGTTGTTTATTGTACCTTAGAGACTCTGAATCTCTTTCATTGAGTCCATCGAGTTATGTACACCTCTAGATTCAGCAGAGCATCAGTTTTTGTGATATTGCATTCCATGAGAATGTTATTGTTGATATGTACCAGTTATTCATATCAATATTTTTATCCAACCTCCCATTGATGCCACCATTATGTACTACTAGTTGTATATATGTATTGATCTATCCCCATTATTTGAGCCTTGATCCCCATTTGTATGTTGAGGCATTGATACAAACATGAATATGCCTACCTCATCCATTTATATGTCTGAGATTATATGTACCTCATCCATTTTTGAGAAGTAACACAAACCAAAAGCCATTGCATTTTGAATGAGTAAACTCTAACTCTTCCATAGTTCCCTCCAGTTTCTCCACCATTTTCACCATTTCTCCCTTGATCCTATGATGTCTATTGACCGTACGATGAGCTCCCGCCCTCACACATTGGGGGGAAATCTATTAACATAAAAAATTGTTCACCTATATCTCTATGGTTCAAAACATAATTATACATCATAATCCCACCATTATTTCCTTCATTTTGACCTTCACAATTAAATTCCACCAAAATTTGTCCAAAACATTATTATTCCTTCCTCCATAAATACAGGGAAGTTGAGCATTTATTCCAACATAACCCCACTCTCTGCAAAATGGACCAAAAAACCCTAAAATGAGAACAGGTCAAAAACCATGGACAAATACCATGCACAGTAAAATACCATGGGTTAGAAAGTCTTGGATCATCCTATAAATACATTGTGAAGGTCTCCACACAAACATTGGATTCCTAAATTGTTGGCATTCTTTACATTTTCTGGAACTTCTTGTCCATCATATCCTTTAGCCACATTATCCCATGTTTCACATCGAGTTCCCTTTGTGTAACCCTTAATACATTTTCTGGTGAAAACCCTTTATTGGAGATAAACGGAGACCAAGATCGTGGGATCCTACGGACCATTTCCTCAAACAGATGTAGTGGCCCATTTTAAAGGTATTTATTTATGTTATTTTATTACATTAGTTAGTTAAAAATATTAAATTGTTGTTATTGTTTATTGTAAGGCGAGGTTGAGAAATACCTTGCACCATGAACTCTACCCTTTGATCTGGTTGATCTAGGGTAGGTTCTTTTGCACGTAGTAGGGGAGAAATCCTCACCACATGCATGAGGTTTTAGTTTTAGCCACCTATATTTTCACCTAGTAGGTAAAAATCATAATGGAAAGCATCGTGACAAATATCAATGTTGATTTTCCACAAAATATAGACTATAGAACTAATTGTTTTCTAGTGAAGGAATGGCATAAAACAATAGTTTCAAGAATACTGTAGGATCCTTCAAAACTTCTAAAAGAGGTGAATAATAATTTCTATTAGAAGCAAAATATAGACATGTCACTCACCAGAGAAGGAAATGCACCAATTTCTTGAATACATGTCCATATGAACAACAAAGAAAGTGGTGTCTATTCAACTTGCTCAAATAGAAAATACTTGGAAGAGTTTTATTCCTGCACATGCAATAAAATTATAAATGAACAAAACAAAGAAGACAATGTGGTTTAGACCTTCCTTATAGTCAGATATATATTATGATCAGACTTTGTCTCTTAGGAGACAAGTCACTAATGAAACAATGAACATACCTGAGAGATAGGTAGGTAGTTGTATGGCAGATTTAGATGAATACACACCTCAAGGTATTAATCAAAATAGTCTAGAAATGAGGATGGACTTTCAATCCCATTGCTTCAATAAATGATAGCATTTTAGGAAAATCATACATCAAGCAAATAGAATCTCCTTTCAAATGTGTAGAGGCAACCTTAAACCATACTCTAACACGTCCCTCATACTATGGCACACTTCCATACATTATGGTAGACACAAGGAGGCTAAAAAGGAGAAAAACCACTCTCTAAATTCTAAACAGGGTCTCCCTACTACAACAAGATGAACAAGAACCACAACAGCCCTAGTAAAGGTCATGGTAGGAACCAACAACAACACACTCATAGAAAAGAGCCCAAAACAATTATTAGACCACACATTGATTCAAGGCAGCCCAAGGAACATTCATGTTTTATTCTAGTAGACTTAGCAAAGGTCACAACCTAGCTTAGTAGCCCAAAAAAGGTCACGGCTTAGTCCAAATAGCTCACAGAGGTCACGACTCTATCCAAACATCTCATAGAGGTCATGGTTCTGTCCAAACAACCCATAGAGATCATGGTTATGTCCTAGCATAGGTCATGACTTATTCCAAGGGATCCCATAAGGTCACAACTCAATACTATTAACGTCAAAGGTGGTCACAGTTCAACATAATAGTCCTAGTAAAGAACATGGTCTGCCCTCGTATGCTTCCAACAAGCTCCAACACAACTCGACACTTTCACACAAGCTAAACACATCCATAGTAGCCATATACATGATGAAGAAAATCATGGAAGCACTTAGTAAGCTAAGAGGAAGGTCAAGACAACCCTATCAAGCTGAGAGAAAGGTGAAGAAATATCATCAACAACAACAAAAAACCCTAGACATCAAACCAAGGAGAAACAACAAACCCTAATACAATATTGAATCATATCCTCAGAATTTCTCTTGTTAAGACACACAAAATGAAGTTTAGGACTTTGATTTATATTCTTTACATGTCTTCTAGAAAGGTTGTTTCTCTAGCTCAACCTTTTAGGAGATTTACCAAAATAAACATAAATTAATATTATGTTCACCTAGTATAGGGTACCTACAAGGTCAAGAGGTTATAACAATAAAGGTAAGTCATCATGACAAAAGGGTAAATGTGCCACACTAGGAGAGGGAGGTGCTAGCATAAGGACCAACAAGGCTCAACACAATATAAAAGGTCAACAAGAGTGGTCATAACAAAGTGGGAACACAACCCTTTCACCCACAAGAACAAGGTGTACCATCAAGGTGGGGAAATAACCCTTTTACCCACAAGACCAAGGTATACAATCAAGGTGGGGAAACAACCTTTTTACCCACAAGACCAAGGGTCAAAATTTTATCTTCTCTCTCAAGGCATATAGTCCATAGGTGTTCCATATAATAAATATAAGTTTTATCATCACCATATAAGGAAGGTCCAAATTGGATAATAGTATTTTCAGATGCACTAGTTGGGTCCTTTCCAAGTTGTGAACTGTTGAAATTTGGGTTAGGATAGGGTTCGGCGCAGAAAAATGAAAAAAAGTGTACTTCAATGCATAAAATTCTTAATCAATACCAGAAACGAAAAATAGTATAGCTGTGACAATGCAAGATAAAGTAAAAACACAATTATCATTTCTTTCAACTTAATACTCCCAAAGGTCCATGTGTTAAATCTGAAGCAACCAAGGACAATAAATAGCAATAGTAGTAATAAATTAATGGACGAGTTAACTAGCATGTGTAAAGGAAACAACAATGTGGTTTAGACCTTCCTTATACTTAGATATATATTATGATTAGACTTTGGCTCTAAGGAGACAAGCCACTAACGAAACAATGAACATACCTGAGAGATAGATAGATATGTAGTTGTAGGGTAGAGTTAGACAAACACATACCTCAAAGTATTAATAAAAATAGTCTAGAAATGAGGATGAACTTTCAATCCCATTGCTGCCGTAAATGATTGTCTTTTAGGACAATCATACATCAAGCAAATAGAAGCTCATTTCAAATGCGCAAAGGCAACCTTAACCCTATACATGTTTCCTTTGGTTTAGTAAACCTCACTTTAACATAGGTTCCAGAATTCTTCAAGTAAAAACTGAGACAAGTCACGACATCCCTCCAATTTCTAAGTATGAAAGAGCATGCAAGATGTAAACTACACTAAAGAAACAAGATCAAGTAGGTTTACATATTGGTTTAGGAATGAATAATCCTGAAAATAGATTAAAAATGAGTAGAAAGTTGAATATACTACCAAGCAAACTTGTTGGTTTGAATTAACGAAGACTATCATCATCCCAATATAATAGGTGAAGAGATAAATGTTCAATAGTTAAGGAAGAAGAACCAAGTGAGCTTCTTAGTTGTCCACTAAAAATGGACCTGCATACTATAAATGATAAGTGTGTACATAATTTTTTCCTGAGTATGAATGGAAACTCAATCACCACCTATCAAAACATAAAACCATTAGAAATTGCATATACAAATAGAAATTGTATCAAGTTATATAATTATGGGTATAGAATAAGTGACAAAAAACCATTGGAGTTGGAGCAGAATTGTATATTTTTCATAATCAAGTATGATGGTGCTAAGTTGTTAACACTGTGGAAGTGAGGTGGGACCTTTCAATACCTTCCCAAACCCAACCAAGACATCATATCCACCATAAGTTTTGTATCTTGTTGTATGGTACAATCAATGACAGAATACCTTGGACCTTATAGTATTTAAAAATTTCATCATCTATAGCATTCTACAACATATTAGTAACAAATTCAACTATTCTACAAGATTTTTTTTTAAATGATTTTATGTATTTGATAATGCTATAAACACATTCAATATATATATAATCCTAGGCATGGAAAACCCATTTATCCACTTGTAACTCTTTTTTTGTGGTTTTCAAAACTAACTACACCAACATTTAAAAAGGTTGCTTTTGATAATCTATCAACAACTAGAGCTGCAATAGACCCAATACATCCTCCCATTTAGTTGAGATAAATAAAAGATCATACTCTACAATAATTCTACCTGTTAAGTCAGTAAATTTTTTCTTCAATTTTGGTTTGACTTCTCCATTTTTGGTTTGTTTTTTCATTTTATTTCAATTAAGGTTTTGTTTTAAGTCTCATTTTGAGTTTCCTTTAGGAACTCTTTGGTTGATTAGATGGTTTTTTGAGCTTACTTTTTATAGGTTTATAGGATTTTTTGGTCCTTTGCATTTTAAAGGGGTTAAAGGAAAGGTCATTATATCAAAGATTTGATTCATAAATGTTTATCTTGAGCACACCTAGATATGATTATCACTTTAGCAGCTTTAAAACCTTTGACAAATTAGCAAAAAGTTGAAAAATGGCGAAAAATTAGCATGGGAGATATTCTTGTAGCGCTGGACAAAAAAATTTACAAAGGGCGCGCTACAAGAATATCGCAGCCCTTTGTTTTTCCGATTTTTAAGCAAATTTTTGTCAGGTTTTCAAATGATGAATGTTTAATCCCATGCTGACAGTTGTTTGCAACGTGTGAGCTACCAAATTGTTATGATTCTAAGTGTGTTCAGGTCCTAGAGAAAATCATGGCCATCATTACTCCTAAGGCGGTTTGGTTTGACAGTTAGCAGCGAGATTCGGTTTAATATGGCATGATTTGTCATTACATGCACTGTCAAAGGTGAAGGAGGAGATCGTGGGTAACTATAATCACTACAAAACCGGATCTTGCCGCAGCAGAACAGAGAGAGGTTTTTTAAGGCTTCATGGGAAGTTAGGGCTTCCTAATTTCGCTACTACCAGTTAAATTGAATGTTGGAAGGCACCTGTTCAGCCATTAAATAGCTCGAACTCTGGTTTAAAGCAACTATAGTGGAGCATTAAAGAGGTTCTGTTGACATCTTCAGATGGTGTGCTGGCCAATTTACCCAAGGGAACATTCTGATCATAGTGAAGACCAATTATTGCAGAAAAGAGCTAAAACTAGGAGAAGACGTCCTGCTGCAGCCATCAATGACACTGAAAGCAATAGTAGCGAGGTTGCATTCAGTTGCAAAAGAAGTAAGTCAAAATCATTGAGGCTGGAAACCCAAGGCGCACCGTCAAAATTTGAGGATTTTGGCAGTCAATTGCATCGCTACTACAAAAAGTCAATATTTCTTTGGTATTCTCTTGGAGCTGCTACCAAAAAAAGCCTACCTATTGCCTCCTTCCTGAGTCAATATGAGGAGATCTTGTTGAGAGACGTGCTTTATGAGTCAACAACATTGGTTAATTATGCTTTTTTGAGGAAACATGGAGAAAATCAAACAAACAAGTCAAATTCTGGGGACAAAATAAACAAAATTTTCTTGAATAGAATGGTTGTAGCTCATCAAGCTGTTCAATTATTCAGGTCACTAGGGGACCGTAGCTGTGCTGTGTCCTTTTCGAAAGCCTTCTCGAGCATTCCTGCCCCTTCTGAATTAATGAAATGGCTCAATAGCCAAGAGAGCCAACCAAAGCATCCTGAAGCATTAAGTCAGAATCCTCAAGCTCTTATTGGGCAGCTTGTCAATCTGGAAGACCAACAGAAGTTAAAGCAGATTGTGAATAAGCACTCTGTGTTTAATCCAAACTGGTTACCTGTTGAGAAGGTTGAGTCAAACGGCATGTCAAATGAAGCAACTCTTGGCATGTCATCTCATCTAAAAATTCACCAGAGATTGAAGATGACCTCTTTTTCGTAGACAAAAAAGGTGAATGCAATTGGTGGTATTGATTTGAATAGACAGGTTTACGAGACTTGTACAAGAGGCAATGACTTGGGTGAACCCTATTGTGCAACTTTTAAAGAAGATGGAGTTGGAAATTCTGTTTGTGAACTTTATGAAGCTTTTAAAGTCATGTTTCGTCTTTTTCGTGTTTTTCAGCCTGTTTATAAAAGGATCACTGCAGTGTCTTCTATTCAACATATGTACCCACAGTGTTACTCGAGCTACTTTGGTTCAGATTCTGCTGGATATGTTGATCACTGATGTAGAAGGATCTACACAAAATGCTTCCTCAACCAGCATATCATCTTATCGCTTATATGGCTGTGTGGGTCATGGATTTATTCACGGCCACAGTTTTCAGATGGAGTCCCACCTTTGGTATCATGTCGTGTGTTGGAAATTTTGATATTTCTGGCTCAAAATTATCCACTTATTGCAAATTTTCTACTCTATCTAGAACATCCAGTCACTGATAAACCTTAGCGAGATCAGCATATGGACAGGGGTAAAAGTTTTGATGATTGAGGAAGAGAGTCAATCAGAAACTTTAAATAAAGGAAGTACAGGCAATTTTCCTAGTTTTACTTCTAAAACTTCTTAATCAGTTGCTCTATTCAAGAAGCATCTTGAGCAGGTGATGAGTCTTCTTAAAGTTATAATGAACAGTGTTGAAGTCCATGCCCAGTCAGGTTCTCAGTCTCAGCTTACAGATTCAGCTCCAAAACCTGTTCTTCAAGGTGTCACTGCTGATGCACATATTGATACTTCAGGCTTCGAGATGACCTCACAGGGTTCAACTTTTGCTGCAGAAAAGGAAGTTGATTCTGCAACATTGCTGCTCAGTATTCCTGAAACAGAGCTTAGATTATTATCATCCTTGTTGGCATGTGAAGGTTTGTTAGAGCTTGCGTATTCTCATGATGCGGATGTATTGATGAAGTTAGTGAAAATGGCACCTCCCCATCAGCATCTTTTCATTACTGAATTGTCAAATGCTGTAGAAAGATTGAGCAAGGTTGTAGCAGGTGAATTAAAATGTTTTGGTGACACAGAAACCATGCTTCTTTCAACTCAAATGTCTGGTTCTGCAATTTTCAGAGTTCCGCAGGCTTTAAGCTCTCTTACTACAAAGAAAGGGATGATGAGGTACTGCCTGATAAAAATCATGATGAAAGTATGACTGTAATCAAGAGTCTAAGTTCAGCTATTGAACCTCTATGGCAAAGACTGAGTCTCTGCATCAGTAATGGCTGAGGCAGCAAGAGATTTATGAATTGGTTGTTAAAATCAGTTTGTTGTTATCACTTTTTCAGGAGCATATTAGTTAGTGGTTTGCTATTTTTAGTAAATATCAGATTTTGTAATATTGCACATTTACTTTATTACATCGAATGGCTTGAAGGCAGTTAGGGTTCACTCCTAGCTGATTTTTGTAAAGAAACGTTATTTAGAGAGAGAGAGAATCATTAGAATGGTTCTGATTTTTGGGAGCATCAGGAGGTTTACAGGACTGTTTTGTCTACAAACTTGTTCAGAGATAAGTACTGAGACTCTTATAAGCATTTGCTGATAAAATAATGAAATATATGACTTTTTCCCCTTCAGTTTGTCTGTGCTGGCTTTGTTATTGAGCTTGTTTAGCTTCTTAAATGATAAATTCATTGCTAGTTAATGTGTATTTTCTGGTAGTGCTTATCCTTTATGTATGAATCTCAGCATGGGCTTTCTGTTGGATCTTATGTGATATGTTATGCATCTTTATCAGTTTTATGTTTATGATTTAGTTGTTACTTTTATTCTGAATGTATTCCCTGACTGTTCTTGAAGTTTACAACCATTTAAATCATACCAAAAACCCTAAACTTTGTTTTATTTATTGAGTTTTACTCTTGAGATTGTGTTGGCTTGTTCCCCTAGCCTTAGGAACAATTTCTGGCACAAACACTACCAATAAAATATTTTAATTCTTTTATATCATGTCTCGTAAGTTATAGATTCCCCCCAATATCTCCAACTCTAAACAAAGAAGTTGTTATTGTTTGACAAGGATGATATTCAAAAAAAATTTGCATCATTCAAGCATACAAAATAATGATTACTAAGTTATTATAGATCCATAATGGATTACCTTTTTCTTCTCATCTATTTAAAATAAACCAATTCAAACTACAGGAGATTGATTAGACCATCACACACATGTAAATAGATTAACTACAACTTTAGATAAGTTACAACAACATATAAAAAGAATCAAGTACCCTACCTAGTTCACTAGTAGTTAGCTTCTCTCCAATTTGAATATGGTCATCTACAACTGCCTATAGCAGAGCTTGACCATCTTTATTTATTGCATAAAATTCATCTCCTTGAAGTAGTCTAGGTGATTTAAGTTTATAAACACCACCCATGAAACAATATTACATGGTATAGATGCTTAAAGAATGCACCATTTAGTTCACTTCAAACTCTTTCTATGCAAGATAATGATTGAAATATAAAGTTCATAGACATCTCTTCATGTAGTATATACAAGAATACATTGATAGATAAACTAGGAATTTGCATACCTATTATAATGGATATGTACTAAAAAGGTATGCACATAGTCCTCTCTAAGTGATTGGATATAATTCTAAAACCATCAATATAGTGGCAACTCATTCAAAAGATTTTCAATAGTCTTGTAGTTTATTGAATACATTTCTAAATCCTCTCATGATTAAGGACAATAATGACTAGAAGATTTGGGTTAGAAAGAATCCCAAACATTTTATTCTTTAAGACGCTATAGTATACAAACTCATTTATTTCAATATTAAAATGCATTGCCATGCAAACATTTGGAAATTAAAGACATCTCTAATAAACTTTTCAAAAATACAATTTCTTCACTATAACGGTAATGCGTGAGGTTTTATTTTTAGCCACGTATATTGTCACCTAGTAGGTAAACATCACAATGGAAAACATCATGGTGAATATCAATGTTGATTTTCCACAAACTATAGACTATAGAACTAACTATTTTCTAGTGAAGGAATGACATAAAACAACATTTTCAAGAATACAATGGGATCCTTCAAAACTTCTAAAACATGTGAATAATAATTTCTATTAGAATCAAATAATAGACATGTCACTCACTAGAGCAGGAAATGCACCAATTGATTGAATAAGTGTCCGCATGAACAACAAAGGAAGTGGTGTCTATTTAAACTGCACAAATAACAAATAATTGGAAGAATTTTATTCCTGCACATGCAATAAAATGATAAATAGAGAAAAAGAAAAAAGCAATTGAATATAATGGAAATTCATGTATGACTGTATGGGTTAAGGTTGTCATATTCAGTTGGTCCTTTGGTGAACGCAACCCTTTTCTTAAATCATGTTGAACATGCATCTGTAACCTGTGAGTAAGTACACATATTTAATCTTTCTATGCACGATAATGATTCAAAATATAACTATTGTAAACTAGTCAATATGAATACCTTGTTGAAATGTATTCCATCCATTTCTATATCTATCCCATGAATTTAATTCAATAACTCAGTTGTTGTTAATGAAGGACCTGTATTAGCAGAACCTTGAGTAGAACCTATAAATTTATGGGATTTTTGCAAATATATATCTGCACTTAATAAATGTAGTTGAAGGAAATATTACTTAGGATAGCCTGGTATTGTTGAGGCCTGGAAATTCGCAGGCGGCAACAGTAAGGGATTCTCCCCAATCAACATTCCCAACTAGCCCGCTGACTGTTTGGAATGGGGAATCCGTCCGGTTTGCGGTCCGGCTACCGTAGGTCAAGAAACAAAATAAAGGCTTTACCGGTTACGGCCCGGCCCACCGAGTTTTTGTATTTTTTACTTAAAGGAATGAAATGCAAGTGCCTAACTAAATGCAGGGCAATCTAGATGCGGGGAGCGGTCACAACATGATGCGCAGGTTCTTACCTCTCATCTTATGCTCGCAAGCAACCAAATCAGACACAATAAGAAATAAACTAACTATCTAATCTATCCCTAGGGAGCAATGTTATCATTTTGAGTGAGTAATACATTTTGTACACGCATTCTGAAGAATCACAGATAGCTGGTACTTCTTCCAAGACACATGAACACTTATAAATATTCAAATAACCAGATAGCCGATCATTTTATAACAACATTTATTACTCAAAGTGAAAAATATCCCATAAACTCCTGAAGAACATTTAACAAGAACATAGATTCAGAACATCAAACATTCTTACAGTAAATGAAACACGGCTGAAAATGAAATAGTTCCTCTTCAACCTTATTCATTGAGTTGCATTGATACATTCCACTCTACACTCTCTCCGACAGGTAAAATTGCAGTTTCCTTTGCAAAACGAAATAGTTCCTCTTACAAGCAAACATTTACAAAATTTTCCAGGGGAAAAATCCCCGTCTCTTTCCTACTTTCCAATATTTAAACTACAACTACTGAGTCGCTCCGTTTCCCCTCAGATGCGTGGTCTTTCAGTTTCTCCAACGCTTCATATTCCGGTCTTTTGTCAGTATGTGATCATGCAACACTTGGTAACTGATTCGTTTCTGAGATCACGCCTTCACAGTTCTGGACTTCATCCTCCATTTGCATCGTTTCAGTTATACCTTTGCCGAATAGGTTAGTCTTTCTTCTCATCATGGCACATTAACCGGTCTTCTTGAAACTGCCTGCATTCAATTCACGAGCATGGTTAAAACAACAAATATTATCGATTAACCACCATTCCACAAGGAAACGGCCGAGCATGCCGCATACGGGCCTGGCAAAATATCCAAGGGTCTATTGGCGGGAAAAATCAAGTCGACAGCCAAAAGAAAGTGAGCTTGGGAGCCAAGAGGATCTGCCAGCCGCAACGTCGGATGAGACCTAAGTCACGTCCAAGAGAAACGCGGGCGGGATATGCCATAAATCGGATGTCAGACGGCTTTTAGTTTCAGACACCGAAAAACTCTAGGAGCCGCAACGGTGGAGGAGGAAAGTTAGAGGATAAGCGGAGCGGACAGGAAAACTTAGTCGGACATCGGGCGACACTCAGATCATGCACGGGAACGATCACCCAGCCGCAACTGAGGCTGAGGAGAGGCTACAGGAAAGCGATTCGAAGGCTGAAATAAATCGAGTGTCGGACGACACTCAGATCGGGTGAAAGAAAGATCTCGGAGCCGCAATGGCGGGGGGGCTGAGACTTTGCAGCTTCCGATCTAACAGCCAAAAAGAGGCCTGATTTTCAGAAACTTAAAGATCTGAGCGGCGTTAACAACCAAAGTCATTTTCCTCGCGGAGGCTTCCCTAGTGAAGAACAAAATTTTACTTGCTCACGACCAGAAATCCACAACTTAACTGAAAATGAACATGGCATGAAATAAACCTGCTGGTATCCCATCTTCAAAGTAAAATGAAAGAAGATACACCTGAGAGGCTCAAGCACTTTAATGATCCAACCAAGCAAAATGATGAGGAGGGGCCCAGAATTTAAATACGAGTAAATCTGGGGAGGGCAGTTGCGGCAGCAACAACTGGCGATTTCCTGGTAAACCTAGATCTATGGGTGATCATACCTTGAGCAACAAACTGTTTAACCAGACTGCTTCTAATGAATTCTTCCATCCATATGGATTCCTCGACCAACAGAAGTGCGTACATTAATCATTGATGATGATCCATTTGGGAAAAGTGGAAACTGAAGCCTTCAAGTCCGGACAACTTTGTTGGGGCTAGAGGATGAGTTTTATTATTACCTCTGTCTTCAGGTAGTTAACAGTGTGGACACCACAGGATCGCAGCAGATAATAAACAAAAGTATCTGTTTGTTCCTCGTTCCCATACCATTTTAATACTCTTGTGATTTTGGATTTTTGTCCCTTTTATTTGAGTCTTTCTGTGCGCCTTTCTTACTGAATTTTAATTCAGGATCCTCTATCCCATAGTGTCCTTTTGTGTGAGTGGTCTATTTTAAGCTTTAGCTCACGGACGGAGAGGATCTTTTGGCCTTAAGTACTTATGATTCAGCACCTGCTTTGATTTGTGATGCTTTTATAGAAGCCTGACTCTTTATTCGCCTTTTGCCATTCTTGTCTTGGCATGGGATCATTTATATTTAATACACTGTTCACCCTGCTCCTTTCCGTGGGTCCCTTACTGTTGCTCCTTTGACATTTCAAATGTGATATGGATGGAACCCCGACATAGTACTCCATACTTTCCGAACCCGGTTTAATTCACAGGGGTTAAGTAGGACTTCAATGCACACGACATTTTATTTGAGGAAACTGTTAGGCTGAAAGAACTCTTTTAGCAACACACAGGTTGACACTCAACGTGTTTGCCATTCCCCAAAAAACCTTCATTTCCTCTAGACAACCGCAAGTTCGATCCCCTTATTGAAATCAAAACTAAAATTAAATAAAATGAAAGCATGACTCGAAAACAACTCTAAAGCTTATTTATATACAAGGCAGAAAAATCAAAGAAACTCAAGAAAAGTAAGGTTTGAGAACCAAACCATTAACTGGCAAGTTCTCCTCCCATCCCTATAAATCCTGCAGCTTATAAGTAGCAGGGCCAAGTTTTGCTACAATCTGAAAAGGGCCTACCCATAACTGCTGGAATTTGGTATGCTTTCCTTTCTCATCATGGGGGTGGTCCCATTTGAGGACTAAGTCTCCTATTTCAAAGTCTTTTGTCCCAGCTTTATGCTTGTCAAACCATCTCTTAACTGACTCTTGCTGTTGTTTAAAACGTTCTCTAGCCTTGGATCTGGCCTCTTCTGCTTTTAGGAGATTATATATTCTTATTTGTAGAACTTCATCCTCCGACCCCCTAGACTCTTGGGCTAGTATGGAAGCTGGTAGCATGAGATTGGGAGGTAAGATAGCTTCTTTACCGTACATAAGGGTATAGGGTGACACTCCTATTGCAGACTTGGGGGTGACTCTGTTAGCCCACAGGGCATTGGGTAAGGCTGAGTGCCAACTTCGCTGGTTCTCTATTACGGTCTTCTTCAGGATTCTAATGAGGTTTTTATTGGAGGATTCAGCCAGGCCATTCCCTTGTGGATAGTAGTTAGCAGAATAATGTAATTTTATCCCTTTATCATGAGCAAATGCAGTCAATTTAATTGATGAAAAGTACTTAGCATTATCAAAAACTACTGAAATTGGAACTCCAAACCTGGTCATGATATGATCTTGTAGGAAGCTGATGACTTCGTCCTCGTTGATCTTGCGCAATGGTATAGCTTCGACCCAGCGAGTGAAATAATCAGTCGCAGTAAGAATGTACTTGTGCAGCAGGGAAGAATTCGGTTTTATTTCTCCAATAATGTCCAGCCCCCACTGTTCAAATGGTTCTGTGATCATAACAGGCTTCAGGGGTGCTGCTGCCCTGGGCTATCTTCCACCGCACCTTTGACAAATGTCACATTTCCTGACATGTGCATGTGCATCCGTGAAGAGCGTAGGCCAATAGTAACCGGCTCTAAGGATTTTGCGAGTTGTAGTGTCACCCGAATAATGTCCCCCAGTCGGACCATCATGTAATTCTGCCATTACTTTCTTTGCGTCCTCCTTTTCTAAACATCTGAGAAGAACCCCATCATATTTTTTTCTAAATAACAATCCTTCAACAGGATGATAGGAGGCTGATTTGAGACGTAGAGCTCTTCTTTGTTTGGAATTCCAATGTTCTGGTAATATCCCCGACTGTAAGTAATGCACAAGGTCCCTATACCAGGACTCAGGAGCTGTAAACAGAGGGCATACATCCATTACATGTAGCTCGGCTTCCTCTTCCAATGCTTGTTCTTCATTATTTCTACTTCCAGTCATCAATTTGCATAGCCCTTGACCTTTCACTATAGTAGCCGGTTTGAATTCAAGGTCGTATTCTTGAAGGGATGTTACCCAGTTGCCTCTTCTTTCTCCCAACTCTTTTTGAATGAGAAGAGATCTTACTACTGGGTAAGGGACTATTACTTTGGTCCGATTTTTTAATATGTAAGTCCTGAAAAGATTTACTGCCTTAAATACTCCGTAAGCCTACTTATCAATGGCTGGGTAGTTTAATTCAGCCCCTTGAAGCCCAGTGCTCATGAAAGAGATTGGGAATTCATCACCTCCATCCTCCTTTTGTGTAAGCACGGCTGCTAATGAATCATCGGATGAAAATGTGTACATAATGAAGTCTTTATCAAAGTCTGGACTTTTTAGGGAGGGGGCATGGGAAACATCAGTCTTGATTTTGTTAAAAGCAGTCTTTTCGGTTTCAGTCCACTTAAACTGTGTATTCTGCTTGACCATCTGCTGCAGTGGCTTGACAGTCTGAGCAAAATCAGGCACAAAGTTTATCGTCCCCATGAAGGATTGCATTCCCTTTTTATTATGGGGCATGGGGATTTGTTCAATGGCCTTGATTCTTTCTGGGTCTATAGATATACCTCTCTTTGAAACTATATGCCCCGGTAATTTTCCTTCTGTGACCGTGAATACGCACTTCTTAGGATTGAGGGAAATGCCATACTTCTGGCAGTGCTCAAAAATTTGCTTTAGGTGGAACACGTGCTCCCTTCTTTTCTTCGAAAATATTGTGATATCATCAAGGTAGACCACCACACTTCGTCCAATCATTCCACGGAAAGCTATGTCCATAGCTCTCTGAAATGTCGCGCCAACATTAATCAATCCAAAAGGCATTATTCTATATGCAAAATTTCCCCATTTAGTTCTGAATGTTGTCTTCATTCTATCTTCCTCGGCCACTAACACTTGGTTGTAACCAGAGAATCCGTCTAACAATGAAAATAATTCAGAACCAGACACCATCTGTAGCAATTGCTCCATGGGAGGCACCGGATAGTTGTCTTTGTCTGAGGCGCGGTTTAAGTTTCTGAAGTCCACGCACAGTCTGATTTCTCCTGACTTTTTCCTGACCGGCACCAAATTTGACACCCACTCTGAATGCCGGACTTTAAAAATAATCCTAGCGTCCAACAGTTTTTTCACCTCGCTTTGAATCAGTGGCTCCAACTTGGGGCGCATCTTCCTTAACAGCTGTTGATATGGCTTGACACCTGTTTTAATAGGGATGATATGCTTGATAATGCTGGTGTTGTAGGTCTTCAAATTTGCGTAAGTCCAGGAAAAGACATCTTTGTACTGCTTGAACAGACTGACAAACCTATCCCTTTCAGTAGGTGAACAGCATTTGCCGAGGTTCACAAACTTAGGATCCGTCTCAGTCCCCAAATTTATCAGTTCGAACTGCAGGGTTGAGCTGTGCGTCTTTACATTAGCGGGTCTTCAGAATTTTTCATTCAAGTCAAACATCTTCTCTAATGTTCTGACTCCTTTAGGGATGAAATTGTCAAATTTCATCTCGGCTTGGTGTTTTTCATCATTGATGATCGCTCCTTTGAATACATCCTCATTGGTCAAACATTCTATGATTTGCTGGTCATCATCGAACACCCTCAGATTGGTGATCATATCTGGTACGGAGGGCCTGAAAAGTAATTCAATAGAACATCTATTATTAGTGGGTACCAGCCTGGCAGCTGATGTGGCCAAAAGATCAGCGGCCGCGTTTTTCATTCTTGGGATTGAAACAATATTGAATGCATGAAAATATTTAAGCAAATCCCATACCTCTCTTTGGTAGGCTTTCAAATGGGGGCAAACACAATGTATTTGATTTCTTATTTGCTTTACAACTATTTCTGAATCCCCCAAAACTTTTAAATTACTAACCTTTAGCTCAATCACTTTCTTGAGTCCCTGCAGCAGTGCTTCATACTCAGCCGTATTGTTAGTACACTCAAACTCTAATCTACAAGACAGGAAGTGTTTATTTTTTTGTGGATCAATGAGGACGCAGCCGGCCCCTGACCCTTCTAAAGTTTTAGATCCGTCAAAAAATAAAGTCCAAAAAACATTATCTACTGAAAAAGAATCTACTTCTACTGCTAAATCTACTATTTTACAATCAAACTCATCAGCCTGTGAGAATTGAAGGAGTTCAGGCTGGGATTCAGATGTGTCACTAGCCTCCTCCGCTTGATAGTTCCCTAGTTCCAGTTCAAGAAAGTAGTTTCCCAACACAGGTTCGACTGGTATATTCTTCTCATCCAGTTGGGTAACATTGTACTTCATGTAAGGCTCTCTCAAAACCTTAATCTGATTGGGGCTTCCTTTGTATGGCAACCACAGGTGTGACCAATCTGAGGCGAAGTATCCATTCAATTTAGTTGACCAATCTCTGCTCAGGACCAGGCCATAAGAGTCTGGTATATCAGCCACCACGATGTTGATAACTTGGCATACTTTGTCATTTGATGACAGACGAATTAGAACGTCCTCCATTTCACCAATTACCTTAACGTTGGTCCTATCCAATTGTACCACCCTCCATGTGGTTGGCTTAAACTGTCCATTGATTTTCTTACATACTGATATGGGCATAACATTAATTGACGCCCCTGAGTCTACTAGACAATTGTGAACGTTATGATTAAAAATTTCAAATGTCAGGAGGAAAGGTGGCTGTTTAGTTTTAGACTTACCTCCAGTGCTAGCTTCTCCGATTTCCTCTTCGTCCAGAGGCTGATTGACAGGAGGTTTCTCCCCTTCTGATGTTTCTAGTGCTTTCAATAGCTTCTCCTTTTGCTAAGTTACTTTTCACATTTCAAACAGTGGGACGTTTGCCTTTATCTTTTTTAAATCTTCAACAACGTCATATTCTATTTGTTGTTTAATGGACTGAGATTTATCAGCATTCACCTTTTCTTTGTTTAGTTCAGGCAGCGTTCTATTCTGCTTAGGATCTTGGCTGGTAATAGTGAATTCCAGAGTCTTATCCGCCACGGCTTTATCTTGAAATTTCCTCTTGATATTTCTTTGCAGCCTTTTGATCTTTGGGAGTAAGAGACTGTCATTACTAACCGTCCCTTGACTTCTAGTTGTCACGTTAGCCCCCCTGATATTTTTGTGTTTTTTAGTTATATCTTCTTCTGCATCGAGTAAGGAGACAGAACTCCAAAAATCCATAGTCTCTTCTTCCTATTCCTTTGTAGAAGTAGAAGCAGCATTTTCTTTCTTTTCATCATCATCTTCTTCCATTAGTCTCGAATCCAACATCTGATTCATGACTAACGTCATTGAATTTATCCATTGTGGGCAGCTCTTTTCAGAGTGAGGTTGCTGATGAAAGGTGCAGAAATTTTCCATCCCTATCTCTGTCAGGTTCATAGACGCAGTATTGTGAGGAGGAGGTTGGGACTGATTGTTTTCCTCCCTTTTCTTATAATAAGGCCTGTAGAACTTCTGTGTTTCCTTCTCTTTTTCCAAGTCTATGACCTTATTAGACAGCTTTTGCATCATTTTGGCCATACTTTCATAGTCTGGTGCTTTCTCCTCTTTAGGCTTAGTGAACAGTAAAGTTTTCCTTCTCTCTCCTCTTTCCCCCGATTGTTCCGGATAGTCTTCGATACTTTCTCTTTCCGCTTCCACCACCTCTGCTTCTTCGTAGGTCTCTGACAAAGTAGGCTTGGCCCTACCTTTAGTAAACATGGCCAAATATGGACCCAAAGCTGAAGTATAGTACTCAATTAGTACTTTGTTTGAAGGCTTGTCTGTTTCAGAAAAGTTCTTAAGATATGCAACGAACCTTTGTGTGAAACTGTGCACTTTCTCCTTTTTCTCTTTCTTTAGTGCACATAATCCTTTCATAAGGGCTGCATGAGTCTTTTGAACTGCATACTTACTCCTGAAAATTCTCTCGAAAGTATCCCAATCCGGGATAGAATTAGCAGGCAACCCAAAGTACCAAGATGCAGCAGCTCCTTTGAGGGAATGCGGGAATAGTCTACACACCACATCTTCGTGTTCTCCAGCCCTCAGACCTTCTATTGCCAAGTAGAAACTTTGTAGATGATCATCCACTAGGATCTTCTCATTGGGGTCAAATTTAGGCAGTAACTTCTCAAAGGCTTAAGGTAGGTCATGCAAAGGGGGAGTCAGGTTTAGGGGTGACCTGGATTTCCATGCAGGTGGTGGGTTAGGTGGATTGGGAGGGGTTTGGTTGGCGTTGACACCAGCCATGAGTTGAGGTGGAGAGTGTGGAGGGGAACCAACAGGAGTGTGAACAGGAGAAATGTAAGGGGTTTCTGGGCCTTCTTGATTCAAAGGTAGCTCAACTTCTTGCAAAGCAGTCTCTACAAGTTATTCCCAGTCTCCAACCAACACTGAATGTTCCACTATAGGACGGTCTTTCTTCTTGTACTCTCTTCTAGGTAATTTGTGGATGATTGGAAACCCTCCAATCTTCTTCACATAAGCATGGGTATGTCTTCTTAGATCGTTAACAATTTCATTGTGAACAGGATATAGATGTTCTCTGTTTTCTTCTTCCGGAATTGGATTACGTGGTCCACTACTTTCAGAACTGTAACCAGCGGAATAATCTCGGTAAAACGGGTTTCCTCGACCAGCCATGCACTGGCGGCCCTCCTTCTAGTGCCAAAACTATTGAGGCTTGGAAATTCGCAGGCGGCAACAGTAAGGGATTCTCCCCAATCAACGTTCCCAACTAGCCCGCTGACTGTTTGGAATGGGGAATCCGTCCGGTTTGCGGTTTGGCTACCGTAGGTCAAGAAACAAAACAAAGGCTTTACCGGTTACGGCTCGGACCACCGAGTTTTTGTATTTTTGACTTAAAGGAATGAAATTCAAGTGCCTAACTAAATGCAGGGCGATCTAGATGTGGGGAGCGGTCACAACGTGATGCGCAGGTTCTTACCTCTCGTCTTATGCTCGCAAGCAACCAAATCAGGCACAATAAGAAATAAACTAACTATCTAATCTATACCTAGGGAGCAATGTTATCATTTTGAGTGAGTAATACATTTTGTACACGCATTCTGAAGAATCACAGATAGCTGGTACTTCTTCCAAGACACATGAACACTTATAAATATTCAAATAACCAGATAGCTGATCATTTTATAACAACATTTATTACTCAAAGTGAAAAATATCCCAAAAACTCCTGAAGAACATTTAACAAGAACATAGATTCAAAACATCAAACATTCTTACAGTAAATGAAACACGGCTGAAAATGAAATAGTTCCTCTTCAACCTTATTCATTGAGTTGCATTGATACATTCCACTCTACACTCTCTCCGACAGGTAAAATTGCAGTTTCCTTTGCAAAACGAAATAGTTCCTCTTACAAGCAAACATTTACAAAATTTTCCAGGGGAAAAAGCCCCGTCTCTTTCCTACTTTCCAATATTTAAACTACAACTACTGAGTTGCTCCGTTTCCCCTCAGATGCGTGGTCTTTCAGTTTCTCCAACGCTTCATATTCCGATCTTTTGTCAGTATGTGATCATGCAACACTTGGTAACTGATCCATTTCTGAGATCACGCCTTCACAGTTCTGGACTTTGTCCTCCATTCGCATCGTTTCAGTTATACCTCTGTCGAACGGGTTAGTCTTTCTTCTCATCGTGGCACATTGACCGGTCTTCTTGAAACTGCCTGCATTCAATTCACGAGCGTGGTTAAAACAACAAATATTATCGATTAACCACCATTCCACAAGGAAACGGCCGAGCGTGCCGCATACGGGCCTGGAAAAATATCCAAGGGTCTATTGGCGGGAAAAATCAAGTTGGCAGCCATAAGAAAGTGAGCTCGAGAGCCAAGAGGATCTGCCAGCCGCAACATCGGATGAGACCTAAGTCGCGGCCAAGCAAAACGCGGGTGGGATATGCCATAAATCGGACGTCGGACGGCTTTTAGTTTCAGACACCGAAAAACTCTAGGAGCCGCAACGGCGGAGGAGGAAAGTTAGAGGATAAGCGGAGCGGACGGGAAAACTTAATCAGACGTCGAGCGACACTCAGATCGTGTGTGGGAACGATCACCCAGCCGCAACTGAGGCTGAGGAGAGGCTACAGGCAAGCGATTCGAAGGCTGAAATAAATCGGGCGTCGGATGACACTCAGATCGGGCGAAAGAAAGATATCGGAGCTGCAACGGTGGGGGGGATGAGACTTTGCAGCTTCCGATCTAACAGCCAAAAAGAGGCCCGATTTTGGGAAACTTAAAGATCTGAGCGGCGTTAACAACCAAAGTCGTTTTCCTCGCGGAGGCTGCCCTGAAGAACAAAATTTTACTTGCTCACGGCCAGAAATCCACAACTTAACTGAAAATGAACATGGCATGAAATAAACCTGCTGGTATCCCATCTTCAAAGTAAAACGAAAGAAGATACGCCTAAGAGGCTCAAGCACTTTAATGATCCAACCAAGAAAAATGATGAGGAGGGGCCCAGAATTTAAATATGAGTAAATCTGGGAGGGCAGTTGCGGCAACAACAGGTACCTACAAGGTCAAGCTTTTATAACAATAAAGGTAAGTCATCGTGACAAAAGGGTCAAGGTACCATAATAGGAGAGGGATGTGATAGCATAATGACCAACAAGGTTCAACACAAGATCAAAGGTCAACAAGAGTGGTCATAACAAAGTGGGAAGACAACCCTCTCACCCAAAATACCAAGGTGTACCATCATTGTGGGGAAATAAGCATTTTACCCACAAGACCAAGGTGTACAATCAAGGTGGGGAAAAAACTCTTTTACCCACAAGACTAAGGGTCAAAATTTTATGTTCTCTCTTAAGGTATATAGTCCATAGGTTTTCCATTCAATAACTATAAGTTTTATCATCACCATATAAGGAAGGTCCAAATTGGATAACAGTATTTTCAGATGCACTAGTTGGATCCTTTCAAAGCTGTGAACTGTTGAAATCTGGGTTAGGTTAGGGTTTGGATTAGAAAAATTAAAAATTTGGCACTTCAATGCATACATTTCTAAAACAATACCAGAGACAAAAATAGTATAGCCATGACAATGCAAGATAAAGTAAAAACATAATTTTCATTTCTTTCAACTTAACACTCCCAAAGGCCCCTGTGTTAAAGTTGAAGCATCTAAAGACAATAAATAACAAGAATAGTAATAAATTAATCAGCATGTTAAATTGTCATCTGTAAAGGATAAAACCATCTGGTTTATACCTTCCTTATACTCAGATATATATTATGATCAGACTTTGTCTCTTAGAAGACAATTCACTAACGAAAAAATGTACATACTTTATATATATAGGTTGTTGTAGGGAAGAGTTAGACAAATACATAACTCAAGGTATTAATCAAAACAATATAGAAATGAGGATGAAATTTCAATCCCATTGCTCTAATAAATGACATTCTTTTAGGGAAATCATGCATTAAGAAAATATAAGCTCCTTTCAAATGTGTAGAGGCAACCTTAACCCATAGTCTAGCATGTCCATCAAACTGTGGCACACTTCCATACATAGTATGAGCCTCAAGGAGGCTGAAAATGAGCACATAACAGTAAAGGTAACTCATCATGACAAAAGTTTCAAGGTACCACACTAGGAGAGGGAGGAGCTAGCATAAGGACCAACAAGGTTCAACACTAAATCATAGGTCAACAAGAGTGGTCATAACAAAGTGGGAAGAAAACCCTTTCACCCACAAGACGAAGGTGTAGATTCAAGGTGGGTAAGCAACCCTTTTACCTGCAATACCAAGGGTCAAACCTTTATTTTCTCTCTCAAGGAATATAGTCCATAGGTGTTCCATACAATAACTATAAGTTTTATCATCACCATATAAGGAAGGTCCAAACTGGATAAATTTTATTCCTGAACATGCAATAAAATTATAAATGGACAAAAAGAAAAAATAAATTGTTATCGCATACAAGTTGATTCAACAATTTGGTAAGAATTTTAGTTGTAAAAAATATCTATGCTATGTATAACACTATGTAAGACAGAAGTGAAGCAACTATGAACACTTCAATTGACTGCAATACAACATATATGTCAGATAATTCTAATAAAATAATCACTTTCAAACCAGAATATAAAATAAGGATAAGATATGAACTTATACAACATCACTCAACATTCTTGTATAATCAAACCAATAAAATTACATTGCCTAGACAAGGGGTACTCCAGCTAGACAAAGAGTCAAGTACTACTCAATACTCTCAACAACAAAAAATTCAATAACACCAATATTTATGACAAGAACATAAAAATCATCCCTTTCCCCAATACTTCTTTGGCCACCGAATAAAACTCCTTTAATTCTCCTTCAAACAGAGACATCCATCTATTTATATTCATATGGAAGTGGTATATTACTTGTGACATTGATGACAATGAAATTTTCATCTTCAGGACCAAGTGTCTCTCCATGGATCACATAAAGTGAATTAATTCGTCCAATGTCGGAAATAGCACCATCATATGGATCCAATATTTTAATTTTTTCACCTTCCTGGAGTACTTCAAGCCCCGTTGGAATTATTGAGAACTGTAAAAAACAAAATAGTATACCAATTAAACCATGTTCTAATATATAAGGCTTCTAGATATCCATAGAAACTGCTACTAATTTAGTACATATGTTTGCATGTTCATGGCCATCTTTTGGGTCTTTCAATATTGTTGCACCACCCAAAATTACGGTTTTTTCCCATGATTAACATACATTTCCATTAAATAAAAAAGGCTTCATGAGTGAAGTGAAATGGGTAAGAAACAACCATAGATTAATATTTCAAGTGAAGAAATGGTTGCAAGGGGATGGTAATTAGCTTACTTCATTTGAATCAATAGAAAACCCCTTACTTAATTTGAATGCAACAACAAGAGGTTCAATGGAGGAGGCTATGCTTGACATCTTATCTGACAACCCATTTATACAACAATTCATTACATTGTTATAATCCTCATTATGGTTTTCAACAATAGATGGGCCTCTTGTTTGGCTTTTCTCGACTTCAACAGATGGAAAGGAACTCTCTATTGGATTTTTTGACATATAATATTTTTTAGAATTTCCAAGTCTTCCATATATTGGGCCATTTCACTCAAATTGGGTTCTCTATTATTTCCTTCAACCTACAAATAATTGTCAACACACAATGTATTGGAAATATAAACAAATAAAAAAGGCAGAACACAATGTACACTATGTGTTGTTTGGATCTCAACCTACCCCAACCCAAAAAGTATTGATCCTTCACAAGATCTCTTTCTTTCTTTCCTCTAGCACTCTTTGTGTTAAGAACCCATGTCATCCCTCCTCTTTATTTCGTTAGTATATTTTGTTGGATGCATATGCTTTGTAATTCGTCCTGTTAGTATGTTGTATTATCCCACATTCATGGGGATTAATAGTTGTTAAGTTGTCCAGTTAGTATGTTGTATTATCCCACATTCATGGGGAGTGGTAGTTGTCTAGATTAGACTTAGTATGTAAGTACATGTTGAGGCCAATGAAGGTATCCAAGGGTTATTTGTATTGAGATTGGTCAAAGGAGGTTTCCCCATCGAAGTGGACCACAATCAATAAAATATATTATGTGCTTTGATATTTTTGTTAAATCGTGTATTTTCATTGTTTATTGCATGAGGTTTCTCACATCTGGTATCAAAGCATTTTCTTGGGCTCGCTGGGTGGAATTTCTGTCATTTGTTTTTCTTTTGGAGTGCTTCCAAGTGCCGTGATTATTGTAGTAGTTCTTCTTCTTTGCATCAGTATTATTCATTTGGATCAGGGAATAAACCCTATCCTCTTAACTGTGGGAAGTACTTGGGCATAGCCCTAAAACTCATTGTGAGGAGTACCACATGGACCCTCAAGTAGTTGGCCATTGAGAGGACCTGCCAAGCGAAAAGGGAAATGACCCCTACCTGATTGACTAGTTCCACCTGTGACGTAAACCAATATTTGTCGTTTGTGGCAAAGCAGTTATCAGTTTTACCTAAGCTGTGGAGTGAGGGGTACCACCCCAATACGCAAGTCGTTAGACATCATTGGTGGTCAACTGAATCTCTTGAACCTTTAGGAAGTTGAACATGCCTGGGGTCCATATCCATTTCTAGCTGATAAAGAGCAGATTCCAGAACCACCACAGATCATTTCCTCGATTTCCAGTTGATCAAGAGCATATTTACAGAACCGTCGCAGATCATTTCCACCAAAAAAAAGAGAAAAAAATGAGTATAAATTTATGATTTTTGGAGATACCTTCTTTGATTTATCTCCATTTAACTTTAAAATTCATGGTAACCCCTGCAATCCAATTCTACGTATTTCCTTCCTTCAGGACCCTACCCTAAATTCCACTTCCTGAAGCTCGAAATTCCACATTTGTCTATTTTTAGGGTTTACCATAACTTTTCTGATTCTCACCCAATCACCTTCAAATTTTTCCACTATTTATGTTTCCCATTTCTACTTCCTTATCCCTCTCTGACAAATTTTCCCATTATTTCACCCCACTTATGAAATTTGCATTTTCTGCTTATCTATCCCTCAAAAAGTGTCCAAAACCCAATCAAACCCCAATTACCCACCTAAGTTTTCCCAACTCAAAATTTTCCTTTTCTAAAACCCTTTCCATTTTTTTTTTCTACTCATCGCCCCCCCCCCCCCCCCCCCCCCCCCCCCAAAAAAAGAAAAAACTGCTTATGGTTGTCACCTGTATCGGAGAAAATAAACAAATGGAAGAAGAACTTGCCTCCATCAAGACTATACTCAAATATCTTGATCAATAATTTCTCGACCTCCATATTCAACATTCACCCATGAACAACCAACGACAACTTGAGTCTTCTGCATACATTGGTTTCTCTTCCTCTAGAAAAATCCATGGGCCAAAGCTTGATTTTCCTTGCTTCAATGGTGATGATCTAACTGGATGGATTTACAGGGAAGAACAATATTTTAGTCTACATAACACTTTTTATGTCAATAAAGTCCCACTTGCATCCTTTAATTTGGAACATGAATCCCTTCAATGGTTTCATTGGTACATCAAGGCTCATGCAGATCCAACTGGACAGATTTTTTCCAAATCCTTTTGCAACGATTTGGCCCTAGTGCTTTTGATGACTTCACAGGAGCACTCACCAAAATTCTCCAAACTAGCACTGTGAGGGAGTATCAAACAAAATTTGAGAAACTCGCCAATCACACATAAGGATTTCCTAATGCATTCTACCTGAGTTGTTTTATCAGTGGTTTGAACGATGCAATATGATCCAAGGTTAAAAAATTTTGTCCCAACACAATGATGGAAGCCCTAGGGTTGGCTAAGTTAGTAGAGGACAAGATCAGGGCTCAACGACACTCCAAATCCACTTTTGTTCCATTCAGAAATATGGTTCCACAAAGACCTCAAATTCTGCCATCTCTTAGAACCACTCCTATCAAGCATTTGTCTAAAGATGAGATGCAGGAACATAGGGTAAAAGGGATTTGTTATAATTGTGATGATAAATTCACCTCGGCACATTGATGTGTTGAGAAAAATCTATATCTCCTGAATGTGGATTCTCTGCCTGCACTTGAATTTCTGATGATACTCAGGATCCAGTAGATGATGACGATGACATTCAACAACTGCCTGTTGACCCTTCTGCTCAGGACGACCAGCCAGAGATATCTCTCCATGCATTAGCCGGAGTCACCACCCCACAAACCATGCGGGTCAGGGTTTTTTTCAAAAATATCCCTCTTACAATACTCATTGATTTCAGTAGCACTCATAACTTCATTGAACCCAGGATCACCAAACAGGCTGATTGTTTTTTCCATCCATATTGCTCCAACTTTGAATTCATGATTCCCAATGGGGGGACCTTACCTTGCGAAGGGAAGTGTCGTAATGTGCGCATCTCTATTGGGGATTATAACTTGCACTCTGACATGTTTTCCTTTCCCTTAGGTGGATGCTATGTGGTTTTGGGTGTTCAATGGTTACACACACTTGGACCCATTTTATGGGATTTTACTGAACTTTGGATGCAGTTTTCATTCAATGGGAAAAAACACACATTGAAGGGATTGCAACCAGGGTCTCTCAGCATCATCAATTCACATCGCATGGAAAATATCCTTAAGAATAATTCACATTGTATCATTGCTCATCTCCATTTCATTTACATGCAACCTTCAGCAGCCTCAATTACTTCATTGGATCTATAACAAATTTTGGATCGATATGCATGTGTTTTTATTGGGCCAGTGGAATTTCCACCTTCAAGACCAGAGGACCATCATAATCCACTCTTTCCTAGAAGTGTCCCTTCAAACATCAGGCCCAATCACTCTCTGTTTCACCACAAGACAGAGATTAATATGATTGTTCAAGACTTACTAAAGAAAGGTATTATTCTCCCTAGTACCAGTTCCTTCTCTTCACCCATTCTTCTTGTTCGAAAAAATTATGGTTCATGGCACCTCTACATTGACTTTCAAGCACTTAATCACATCACAATCAAGGATAAGTTTCCAAATCCTGTTGTTGATGAGCTTCTGGATGAGCTTCATGGTGCTCATTTTTTCTCCAAGTTGGATCTTCGTTCGGGGTATCACCAAATTCAGGTTCATGAGGATGACATCCCTAAAAAAACTTTCCACACACATGATGGCCACGTTGAATTTTTGGTCATGCCATTTGGCCTCACGAATGCACCTTCCACATTCCAAGAAATGATGAATAAAATATTCTAGCCCTACTTGTGAAACTTCATTTTGGTCTTCTTTTATGATATCCTCATCTATAGTAAAACATGGGCTGAGCATCTCCAACATCTGGATCTTGTACTGCAACTTTTATGTGATGATCATCTCCGTGCCAAATAGTCTAAATGTGTTTTTGGGCAGACAGAAGTAGAGTATCTCAGGCATATTGTTTTATCACAAGGGGTTCATGTAAATCCTGCCAAAATAGATGCCATGAAAAATTGGATGCATCCTCAGACCCTGAAGAGCCTTCGTGGATTTTTGGGACTGGCTGGCTACTACTCCAAGTTTGTCAAATATTATGGGAATATTGTAGCTCCATTAACAACTCTAGTAAAAAAGGATGCTTTTACATGGACACATGCTGCTGAGTGTGCATTTGACAAACTGAAACGGGCTATGTATACCACACCTATTCTAGCTATGCCCTATTTTTCCAAGCCCTTCACTATTGAGAGTGATGCTTGCGACAATGGAATTGGTGTTGTCCTCCTTCAAGATGAACATCCCATTGCGTTCACCATCAAATTCCTTTTTGGTAAGAATTTATCCGCCTCTACATATGAGAAGGAAATGATGGTTATTTTGCATGCATTACAAAAGTGGTGGTTATAACTCTTAGGGAATCATTTCTACATCAAGAATGATCACCAGAGTTTGAAATATTTCCTGGAACAATGGGTCTCATCCCCAACACCACAGAAATTGGTTAGAAAAATCATGGGTTATGACTATGAGATCACTTACAAGAATGGTAAGGACAATCTTGTGGCAGATGCTATGTCCCACACATTTAATGACCATGTTTCTCTTTCAACTATTTCTATGTCTCTTCTAAATTGGTTACACTCTGTTCAGCAAGGCTATGTCAATGAATCTTCATTATATCAAGTCATCCAACAGTTTGCCAGTAACCCTTATTTTGTACCGCATTACACTTGAGATGGTTCTTCTCTAAGATACAAGCATCGTCTAGTGCTTCCCCAGAGCATAGATCTTAAACATGTGGTCTTTTATGAACTCCATTCTTCTCCATCGGCAGGGAACTTTGGGTTCCTCAAAACGTATGAGAGGGCATGACGTAAATTCTTTTCGAAGGGAATGAAACAAGAAATTCAACAGATGGTTTTCGAATGTGCTACCTATCAGCACCACAAGGGTGAAAATACACTCCTTCCCGGATTTCTTGAACCTTTTCCCATCCCTACAAGGATTTCGATAGACATTTCAATGGATTTCATTGAATGGATCCCTAAATCTAGAGGGAATGTCGTAATATTGGTTGTGGTTGATCGGCTCTCCAAATATGGTCATTTTTGTGCTCTTGAGCATCCATATACATCCTCCTTAGTCGCTCAAATTTTCATGGACCAGATATTTCATTTTCATGGAATCCCTTCTTCCATTGTCTTAGACCACAATGCAACTTTCACAAGTCATTTCTGGACTGAACTATTTCACCTCACTAGCACCAAACTGAATATGAGTTCAGGATATCACCCACAAACAGATGGTCAGACTAAAGTCATCAACAAATTTTTGGGAACTTATCTTCATTGCTTCACCTCTGAACAACAACATCAGTGGGAAAAGTGGCTCACTCTCGCTGAATGGTGGTACAATAATTCCTACCATACTGCATCTATAATGACTCCATATGAAGAATTTTATGGTTAGGATCCTCCATTACTCCTTCCATACACCCCCAACAGTTCACCAATTCAGGCAATTGACATGGTTCTTTGAAACCGAGATCATATTCTTCACATTCTATGAGACAATATTCACATGGAAAGAAACCATATGAAAGAACAGGCTGATCAACACCAGTCTGAGCGCACTTTTCAATTCAATGATATGGTTTTTCTTCGTCTGCATCCTTATAAGAAATCCTCCTTGAAACTCAAAGGGAATGGTAATCTCGCTCCAAAGTTCTATGGGCCATATAAGGTTCTTCAGAAGATTGGGTCTGTTGCTTATAAATTGGAACTCCCTCCTTCTTCTCACATTGACCCAGTATTTCATGTCTCTTATCTGAAGAAAGTGATTGGCACCAACATTAGATCACAAACTATTTTACTAGAATTGGATAATGAAGGATCCATCATTTTGGAGTCGAGGCCATCCTCAATAAGCACACTCATCAGCTTCACTCTCGGTTCATCACAGAGGTCTTAATTCAGTGGAACTGCATGCAACCAAAGGACGCTACATGGAAACCACTCCTTCGGATTAAACAACAATTTCAACATCTAAAGCTTTGAGGACAAATATTTTCTAAGAGGTAGGGGACGTTAAGAACCCGTGTCAACCCTCCTCTTTATTTCGTTAGTATATTTTTTTAAACGCGTATGCTTTGCAAGTCATTCCATTAGTATTTTGTATTATCCCACATTCATGGGGAGTAATAGTTGTTAAGTCATCCAGTTAGTATGTTGTATTATCCCACATTCATGGGGAGTAATAGTTGTCTAGATTAGACTTAGTATATAAGTACATGTTGAGGCCAATGAAGGTATCCAAGAGTTATTTGTATTGAGCTTACACAAAGGAGGTTTCCCCCTCGAAGTGGCCTGCAATCAATAAAATCTCTTATTTGCTCTGTTATTTCTGTTATATCGTGCATTCTCATTGTTTATTTCAAGAGGTTCCTCACAATTTTCCAAAAAATTTCCAGCACACATACTTTCCTTCAAATATTCCCACTATTTGGGAGTCAATATGCTCTCCCTATATTTTCCATTCAAGATTAATTTCTTGCATTTATGCTTGAAATTATTCATCAAAATTCTCATTCTATACTTGTAATATTTAATAGAAATCCTACCACCCACAGTCTCAAATTTGTTTTCCATATGTTGGATCACTAGATCAACATTTCTCAGATCTTGATCTACAAAGTTGGATTTGGTAACATCCAAATGAGACCTTATTCTCGTGCCCAACTTTGTGGACCACCTTGAAGCATTTGGTCCAGTAGGTTGGCCATCTTTTACCTCGACCACGTAATCCTTCTTTCCTTATGATTTTCTTTCATTTTCTTCCCTCTATGTGCTCCTATACAAGCCTTGAATAGTTGTGAGTCTTTTGATGAAAGATGATAGATCTTCAGAACCATTTTTGGGCGTTGAAAAATCACTCATATTTTTGGATATAGCAAGTTCAGCTCCTAGCATGTTCCTTGGAGGAGATGTAATTGGTATTTTTTTTCTAAGGCAGAAGGTTGAATTGGTTCCTCATAGTTGGCCAAAATAGATGTGGCAGTAGGTATCTCACCAATCTCCTCAGCAAGTTTGGCACTAGTTAGAATAAGAATCTCCTCAACAGGTGTGGCACTTGCTAGGTCACCAATCCCCTCACATGTGCCTTCAAATATTTGCTTTAATTTTAAAGAAATCTCTCGCAATCTTGGTTGTCCATAATATGCCATTTTTTCAGAAAAATCTTGGACATGATCATATGATATATGAGGAAGCTGATAATTACTATCATTAGATTCATCTCTATAATTAGAGGAATTTTGGGGTCTAAAATGGGCCTCCTAAGGAAAATAATAAAATAATAGTTAAAATAATAAAATAATGGTTAAAATAATAAAATAATATT